>JADFUC010002191.1:0-62614 GCA_019722365.1 Lithospermum erythrorhizon
TCAATTTACTTCGTTCAGTTACGTATTGCTATGAGGCTAAGATTTCGAGAAAATGCAACTTGATGGCGGTTATTGACACACATAAAAATGAGGCGTGAGGATCACCGGCCGCTGATCTTCCGCTTTTAGCCACTGGAATTCGACTCTCAAGCCTCTTGCTTTCAGTAGCCGCTGTCGACGCTGAAATAAAATGCGCCCGTAGCGAAAGAGTGTAAGCGCGAAGCTTAGTGAAACTTTAACACGAGGGGTGAACTTGCAAATGGAAGGAGATAGTCAAAATTTTAATAGTCAAATATGAATAATATCACGTACATCCGGGGACTATCTAATCGAGATTAAATACAATAAGGTTTGAAAGTGCCGGGCGTACGTATTTAAGATATAATGAAGGTCTCGATAAAACACTTTTAATCACCCAAATGAAATCCACGAGGGCTGATACTCGACTATAATCCCCAGTAAATTACTTATACCGTATACCAGCGAGTATACCCGACCTACAATGCGCGTATACTCGATCACGTCTACTGCGGGGAATGGATCGACGCTAATAAACACCGCTCTTATACCGAAGTATAAGGCCAAACCGCCAGCCTGCCGTAGTATAGGGCCGCGTCCCGGCAATGCAGCGGCAAAGTGATCAAAGACTTCATGCACGCTCTCTTATGCAGTAGCAAGGCCAAACCCATGTGTATACGTATTATAGGGCCCGCGGCTTGATACACACACAACAAAGCGATCAAAGAGAGTCATACCGCTCTTATGCAGTATAAGGCCAAACCCTTGTATACGTAGTATAGGGCCCAGCCAGCGTCACGTACCTGCGAGGAAGGAGGAATCACTTGCAATCACAGTAATCAGTATAGAATTGCTTCCCGATACTTTCGAGGCACCGAGCTCATCGTAACTAAGCGACCTCGGCTCCCGAGCGGTATTACGGTAGCGCCTTCCAAAACATCCAGCGTCGTAAATCGATCCATGATACTTAGAGGCAGGCCCCGCAGGCATATCAAAAGTGCCCGTGAGGCCACGGCAATATAATAGTGCCGACAAGGCCCACATAATATAATAGTGCGACAAGGCCACGAGTGAGAATATAAGTTGGGAGTTGGTATTGCCTCCAGCCGTCTTATTGCCCAGAACACGATCACATATGCCAATGATTACATGTATATCATTCTCATAATCATAACACGATGACATGTCGTCGTTTCTCATGTCTTTAGCGATAACATGCTTATATCACAAATCGAGGTAAATCGTAAGAAGTAACACCCGTGAGATAAGTACACAACTCTGGCATTGCGAGCTTGCCCGCGAAAGACAATCGATATAGCGCCTTTCGCGTCAGCGCTGGCTCAAAATACCCGAGAAAGTATAGTGAAACCTATTACTATACCGGCGTTCTAGAGGATACATAACGATTCTTGGGGAACTATTTCTAAATGGTATAACTTGACGGATAAGCTATCGAATTATAATCCCGTCGGACCTGACCAATCGATCCCAGCCCAAATTCATCTTATCAACTTTCGCTGCAAATCAACATAAGTCATTCTAATTAATCGTGAGTCCATGAGTGTAACAATCATACTCCGAAATATCAATTATAACTGTTTGAATTTACTTTTTGACATAACATCCTTTAATCAATTTTAAATCGCGATTTAACGTCATACTTGACTATAATAAGGTCCCAATATAACCTCACTACGCATTTAAAGTCTTATAAAAATATCACGTAAAAGTCAGCGAAAACCTAAAGTCTTCGACTGCATGCGTCCTCGAAGCGATACAAATCACGAATTCAATACTCGAATACGTCGCGGGAACCCGCTAACTTGACTAAGATTTATCATAAAATTCAATTATGTAAAAGTCAACTAAAAGTCAACTATCCTGAAACCCGAAATATCTCGAAAGACTTGAAATTTCTTACGCCCTTTCGAAGAGAATGATAGAAAACGATATTATGACGGTTTTTGAGTTTGAGCGACAATTGAAGAGAGAAATGGAAAAAATGTTCAAGGGGAAAAGAGGAGTATTTAGTAAAATGGAGCAAGAATGAAGATGGTGAAGTGTTTGATGATGTGGAGGATGAGCTTGCAAAGATATTTATAAAAAAAATCGAGTCAGGATTCGGTTTCGGTTAATTACCAAACATCGTACTTAAATCTCATGACTTAAGATTTAATTAATTCTTGGCCAGCCCAATTTACTAAATTATACAATGAAATTCGGCTCCAATCTTTCTGAGAATAATAATATCATCATCGAAAAAAAAAAAAATTATACTATTCCGGGTCCGCCGACGAATTTTTTTTTTAAATAGCGGTTTAATACATTTGAAGACTTGAATGTTTGAAGATTCGAATACTTGAAGATTCGAAGATTCAAAGGCTTGAAGGTTTGAATGTTTGAAGATTTGAATACTTGAAGATTCGAAGATTCAAAGATTGAAGGTTTGAATGTTCAGATGCAACTTGAATGTTGAGGGAGAGTTCTCTAATTTGTGGAGCTTTCTCTTCTTCTCTTTTTATCTTCTTTTTACAAATGAAATTTTCACCTCAAAATGAATGAGAATGCCTCTATTTATAGGCATATTGGGTGATGGGCTTGGATTTGGGCTTGACTTCGATTGGGCTTGAGCCTGGACTTCGGTTGGTCTCGGCTTGGACCTGGACTTCGATTGGTCTCGGCTTGGACCTCCCGATAATTATTCTTCCAACTTAATTAAAGAATAATTATATGATTTGAGAGATAAATTATATCTTTTCATTTATCCAAAAGATATAATTATCTAGCTCTTTAGTTATTTTCACATGTTTACTTGGAGGAAATAATTATTTAATGATCCAGATTTATCGTATAATGAGACCCGTAATTAGACGATCCAATTTCAATGCGACAATTTATAATTGATAATAAATGCCACATGTAAATATTTAATTGGACATCATGACTTAATTAAATAAATTCCAACGTATAATTTATTAAGTTGGAACTTAATTAATTAATTTAATTGGAATATTTATTGAATAAATTTACGTTAGCAACAATATTATCAAGTGAAATCAAAGAACTTGATCAACTACGAAATAAATAAGGATGGTTCACTCTCCTTTAATTTTTTATGTAGGAGATCATTTTTATTGTTCTTTATGTTAAATAATTATGTGATGGTTTAAATTATTAGTAATATATCTATTTATCAAAAAAAAAAAGCTTTTTCTGGAGTAGTTAAATTTGAAAAATATGGGGCTTGAAAGTAGGAGAATATGGGGCTTTACAATGTAACTTGCAATTCCCCCCTTCCCCAATTATATATGGGGTAGATGACTTAGACCCCTAAGTCCCTTTCGGAGTTCCAAGCAATTAATGACAACGAACAGAATTAAAGTGTTAAAAATAAACTGAGACACAGAATTTTATCAAAGTTCTCCCTCGACGAAGGTACATCACATTAGTTGCTATAAAATTTTATCACATTTTCCCTCGATATGCCAAGGTACATCACAGTAGTTTAAATCTACCATCGTCTTACGTCAATGATGCTCGTTAACGAGATGAAGATTGTCCCAAAGTCCTCAGGACATATAATTCACTATTATTATATCTCTGTCATGAAGTAGTATGCAAAACTCTCCAAGTATAACCGAGGAATCCATATAAGCATTCACATATAATACCAAAACATCATAATAAACACTAGCATGACGTAGAGCCTTACGCTTAGCTTTGTAGTGTTTTTAAATGCGACTGTTTTGCAACCACTAGCCTTAAGAGTATTAGAATTACTCTTTCCTACTTGTGACCTCCCAATATACCTAAAATCCATGTATCCCGTTCTTAATTTTACTACACTAAATGCAGAATCATTATTGACTGCTTTCTACGTGTCGCACAGGCTTACGTGAGCCACTTGTAGTGGTTACCTTTACTCTTTAGCGTTCTTTGATAAGCATTAATTACGTCCTTTTGAACTTCGTCTATCGACTTTCCAAACTTCATGATCATAGTTATCTCGTTTATCTCCTATCGGTGCATCTATCTCCTTCCCATAGAGATAATCATCGTATTCAACTTCGATAGGGAAAAACGACTCCGTTTCTCTGACGTGTCCTGATTCCTTCGCTTTTAGCCATCGATTCTTGAACTCACAACCGAGCAACAACCAAGATCTGATACCTTTTTGTTATGACTTAGACCCCTAAATCCCCCCCGGAGTTCCAAGCATTTAATGATAACGAACAGAATTAAAGTGCGGGAAATAAACGATCTTTAGAATTTATACGGGTTCCCCTTGATGTGAAGGTGCGTCCCCATTCTTTGCTGTAGATCCCACTAAAAATAAGAAGATTTTTAAAGCCGTTAGCTAGTCTATCGGTTGAGTATTTTCTTATCACGAAAATCTCAGCGACAAAGTATCTATCAAGAACAAAGATAAACTCTACAGAATTCTTCAAGAATATTAAAGCCTTAATATTCTTACTATGATGATTATTCTCTATTTATGTGATAATCAACTCATAGCAAATAGCTATCTATTTATAAGCAAATAGCCAAGATTCGGTTGAATGTGTTTGGAGCATGTCTAGCATTTGGAAATCAATGAGAATTGATTCCATTTATTATGCCCGTTCGCGGCAATTGTGTATCAATTCATTTACGATTGGGTTAAATATGATTATCGAACTTAGTGTTCAACTTAGTAATTATATTACTAGTGTGGAGTTCATGATAATTTAAGGGGGTTATGACAATTCTTTAGATCTTACTCGTTAATCGTTATAATAGTAATTGGTCAATTATTATTATTATCTGTTGACTTACTATTATCGAGCATAGAAGGTCACGCCTTTTGTCTGATGGCGTTGAGGTTATATTTCATGTGAAATTAAAGAGAACTATATAATTGAAATGTATTTCTCAATTCTGAAAGTTCTACATTTATGTAGAATATCGATTGAACAAATAGAATCAATTAAATAGTTATTTAATTGATTCGAATATTAGTATTTATCGATAACTTGAAAGATTATTGATATTGACTCATTCTTATTTAATTAGCTTAATTAAATAAGTTTCAACTCATTAACAACTTTCATTAGTGTCTTAACGAACTAATAGAGTTAGCAATCAACTAATACTTAACGGAGTTCTTATCGAAACTGTTTTAGCACAGCACATATATAGCTTTAGGGTTTCATCGTAAGTTTTGAGAAAATTTTATCACAAAACCTAAAAGTAGCCGCCCCCACTTGGCGAAATTCTCCCAAGAATTATGGGGTTTTTACGGTTTTGTTCATCTTGTTTACTAGCGTAAATTAGTTCTTGATTGACCCCTCACGGGTGTGGACCAACTAGACATATCGTACGATTGATGTCTGACAAGGAGCTGAAGAAGTCAAATTCACGTTGTGAATTTGAGCGTCAGAACTTTAGTGGAATTTACTCGCTGCAATGTAAGTATACGTTTATTCATATATTGTAAATATATGTTTTGTTTAATAATGTAGTATGCACTTTAGATCCACGGAGATTATGGATTTGTATTTATACTTTCGTATATCCATGAAGTATTTCCATCTCTCATCTACAACGAGTTCCTGAAATGTTCTACTAATAGTTATGCTAAGGCACGGTTTTGTAGTGAGCTTATTGTAAGTAGAACTCTTGTATAACTAATCTTTTCATCTTTGTGTTATTGTCTTTGGTGCGCTTATCTTCAATTGAATATATTCGTAAACTAACTAGAATATTCATCGACCTGAAAAAACCCAAAAACCGTCTTAGATTTGCACTCGAGTCGCGCATGGCTTGGATTGGGACTTTGGGCCAAGTCGACTTCATCGAGAAATCCTGCGTCTAAGGCGCTTTGCTTCTATCGGGACTTTAGTCCGTGTCGACTAAGTCCGACTAAATGTCGACTAAGTCAGGCTTCATGTCCGACTCTGCCGTCCAGAACCTCGCCTGCATTATCAAGACATGGATCGGGTTGACCCAGTCTCGATTAAATCACGAAAACTCCACTAGAGAGCGAAATCAATAGCTTCATTATCTAACAAATCTCGAGCGAAGACATGTTCGGATCGCTATCTTCAACGCCAACCTCTGTGACCCTCCACGAGTTCATCGTTCAAAAACTCCCTTTGAAGTGATCCCAACCCGATTGCCTTATTTCGATCCCAAAGCGTCCTAAATGACACCAACGACTATCAAAGAGAACCATAATAGCCGTACCATTATCCCGTTGAAACTTTACCTACGTTTAGAGAATAAATCGTACTGCCTTTGCTAACTTTACCGAGCTGTGGAAAATATCAAGCTTGATTGGTCATCAATGAATTTTCTCTTTGTCTTCCCGTTCCGTCAACGGCTTTCATGATCTAATTCATTGACCCTTGATGTTTGATGAGAACACCCTTGGCAGTTAGAAAATAATTTAGAGGTTAGAGAATACCTGCCGCGCGACTTTTTAAATGCGCCCGGCCCAACTGGGATGGATTCATGCAACACATAGCTGGTTGCGTCACACACAAAATTCTCCAAATTCATCCTGGCTTAGTAGCACATTACATCGGTTAGGAACCTTTTGACCTTCAATATAGCTTCATTTGCCTGACTCCCTCGGAACCTCCACGAGATCACTTGACAGAAATTTCGCCCAATGGCAATCCTATCTATTTTCATAAAGTCCCATGTCGAGATCTCGCATGTTTCTATTGTACCGGATCCTCTGCTGGAAGCCTCTTCTAAGAACTGACAACCAAGTATAGAGTATCCGCTCACGCCACTTTAGTATAACCATAGGCGCTTAGCCCCACCTTCAGTTCTATCTTTAAAGTTGTCCACATAACCATCGCCATGTGACTCACCAAAATTAAAATTTTAACTTGGAAATGTGTCTGCTGTCAATCTCGAGGTAGAACCGTTGGGTAACTTCAGTTCACGTCTCGTACCTACTACATCATTTGTTCACCATTAACAAGATGACATCCCCGAAATTTTCAGACATAGAATTCACCATTGCCTCTACCCCGTAAATGAGCGGTATGAAAAGACTCTCTGAAATTTGTAACCCAGAATCCATAGAAGCATTCGTAGATAGTACGAAAACATCATAATAAATACTCACCTGGCCTTGAGCCTCGCGCCCTTTGTAGAACTTTTCATGTGACCTATTTTCCTGACTCAATGTATGAAATTATCGGAATTACTCTTTCCTCACAAGCATGACCTTTTACTATTCCTAAATCCATGTCTCCCTTCTTAATTTTCTTACCCCATCTGAGAACCCGTTATTGGCCTGCTAAATCACGAAGCCTTATTGACCCACATGTTAGTTACCTTTACCTTGGCGTGCAACAATGTTCCTTGATAAGCGTGGTCGTTAGCGCTTAAAACCCCATCATCGGCTTTTCCAAGGCAATGCATCGTAGTTGTCGAACATCTAGCGGTGCATCCGGCTTCTTCCGTAGAGATAATCCTCCGTGTTTAACTGATAAAGAGGAGAAAATTTAATTCATTTCTCTACAGCATGTGTCACAGTTCCTTCAGTTTTAGCCATCGATTCTTGTAGTCACAACCAAGCAACAACCAAGCTCTGATACTAGTTTGTTATGACTTAGACTCCTAAATCCCCCAGAGTTCCAAGCAATTAATGACAACGAACAAAATTAAGTCACGGAAATAAAAGACACAAGAAGAATTTTACTCTGGGTTCCCCACCGATGTGAAAGGTACATCGTGGCAGGCTGCTGAGATCCACTAAAATAGAAGATTATTCTGAGTCCTACCACTTAGTATGTAACGACCCTTTAGTCGGCCATGCGAGTTAGATCGTGACAACCTATACACGAGTCACCGGTCGATGGATAATAACATAAAAGACTTCATTTGATATTAACAATAAAATACTCTTTAGTCGTCGCGGTGAACTAAGAACACAACCCAAAAATAACATATCAACAACACAAACATACATCCATCAAAATATACAACCTTGAGCATAACATAGTCTCCCTGATGCGTCATAATAGTAGTGCGGTCACGCGCGACCCACCGATATACAACATAGGAGTTCTATGACATAACAAGAAGAAAGATGTTAGAAAGACAGGCGAGGGACTTCTATCTGCCACCTCACCTCACGATCTTAATCCGCGACTGTCAACGTAGCTCCTCAGTAACCTCGACGATCAACTCCTAGAAACCTGGGCATAAAGCGTCGCCCAAAGAGAATAGGGAGTAAGCTGTGAAGCTTAGTGAATACAAATACCACAAATGGTATCCAACCACATGTCGTAATTATATAATAAAGCATATGTATAACATTAAGCAATTTCATAGCCATCAACGTCGCAGTCAATATTCATTCAAATGAAATGACACAAACAATAAAGGTTAGTCAACAAAATGTACAACATCAAAACCTCCGTCCATAGCGTCACTTCTAATCACGCATCCCGCGATATACGCATCACCCAGCACACATATATATACATCCGCAATCCTCGACCGAAATTTTACTCGCTCCAGTATGCATATCGCGCCCAGGCCTCCCGAATAACCTGGAGACTCTTCCTTGTGATATCTGCGTATCATGTCGACCTCCCGGTCGGGGCTCTTTCAGCGCAATGTATATATACTGGCGCACGTATCATTCCGCCCAAAATCAACTTTTGCAAAAGATACACGCACCAGCCCGCATGCTATTGATACCTGACCAGCGCAGCCAGCGATCGCATCTGGCCTTACGTGTTATGTCGCAGCAACTACCCGCGATCGTAACATCGGTCAGTAACAACAATCTCATAGCAATCTGATAACAACAATCGCTAACATCAATATACATACTGATATAGTCCGCATGCCACGAGCACATACTGAATATTAATATAATGCATGTAATATATATGAAAGGTTCAATGCGTGAAATTTGTACTCGCTTAGGAAGTCAAAGAAACTAGAATATCTCTAGGTGGTCGTGTGCTAGGTTCGGGCTGACTCACATCCAAAGAAATTATATACATTATTACATTCCCGATTAATAACATCCTCTTACACTTATTAAATCCCAATTAAAAAGATTAAATGTAAACTGACCCCGTTATAAGAATCTAGTCAACAAAACTACACGATTATTGATATATCATAAGAATATAATTTTCTCCACTTAAATCGATTATTACAACGTCTCTCATAATTCGAGAATGAATACCATTATAAATCATTACGACGCCAAACTAGTAAAAACTTCTAAAATTCCAACTTTTATCGACATTCTAATTGCCAACTTAACAACTCACAGGTGGATGGAATTACTCTGGCACGTGTCTTAGCGACTAATAAAGCGACAAAACTTCGCCATTGATTCTCCGTTTTAAATGTCGCCCTGCCTGACCCATAACACTTTATTCAAATTCTAATCAATCGGCAATCGATTCTCGACTAATTAATCCGTTATAATCAACGCTTTACTTAGCTTGATTACTACTGTTTGCCAATAACCTAACTTTCAGCCATTAGCCTACGCAGTAACATGAAACATCCAACTTACATTCGAAACAATTATATTAAAGTCCTTAACATCATAATACAATTTAAAGAAACTTAGAAAAAGTCAACTAACCCGTCAATACATTTTGACCCAAATCAAGTATAAATAAATTTTAATCACGTATTTGAAGCTTAGAGGATAATTACATCTGTTTAAGCTTTAAAAACTCGATTTCTCAAAAAGTCAACAAAAGTCAAACTTAAAAATCTTAGAAAATATCACCAAAGTTTCCAACTTTATTACCTTAATGAGTAGAAGATGATGAGGGAAGATGAAAATCAACTTTTAAATGTCTTGAGCCCTGAAAATTGGAAGAAATTGAATAAAATTTTCAAGAGGAAGGGGATTGAGTTAAACCGCGAGGAAGAAGGAGATGAGATTTTGTTTTATTGAGATGATATATGATGATAAGAAGATATTTAAGAATGGCTTGAGTCGTTTGGTTGATTTATATCTCGCTTTTCGCGTTTAATTTATTATGAAGCCGATTCAAATGTAAAATTTCCCGGCGCATAAAATACTACTCGTATAATGCTACTAGTCTCGTTATCTCGATTCTATTCGAAATTATTTATGCTATCTCCGGGTCTTTGTAACGATCTATATAATTATTTAATCGCTTAGGCATAGGGTTATTTAAGCTAGTCTATCAGTTGAGTATTTTCTTATCACCAAAAATCTCAACAACAAAACCTATCAAGAACAAAGATAAACTCTCTAAGTTCTTCAAGAATACTAAAATCCTAATATTCTTTCTATGATGATTCTATGTATTTATGTGATAATAAACTAAAACAGCAAATAATTATCTATTATTTATAGGAAAAGCGTAAACTAATTAACGAGAATATTCTAGACACGAAAAGCCCAAAATACCTCAGTTGCGCTCGAATCGCACATCGGGACTTGGATCAAGACTTGGGCGAGTCTTGAAAGCCTAAATCTGGCCTTTGGCTTGTCGGGACAGTCCGTGTCCCAACAGTCTTGTCAGCTCCCTCGCCGAGACCTCGCCTCGCTATCGGGACATGGATCGGGACTTAAGTCGATTCGTATCCTAAAAACTCTTTATCTCGACATTATTTTTATAAATCGAGTTCATGTGTTCCTTAACTTTCGAAAATATTTTCAAATAATTGAATAAATTTCTTCAATATAGATTTATAAATAATTATGTAAAGTTGAAATTTGGCCAAATCTAATAGAACCCCAAAAGGTAACTATTTTTATAACAAAACTTTATATATTTCAACTAGATAAGCGAAGATACAATGAATTAAATTGACAAGTTGTCTGTTATTAATTAGTAGCCTTTAAATGACCATGAGACTTGAAATAAAAAATAAAACATTTAAAGTTATATAAATGTTTCAAGATATTTTATGTTTATAACCAGGTTACATATATTCATTCAACTTGATAATACATATACCTTAAAAAAAAATTAAACTTAAGCTATATATCTTTCCGTTAAGTCAGCTATTTATGATTTTTTATTTGTGTTATCTTTTAAATTATTGTTTTTTTTAAGTACAATAATAAATATTTCAATATGAGAATTTTTATTTAATTTATATTATCATTATCTTTTCATATAACATACATATTCTCAAATACATATTTTAAGATTTTTTATTATAAATTACTGAAGTACTCATAATTTTATTGCATATGCATTAATTTTTTCACATTGAAACTTATATGTGTTGCAACTAAGCAACAAACTTTAACACATATAAATTATGGTTTTAATTTCAACAATAAATGATGCAACATCACATAAAAATTCACATGATGTCTAACTTTAAGAAATAGTTGAAAGATTAAGATTTCTCACAAATACATAGTACAAATTGCATAAATAAGTTGCTAAAATAAAATTACAAAGAGATTCTCAATTTGATAAAAAAGTGATATAACTCTTGCAAAATGTGCTCAAAGTGATCTTTCCACTCCATTTCAAATTAATTGACTTTTGGGATTACGTGTGAGCTTTGACTACAAATTACTTTTTATTCACTAATCCGAAAAATATAAAATAGATATCATTGAATTTCGTTTTAAAATATTTTAGAATATTATTTTTTGTAATTTTCATAATGTACATAAAAGTAATTGTTTATTAAAGTTGTATGCAGAAAAAGTGAGAAATTGATTAATTTAAAATGGAGTTAGTATAACTCTTCTGAAAATAATTAATACGTATTTAATTATTTATACATATGTATGACTCGACTGCTGTACTTATTTAAAAAACCTGCTTGCATGATAAGCGATTAACGCCTCCTTCGGCCATTTTCTGCCCACTCTAGTGGCAGAGGACCCGTCAATCCCCTGCGCTTGTTCTGCGGTGGTTGCGACATCCTATTTGGAGAGGAGGTGAAAAACCTAACTGCTTAAGCATTATTAAATATGAAGCCAAAACCTTAAAAACCACAAAATTCTTCAGGAAGCGCACATACTTATATAATGAGCCGACATTATTATTTGTGGCTAACACCGTTGGCAAACTGTGTAGCTTTGTGGAAGTTGCCAGTGTATCTAAGTGGAATTGGATGTAAACCAGTCGTGGAGACATCATTTTTTGGCAAACAGTGACCTTTGATGTTGTCCCTGATTATTGCTCTCATTGTTTTCACTTGGGGCATAAAGATTCTCAGTGCAAGCGTAATAAAGGCAAGCAAGTTGATCACCGAGCCAAAAGACAAGAAGGCTATTCGCCTTTTCAAGCCAAAATAGGAGATAGTGACTCTTTGGATTGGATCACTATTAGACCCATGGAGAAAGAAGTCCACTCTTCTAAGTTATTGAACGGGAAACTTGGGAACCTTGTTCAAGCTAAACAATTGGTCCCTGCCTCAACGAGCACCAATAGATACCAAACTTTGGAGGCTTTGGATGATTTAGGGGATGTTTGCCTGCCCCATAAAGTCCCATCTGTGCCCACATCCCCCAAGAAGGCATCAGATTTCTTGAAGGAGGACCATGTTGATGAATTGGGAGACAAAGTGATCTTTGAGGCTGATGACCTCAACCAACACTTGACTAGTGGTATGGACGAGAATGATGTTTTCAAGAGTGAGCCACCTCAGGTTGATGAGCCGCATCCAGAAGTGAACAAACCCATTGTGCGAGCTGCTCCTTGTTGAGATTGAAGGCATTTTCAAGTGAAGGAGATGCAGGGGGATCGAGACCCCATCGAGACGGGGTCTCGATGAAGTCTCGATGCGCCAAATGAGGCGATGCGTATGGAGCCGTCGAGACCGAGGTCCCGATGGGGTGCCGTCTGCAAAATGGAGCCTTGTTGTGTATGGTATTAGAGACCATCGAGACCACGTCATCGGGCGGGGTCCCGATGAGGTCTCGATGAAGGCGGTTCGGCGAGTAAATGGGGATAGGTCACGTTTATTCTCCGTCAAAAATTATTCCAATTTCTCTCTAAATTCTTTTGTTCCAAATTGATAGAGTTGTTCTACTTGATTTGTATCATCACAATATATCGTTTTAAGCTAAATCTAGTGTGTAGATTTGTCATTGAGAATACAGAGTTATAAAGTATTACTCAATTGGAGAAGCTTAGATTGATAGGACTTTTTAACAATCATTGAAAGTTCTTTCTAGTTGATTACTGCAGCAGCAACAGGACGTACCTTGAGGGGAACACATATAAAGATAAATTATTTACTTTAAATTATTTTCTTTATTATGCATTCGGAATTACATAGAATATTAGACTCGTTTGTTTGGGTGTTGACATATACATTTGAATATATCGTTCCTTGTCCGATCAACCCAATTGGTATCGAGCTTGGTTGAAAGCTTGAGTACGGATATAGTTTATCCCGAAATTCAAATGGCAAAAATCGCAATTATCGACATATCTTTATTAGATAAATTCGATGGGTTGATTCGCCCATTGGAAGATGAACATGGAGAGATTATTTGTATGGGAAAGCTTCGTAAGCGCTTTTAGGCGGCTTAAAATATGGAGATTGAAGAGTGGGCGAGCTAGATAGACAAGTCTTGGGTATAGTGAGACGGTGCTTGTCTAGAAAGCGTTGTTACAAATGGCGAGAAAGGAGACCCACGACAAAGAGGCTTGATAGCTTTGTCGGGGTTATATGAGAAACACGTCCGCCCAGCCGATAAAGTGCAGTTGATGAAGCAGCCCCATTTCGCGAGGATGTCAATGAATACTCCAATTGCTAGGCATGATTTGATAGTTTGATAAATCGGTTGTCTCTTTGGTGAGATTTAACCGGATACAAGCATTGATACTATTGGCGTCTTTGCGGATAGTTGGGAGCTTGATGAGGCTGGCGTAGTAATTCGATCGGAAAATGAGGAAGTTGCGGCTTGGGTGGTCGGCGTGTACGTCGAAGAGTTCGGGAAGAATGATGGAGTTGACAAAGGCTGCATTGAATGTAGACAGAGGTAGGAACTATGACAAGGGAAGTGTCAAGAATAAATGGAGGTCAAAGTCGAGAGGGAGGAGTAGGTCGAAGTTTGGAGGACGTACTCTAGAGTGCTGGGGATGTGGCAAGACTGGGTCACGTATTTAACGGCGTCTGAGGCATCTGGTAGTCGAGAGAGCAACAAAAACAATGTTAATGTTGTTGATGATTATGCGGATGCTCTACTCTTGTTTGTTGATTGCTCTATAAATTCTTGGATTAACGATTCGGGGCGTCGTTTTACATTACTACGCCTTCGAGACATAATGTTGAATTATATGGTGGAGATTATGGGTCGATTCATCTTGCGGTGAGCCGCTAAAGATTGAAGGTATAAGAGGAGATGTAGACTTGAAGCTGTCGAATAGTTACTGCGATTGACTAAAGTGAGGCATGTGTGCAGTTGGTGGAAACTTGATCTCTGTGAGTCGGTGGATGAGGATGGATCTGAGAACTACATTTGGTGAAGGCAGGCGGAAGGTAGCTCGAGGTGCAATGGCCGAGGTCTGAGAAGATAGGTGGTTGTGCACTGCTGGGAGTTCTCGAATGACTATAAACATATTGATAGTTCGAGACGATGTTGTGTATGACCGATTGGGCCACATGGCCGAAAAGGTATGAAGCGCTTGTTTCAAATAATGTGATACACGAGCTGAAATCATTCAGTCATCATATACGTAATTTGCGTTACGGGAGGCAGAGAGAAGAAAGTCGGTTTGCCAAGCGGCGTTGAGCCTAAATCGGAGGCTTGAGTTAGTTAGCCTTGAATGTTTGGGGACCGGCGCTTTGTTGGTTGCAGTAATGGGAGGGTTCATCGTGATATCTTAGCCTTCATTGATGATCTGACGAGAAAAGTTTGGGTTTATTTTAAATAAATCTGAAGTTATGAAGTCTTCAAGAAATGGAGAGCTATGGTTGAGAATGAGGCGGAAATTTGAGGTAAGTGTTTGAGATCCATGATAGGGGTAGATACAACGTATGGATTTCAAACAATATTGTGCCGAAATGGAATTAGGATGCGGAAGACTATTCGAGTACCCCAACAAACGGAATAGGCTGAGAGGATGAAACGGGAATGAATGAGCGTGCAGAGAGTATGAGGTTACTGCTTGTGGTTTACCTGGCAGTGCAGAGCGAGCCTTGTCAATCTGCTTGCACTTCTTGATAAACGAGAGGACATGAGTCCTACGTTGAGAATTCGAAGAGAAGTGGAGTTCTAAGAAGGTAAACTATTCTTTCACGAAAGTATTTGGTTGTTTTAGCTTATGTTCATGTTGATGCAAATGCTAGAAATAAGCTTGAAGCTAATCAACATTTCTTATTTTGTCTAGTTATGGCGGCCGAGATGGGATCTGAGGTTCTATGACTTGAAGAGCCGGAAGATCATTCGAGAAACAAGGATGTAGTCTTGATGAGCAGTGTTATACAAGAGACGGACACAAAGTGTTAGGAGAGAAGTGGAAGGAGAAGTACTTGGCGGGAATCTGGGAAATTGATTTAACGGGGAGAAAGCGTGACTCGGTTCACTTTCAAATGGCATGTCTTAGATCATGCCTGCTCCTGAAGATCCTTTTTCTTGATATACCTTTAGAAGAGATGGTTCGGATGGAGGGGAGGCGACGGAGTCGATGATAACATTTCTATAAATTTGATCAGCGGGAAGAGATTGTTCTGATAGTGATCGAAGATGTAGAACTTGCAGTCTCGAGAAGAAATATCCGTGTCGAGCTTGACTCGAGTATTCTCCTACTGTAACTTTACTATTTGTTAGCCAGCCAGGCCGAGCATTAGTTATGTAAAGCGATACAATGTGATGAAGCGTCAGTGGGAGTTAGCGATGAAAGAGGAGATGGAGTCGTTGTTGGCAGACATGGCGTGGGAGATTCGTAAGGCGGCCCGAGGAAGCGAGAGAAGAATGTGCGAGAATAAATGGGTCTGCGAATCAAGGAGGAAACGGGATGGTATGGCAGCTATAAAGCTCGTTTGGTTGTCGAAGGATTCAACCAGAGGGAAGAATTGACTATTTGAAATATTCTCGCCGTAGTCAAACTTGTGACAATCGGAGGCGTGCGGGATTGGTAGAGAGATGCACTTCATCGGATGGATGTAAAAACTGCGTTTACATGGTGATACAGATGAAGAGTTATTCATGAAGCAACCTCGAGGCTTTGAGGTTAGAAGAAGATTTGAGTACGCAAACTTCGGAAAGAGCTATGCGGCTTGAAAGCAGCTCGAGGCGGTGGGAATATTACCTTTGATAACTTTATCAAGGTTGAAGTTAATAGTAATGAGACCGACCACTTCTTTACATTACATAAGGAAGTTTCAGATTATGTTATCTTACTTCTTTATGTTGATGATATGTTGATTGTGGGAGGCGATTTGCGTAAGGTGAACATGTTGAAGAAAGAGTTGTCGATTAGGGATTTGCGATGAAAGACTGGGGTGAGGCGAGAGAAGCAAGTGCAAGGGATGAGAATGTCAGAGATCGGGATTCTACGAGATTGACACAAGAAGAATACGAAGAAGGTAATCAAGCGATTCAACATCTTTGGATGCAAAGCTTTGTGATACCCGTTAAAACTGCTTCGTTTTTCAATTATCGGAGTCAGCATTCACACGAGGCCGAAGATGATTTAAAAGTATATGGATAAAAGATTGCCTTATGCTTAACGATGAGTAGTCTTATGTATGCTATGGTGTGCACTAGACTGATATTGCACATCTTTGTGGGGAGTTGTCGATAGATATATATTAACCCACGGGGAAAGAACATTGGGAAGCGTGAGTGGATTTTGAGATACTGAATGGTAGTCTTTGAAAAATCCTTATGTTTCCATAAAACTAGTATTGGGTTAGTGGGATATGGATCTTGATAACGGTGGTGATATTGATAGTAGAAAGTCTATGGTGGATATGTATTCACGTTTGGGGAGATGCGCTATTAGGCGGAGATCGAAGTTGCAACCCGATAGTAGCCTTTGTCACAGTTGTGACGGAATATGTTGCTATAGGCGGAAGCCGTGAAAGAGATGATACGGTTGCGGACTTTCTTGAAGAAGCTGAATCTTGAGCATGGATGTAACACCTTATCTTTGTGATAGTCGGAGTGCGATTTATACGGCTAAAAATCGTGTTTCATGCGGACAAAGCACATAGGGCGGAGGTTCCATTTAAATGCACGTTACGTATTGGAGAATGGGGTCACGAGCTTGACAAGATTCTGGGAGATGAAATCCTGGCGATATGTTTACAAGGTTGTAAACAAGGAGAAAATTTGAGATTGTGTTCGACTTGATTAACCTTGAATGATAGCTCGAAGGTCTTCTTCTTGAATTGGAGGTCTTGAGGCGAGATTTGAAAAGGCTTCAAGTGGGAGATTGTTGGGGTGAAGGCATTTCAAGTGAAGGAGATCACCGGGGGATCGAGACCAGTAGAGACCCGGTCTCGATGAGAGTCTCGATGCACAAATGAGCCGGTGCATGGAGCCATCGAGACCACGAGGTCGATGGGGTCTCGATGCACAAATGGAGGCCACCATTTGTGTATAGGCGTTAGAGACCATGAGACCCGTCATCAACCCGGGGTCTCGATGAGGTCTGATGAAAGCAGTTCGGTAGGGAATAAATGGGGATTAGGTACATTTGTTCTCACGTCCAAAAATTATTCCCAATTTCTCTCACAAATTCTTTTTGTTCCCAAATTGATAGAGGTTACCTGCTTGATTTGTGTCGTCTGTATATCATTTTAAGCTAAATCTAGTGTGTAGATTTTGTCGTTGAGAATCTTAAATTATAAAGTATTCTTTCGGTGGAGAAGAGCTTAGATTGATAGAACATAAATCATTGAGAGTTAACTACAGTTGATTTAGCGGCAAACAGCGGGGCGTCTGTGAGGGGAACACGTAAAGATACGGTGTTATTTACTTTTCGGTATTTTCTTTATTATGCATTCGAGATTACATAGAGATATTAGGCTACGTTGTTTGGGTGTTGGCAATATACATTTAGATATATGGATTCATGATCGTCGGCGCTCACTCCCAAGGAGGATACGATTCAAGATAATGTTGGCTTGGAAGTTGTTAGTGAGAAGGCAGGTTCCCCTCTTCTCAATGTCTGAAAAATTATTATGTTGGAATATTCGTGGTATTGGAAATTCACCAACTTGTAGATGAATTAAAGCTTTAAGGAAAACTCATAAATTTGATTTATTATGTATTGAAGAGCCTAAAATTTCTACTGGCAGGCTACCTAAATACACTAGGAAACTTAATTTTCATGTGGGAGCATCCAACCATAGCAATAGGGTTTAGGTTTTCTGGGACTTACACCATGAAGTTGATATTATTGTTGATTATACTTACTTTTTACATATTAAAGTCACTGCTGTAACTAATGATACGCCTTATTTTGTCACTATTGTACATGCTCCCTCGGAGGCCTCTGATAGAAAAGTGTTATGGGAAGCCCTCTCCCACCTGGCTGATGATCCCTTTCCTTGGATTGTGATGGGAGATTTCAACTGTATGGTGGACCCAATTGAATCGAAAGGCTGCAAACCATAGAAAGGGTTGAAGGACTTTACCAATTGTATTGATGATTGTCACCTAGAAGATGCTGGCTACATTGGTTCAATCTTCACATGGACCAATGGTAGCAAGTTCAAGAGATTAGACAGAGTTCTCTCTAATCATGGATGTGTTGAGAGATTTTCAAATTTTACAGTTGGACACCTGGCCAGAAGTGGATCTGATCATTCCCCCTTTCTTGTGGAATGTAGAGGGTTCAGCCAAGCTTCTAGGTCCTCTTTTCGATTTCAAAACATGTGGTTGATGCATCAAGAGTTTATGCAGGTGGTAGCTGATGATTGGAAGAAACCTATGTTTGGTGAGCCTATGTATACACTCTGGCAGAAGCTCAAAAGATTGAAGACCACCCTTAAACATTGGAACAAAGAAACATTTGGCAATGTGTTTACACTTGTTGAGCAAGAAGAAGATGAGGTGTTAAGGCATGAACACATATTTGAGAAATCCAACTCCCCTGCTGACAGAGGGGCTCTACATAAGGCTCAAGCCACACATCTTAGGTACCTTGCCATGGAGGAGGAATATTGGGGGCAACTTAGTGGTCTAAGATGGATCAAGGATGGTGATAAATCTTAGGTATCATGTCAAGAATTTTACAAATTTTACATTCCACATATCTGGAGGGTGGGAGGCTGGTATGATGCAACCCCAAACCTCAAAGCCATCATTACACTGGAACAGGAAGGAGTGCCGTACATTCCAAGACCTTGAAGGAGCTTTTACAAAGTTTACTGAGGCATAATGTATAATGGATGTACTATCATGAAATATGTTAGAGACAATAAATCTTTGCATCAGAAGTCAAAATTTTAACAAATCATGTGGCAAAGAATTATTATCATGATTTAAATAACAGTATAAGCTTCGGAAATGTGTGTGTGAGAATTATTATCATGATTTAAAATATGATATTCATATCTTCAAAATTGGTTGGATCAAACAAAATCAATGCACTATCAACAATATGGATCTTTTTATTCAAGTGAATATAAATTTTATGTCAAACGTGACAATAGTTCAACTACTAAAGACAATCAACTTTTAGACACTCAATAACAATATTGTAAAAATAAAGTTATAATTTCATATGAAGTTTGAGATAAAAAGAATATTTGTAAGCTCATAAAGAAATAACATATATAATCAATAAATTATTAGAAACAGTAATTACACGTACAATGCACGTATCAAATTACTAGTAGCCATAAAATTCTCCCAAATATGGTAGATTTCTTTTAGATATAAAAAAATAGATCCTTGAAGAATCAAATATATTATGTGGAACATGTAATACTAAATCCAAAATGGACGATGTAATACAATTCATAAAATTTACTTGATATTACTCATATCATCAAGAGGCATTTTTTTCCCGAAAGTCCGACTCATAAGAACTCATATATGTCCTGTTGGGGCTAACTTGATTTAGCTCTTCCTCATTTTGGACCTTGCATACCTGAAACCATTTTCAAAACGTATGATTTTATTTAATATAATATAACATGAAACATATATAAAAAAGGCAAAACAGGATGAAGTTCAGAAGTGATACTCGATGAGCATGCCACCGCGGTCTGATGATGGCAGTGTAGACCCTTGAAGGGCATTCATGGCATCAGTTGCTTGATCGATTTCCTGCCAATCGAATTTATATACATCTTTGATCAGATCTAACGTCATGCATTGTAATATCCGAATATTTGTAGTAGTAAAATTAAATCGATTTTGGAAATTCTAGGCCTTGACATGGATTTTAGTTGAGATACTATTACTTTTGAGTTAGTTTATTATTAATGAAAAAAGAAGTGAGGCCCTAAGAGTAGAATATAAAAGTTTGGAGGTAAAAGTAAAATTTTTGTGAAATTTGGGAGTAAAAATATAATTATTAAAAGATAAACCAAAAACTCAAACATTTAGCCCCCACCCGATATACCACCCAACCACAATAAATGTCGCCCTATTTCTCCTTCTCCTACAACACGCAACTACTCCGCCTCTATTATTGAAAATTTGGGTTGACTCCCCTTTGTTAATCGAAGAGCAAGGGTAAGCTTTAATTTTAATTTTAATTGATTATATCTTTGTGGTTTAGTCTTAAGCTTGTTGACTAGATTAGTTAAATTGGATGAATTTTTAGAGTATATTATTCGTTATCAGTAATATGAGTTTTAATTATTGACTTAAATAATTGAAGTTTGATGGGTTAGATCTATTGTTGGTTATTAATTATGTTGAGTTGCGTTGAAATTATCGAATATTGGATTTAAGTATATCGGATGGTGGTTTGGAATTTCAATGTTCTATTATAAGATAACGGGGACATTTGGGTAATGAAAAATATTGTGGTTAAAGCCTACGAAGAATTTAAAGGTATTAAGTAGGCTTCATACGAAATTGAATACTTACGATTGTTGTTATTATTCTCTTTAGATCTTGAGAGATTGGATTTAGACTCGCTTAGGAGATTCGGACTAGTGAAATTCGCTACTTGAGGTGAGTGGTTGTACTCTGTTTAGTTATTTTGATACATAAAAATATGTAGTTATAAAATTATGTTGACAAACTATTTTTGGAAAGAAATGATACTTTTGAAAGACATACTTTGTGTTATGAAATCTTCTTTTGACTAGTACTATTATATATGTTTTCTAAATTGGTCAAGCATGAAAATAATTTATGAAATGGGCACTGTGATGCAATATATTGAATTGTGTGTGATATGAGCACATTGATGCAAGGTTTTGAACTGTTTTATATACTTGAATGGACACATGGATACAATGTTTTCAATTATGTTTTGTGGAGATTATTTAAATGTGATCTAGCCTTAATCATTATGAGACCCATTGTCATAGGTTATCAAGGATACCTAGAGGTGTTATTCTGGAACTTTACAAGTAGGTCGCGGTCACCGGAAAAAGTCTTGACTCGTAGCCTCATTCTAGGAAGGGATTCCTAGTTGTGCCTTAAGTATGAAGGAAAACCTACTCGTCGTTCCCAGACTGTCTATATTCTTAAATGGTGATATCGAGATAGACAGATTATGTTTGAATAAAGTAAACAAGTTTGTGGAAGTTTTTACGAACTTAAGTGTGGTTTAAATATATGTTTTGATGATGCTATTTTGGTGAAATTGTGAAATGTTTTGAACATAAATGTTTTCAAATAATTTGATTACACTACTTGATGTTTTAACTTCGTATATTGTATATATAATATAAATAGTTTTGAAAATATTGTATATGTATGTATCTGGATGTGACCATTTAGACGGGGTTATGATATGTTAATAGGCTGCTTCGCTCACCTTCCATAAATTAGAACAAATCTAAAAGTATCCGGTTCTTTGGATGGTTTGAGATCATTTGATGCTGGTTTTATTGAAGTTGTATTATTAGTAGATTTTATGACTTTAGAGCAATTGCGTATTCTAAGTTATACTTTAAAGATTTGGAGTTATGGCGTAGGGATCTTTGTCTCGGCTTTTTGAGTATCATATTTTCTGAGATATCTTAAATATTTTGGGCATATATTGTGTATGGATGTTCCAACTATTGGGTTAGATGCTCTATTTTGTTATATTGGGTTAGTGGCCCAGCCTATAATAGTGTGTGCATTATAGGTTGAAATACAGGTAATGCCTTGCATGCTCTTTGGGAGTATGCGGCAGTGTAACGGCTTTAGGTTCGGGCTGTTACATGCATGGCCTCTTTTCATTCCCCTCTCCTCACAGAAGATGTACCATTAATTGACGTGAGTATAAGGGCATGAGACTGATGGGAGTTTAGACTAGACTGGTTCCAGATATTTATATACAATGATTTTTTCACACCAACTTTTTATGAGGACCCTGCATCTATTTGTTATTGTAGATCACTTTTACACTGCAAGTATAGTCTCATCACTAACACGCGGAGTGAAAAAAAAAATCATAGGGCTTATTTAAATACTACAATGAAAAGGGATTACAAAATCGGAATATCCGACTGACTGTTAAAACTAATCTTCAAGAACTTATATTGCAATATGAAAGAAAACAATAATACCTTATAATCAGCAAAGGCAACTGGCATCCCGCCTTTGGCACGCATCTTAAGGGTATTAAATCCAGGGTATCTAACATAAAGAAGCATGGTATCAATTTCCATTCTAGCACATGTGATATCTTAGTATGTTATGAAGGTAGCTCTGATATAATGAAACTGTAGATTTATCAGCAAACATAAATTTAACGACATATTTTATCGACTGTCAGACTATTCATACAAGTGTTCACATCCAGTCTCGATATGCCTTATGACCATGTCTCATTTTCCACAAAGGAGGTTATGGAACAAATTGAAATGAGAAAATAAGCATATGTAATTACACTATCTAGTGAAGCTTACTGAGAAAGATGTTGCTTGAGCTCATCTTCAGTACAAGTGGGTCCAAGATTTGCAATAAACAAGGTAGAGCATGCTGAAGAACCATCTGCATTCTTCTCCGACTATTTTAAATATCCAAACAGGAAGGCATCATAAGTTACATATAGTAGTAGAAAGAATCTTGAAAAAATAAAACATGTCGGTAAAAGCATTGCATATTCAAAAATCAAAACGAAGGATTCATCATACATATCTTATGAAATGATCAAGAATCCACCAATGCTAATTACAGATTATGCTAACTGTATAAAATTGCAATGATACCAAAAGATCATATGGATGCCCGAACACATGGAGCCATATCCTCATCTTATTTTTATGTTAAGAAAAATATGGTTCCTATACCTGTCATGTTCCTTGGATTATTTACAAGTGGTATTCAAGCTCTTATTTTTGCAACTTTAGCTGTGGCGTGAATCCATGGAGGGCCATCATTGAAATAATATTAGAATGATCACCATAGCAATTAGAGTTCTCTCTGGAACCTTTTCTCTATTACAACAATCTTTTTTTATATATAAAGCTAATAGAAATTTTTATTCTCATTAAATTTTTCCAAACGAGATCTATTAGCACCAGCTTATTCAATGTAAGATGCACTGTACATATACAGTTTTATGAACATGAACACATTGTGGCTTGACAGAATCAGCCATGACGAAAATTGGAATATCTGACTGATGGTTAAACTAATCTTCACGAACTTATATTGCAGTATGAAAAAATCAATAATACCTATCATCAGTAAAGATGAGAATGTTGAGGGGGTTGTGTGGAGTTACACGGAGAGACAAAATTAGACATGAAGTGATAAAAGAGAAAGTAGGGGTTTCTTCAATTGAGGAGAAAACGAGGGAGAACTGTTTGAGATGGTATGGTCATGTAGAAAAACTTCCAGTAGATGCACCAATCCAAGATGTATTTATGATGTCACAAATGGACATATAGAGGAAAGGTAGACCCACTTATTGAGGTAAGGTTTGGTTTGGTTTTAAAACGTTGCGGCTTGAGTTGTTTGAAGGCACATGTAAGCTTTGGATGGAATCTATGTGATAAACCATTTCTAACATAAGTTGGTATTTAACAGCATCATATTCTTTTCCGAATTCAAGGCAAATAGGGCAAAGGATAAAAAGAATCAAGCTAAATCTTTTTTATATGCAATGCAGTGGAAAGGCATGGAAAGATGGACAACTCAACTACTTAATGAATGTACATATACCAGGGAAGAAGGAAAACCATAAGTTTTAAAGCTTACACTTTCATGAGCTATAGCCCCGTTAGTATCAGTTGCAGCTTCACCACTGTTCAGTCAAAACAGATAGTGTTAGACAGTGCAGCTCATTGCTTAATATGTGATGAGTAGATAATTTCATTCAAATGCTAAAGATGTTTGGATAATACTACAAAGTAACCTTATAACAGTCAGGCACTACAAATAAAGCATAATTCATACTGTTCTTGTATCAGGAGTCAGGACCTTACAAATAACTGTTAAGGTTATCCAAGCATGCTCTTTATGACCTAATATACCTCTTAGCTGGAGCTGGATCTTCCTTGTCAGAATCAGCTTTTGCAGACTTTTCTGGATGTTCAGACTCGCTGTCTGCTGAAGGGGAATGAGTTAACATGTATTCCGCAAATTATGCTGTTAAAATTTGGTCTTTTCATGATCATGTACTTTCTTTCAACACAGTAGATAGAAGTCAAGACAAATCAGTGCATTGGAGATAGGAAATACCTCACCTTCATCACTAGATGATTCTCGTGTGCCAGTTTTAGGCTTAGACCTATTATCAATTACAACATAAGGCCCACTGCCTGAGAGTAAACACAGAAATATTGATCAATCACTCAAGCTTCCATAGAAGTTGGTGATAAATAGAAAATGATAGCCATTTAGGGTAGATGTCTAGGAACTGTGTCATTCAATAAACTGGAGCCATCTACACTACCAAGTTTATTTTTTCTTCTTGAATTTGATCTTGCAAGCTCAATATGCAAAGTGGATCCTGTTTGAGGGTCAAACTTAACACCATTTAGAGTGTCAAATATGGCACATTGAGATGGATCTAGAAGATTTCAAAAAATAAAAAAGGATATTATTATTATGAATTATTGTTATTTTCATAATTCATAGTAATGTGTGGGATCCCCAAAAGTAGCTACATCAAATGGACATAGGTGGTTTATCATATTTATTGATGATCAAACTCGTTTGATTTGAGTTTATCTCTTAAAACACAAACTGATATGTTTGATAGTATTCAAAAAAAATGAAAATGATTAAAATTCAGTTTGAAACTTCTGTAAAAATCATGCATACAAACAATGGGACGGAATTTTTTAAACGAACATGACATAATTCATCAGAGCTTATGTGTATACACATCCTAATAAAATGGAGTTGCTGAACATAAAAACCGACATTTATTGAAGGTTGCACGAGCACTAATATTAACTATGCATGTTCCAAAGTACTTATTGGGAGATGCCATTCTTACCAGTGCATACCTAATCAATCGACTTACAAGTCGAACTCTGAATTTTCAAACATCTTATTCTTTACTAGAAACAAAATATCCTCATCTTTATTAAAAAAAATCTTTCTTTAAAAATTTTTGAATGTACTGCTTCTATTAAAACTATTTTTCTTTGATATTCTGCTATCGAGAAAGAATGTCGGTGTACTTGTCTGAAAACAAAAAAAACTTTTTATCCAGGATGTCACCTTTTTTGAAACAAAACCTTATTTCTCATCAATATTTCGCTTTAGGGGAGACAAATACTCATAATGAAGCAGAAAATTGATCATGGGGATTAGCTTTTCCCAATCAATTCCACCATACATCAAATTTTTCAAAATAATGCCAAGTCCAATGATGTTACATTTCACAATGTTCCTCAAACTAATAATGTTAATGGAAACGAGGTTTCTAAACTTCACAAAATTAAACGAAATCACAAATCACCAGCACAACCAAGAGTTCGACCCAATGATTGAATCCTCTTAAAATAACCAATCAGGTAACAATGATTTAAACATTGTTTTTGATGTTCCCATTACTGTAAGAAAAGGGAATAGAATTAAATATTCAATTGATAGGTTTGCGTCTTATTATCTTATACTAATCTATCTTCTTCTTTTCAAGCATTTATTACTAGCTTGTTCAACATTGTTACTAATAGGGATATTAGGGAGGCACTAAATATTTAAGAATGGAGAAAAATTTTGTTCTTGAAAATATCACTATAGAAAATCAGAGACTTTGAACACAATCAACTTACCACCAGATAAAAGAACTGTAGGTTGCAAATGGATCTTCACAATAAAGTATAATGAAAAAGAGGAAATTGAAAGGTATAAAGCCAAATTGGTTGCAAAAGGATTCACTCAAACATATAAAATTGACTTCATTAATACCTTTGCCAAAGTTACAACATTGAATACCATCAAAGTTCTATTGTCCCTAGCAACAAATCTTGATTGGGAGCTTCACTATAAATGTATAAAAAATGCCTTTTCTAAATCTTTGAATTAAATAATTTACATGACTCGGCCTCCAGGGGTTGAACAAGGAAATAATACTGTTTGTCAACTTCAAAAATCCTTATATGGTCTTGAAACAATCACCCAAAGCATGATTCAACAGGTTTTCAAAAGAATTAAAAGGCAGGGAATGTTTCAAAGGAGAACAAGAATACAGTAGAACTCGGGAACAAAGATTAAAGTTTCAGGGAACAGAGTGGATAGAAACAGGATATCAATAATTATTCGAAAGGCGTAAACCTCTCGCCACACTAGACCAAACATTACATTTTAGATCACACCTCGTAGTCGATATATACGCGATCCACGTCGAGGAGACATGTTGTGATATGTCTAATCCCCAAGATATTTGAACAAGCAGCTGAGGCAAGGGATTCTTATTAAAAATCACCAAACAGAACGATAACAACATTTACAAATGCAGATTGGGAACGATTGATTAATGATCGGAAGTTTCAAGAAGAGAAAGAAAGCGAGAATATTTATAGTCGAGCGATCTTGAAGCTAAATACAAAATAATGGCTCATAGGGTATATGAAGTAATATGAATAAAAAGACTATTTGAAGAACTCAACATGCAGTTTGATGGACCAATTCAACTCCTTTGTAATATCAATCGGTATCTGACATGAGGTGGACCAAGTATGTAAGGTGGACAAGCATTGAATATAGCCGTTGTAATGTATCAATTAAGGATCTTTGATTTATTGTAATAGGCAAGTTATTTGTTGATTTAGTTTATATTATTTCCATAGATAGAATAAATTTGTATACATATATATTGAGACTTTAATACGTGTAATTATACGATGAAGAAATAAAGTATTCTTTACAATTTGGCTTTATCTCTTTATGCTATCGAGTCCTAGGTTCTCTAAATTGTCTACTTAAATTTGCCACCTTGATTTTGTCCACCGCGCCACCGCGCTTGTCAAATGGTGTCCAATTTCAGCGGAGAAGAATCCACGAGTCGCGGTGACTCCACTATGAACATCAATAGCGCTGATTAATATCTATAGCCAAGGCAACTCGAACTTAAAAATTGCAACTTCATCCCTAAATGGGCATAACTATCCAGAAATAGCATAGAGTGCAATCGAGATTGTTGTCAAAGGAAAGGAAAATAGTTTACTGGCAGGGGGCCTGACCGAACCTGTAAAGCGACTGAAACATCATTTATGGGAAGCGAGAGAATTCCATAGTGATAAATTGGTTAATCAATCCATGGAACGAAATGAATAAGAAGTATATGTATTTTTCCTCTTTGCAAAAGCAATTTGGGATAGTACACAAAAAATGTTCTCGGACGGAGAACCGTCTCAAATATTTGAGACCGGCGGAAACTCAAAAACTTAAAAACAGGCACCATACATTGCCTCTTTCAGCTGAGACTTATGGCGAAGAATTTGATCGGTATCTCGATGCGGAACCATGCTCATTTGTACCAGCAGTCGGACCAACCCAAAAAGAAAAGGCAGTATACGAATTTCTTTGGGTTAGACTCCTACGATGACACGGCCGGCCCGGTATAATCCAGATGAAGCACTTTTCAACTTCTGAGATGAAGCTTTTCGAGGTTGAAGAAGAAAATAGGCGGAGGGTGATGCTCGCGAATCTACGTCACTCCGGTAACAATCGGAAAGTGCGCCTGACGTGGCACCGCTCAAGAACACAAATTTCCATTTACTCGGGGACTCGAATCAGTTTCAACCTCGAGTCAGCCTCGTAATCGGCTTAAGATGATATAGTCGACCTCGTCATCGAACCCGAGTCGACCTCGTCGTCAGAACCCGGGGTCAAACAGGAAGATCGGTGCACTAATTTGACCGACCAAAAACAACTTTGAGCCAAGGGGCGGCGATCGGGCAGGTAGTCGGCCGTTGTCGGCGACATGGTCGCGCCCGAGCGAGGGTCTTGGGAGATTACATAGGAAGCAATGGCCCCGGACAGAAGACAGAAAGGAAACATCTGCAGTGAGCCGATATCCCGGAAGCGGAGGCGTAAGGTGAAACCGGGGTTGCGTCATCCCATTTCCAAACCTCAATGACCACCAGCTGAGGAGGCAGGTTGGAGCGTCTACATGCCCGTCCTTGACGGTCTGACTTCTCCTTGCAGAACTCTCCGGCGGCCAGCTTTCGGTCAGCAATCGGGTAATATTTTTTCCTCTTTCGCCGTGGATTATAGATTTAGGCGCTTCGATCATATGACATCCATAAATTTCTATTTGATGAACTTAGATGCATTGTGCTTACATCCCCCGATTTAATCGAGAAAAAACCCCCAATTTAATTGAAGATGACCGAAACCCTAAGAATAAGGTAGAGGGGAATCGGGTATATGAGATGGTAAAAATTGCAAATGGGGGGTCTATGAGTATTAAAGGGAAGGGCCGAATTCGTTAAATGATAACGTGGCGAGGCGTGTTATATATTCAGGGCACGGCTTGTAATTTAATGGCGATTAGTAAATTAACGTCGGATAATAATTGTATTGCTCAGTTTTTCCCCAGTTCTTATAGCTTTCGGGATCGGTTAGCAGGGGAAAGGCGATTGGCGTCTTCCAGGATTCATGATGACCTTTATTTTGCAGTGATAGCAATTTGCACTGAGCAATCTTTATAATTCCGTCTATGCGTAATATGTGTTATTACATTTCGAACCATGTTAATTCCTCTCACGGTGTAATCTTCTTTATTATTACATTTATCGTTTAGGACATCTAATTATTAGGTATTTGCAAAAATTATTTCCATATATTTTCAAGACTACATTGGAACTTTTTAATTGTGACGTATGTCCATTAGCAAAACTGCACCGTGCCGTTTCCTCACCAAAATTCCTGAGCCAGCGGCCGAATTTCACACTAATTCATAGTGATGTGTGGGGTCCTAAATGCCACCTCAGTGGGTGTCGATGGTTAAGTAGCGTTCATTGATGATCACCTTTGCCTACGGCACGCCAAGGAACAAAGCGAGGTTGCTTCAAATATTTAAATCTTTTTTCAAATGATAAAATCAATTTCAAACATCTATAAAAATTTTGAGACGGACAATGAGTGCCGAATATTTTAACTATTCCATTCTAAACTTCGTTCATTGATGAACATGGCATTGATATTGGCTTCGTGTGTGAGCCTTTTCAGCAAAAATGGGGTTCTTTGAGCGAAAAAATAGACACTTATTAGAAGTTAACAGTGCCATAATGTTTACAATGAATGTTCCAAAATATTATTTGTAGGCGGCATTCTCACTATTCTTGCTCGATAAATCGCCTTAGAGTTGTGCCTTAATTTTAAAACCCACTATTCCTTACTAAAAGACATATATTCTACGTCTGGCTCAAATGATTTGCGCTCTTTGACTTTCGGATGTATAGCTTTCGTTCATTATCCATTAGAAAGAAAATCTAAACTTGACCTCGAGCGTCAAACCATTTTTTCATTGGTATTCTCCCACTTTCGAGGATGCGATGTCTGTCCTCGGACAAAAAATATATAACACATCCCATGATGTTACGTTTTTAAGAAAATGTTCCCTTATTTTTTGGCCACAATTCGACTTGCCGGGGAGGCGAACCGGAGAAAAACGCAATTATAGCGTGGGGACTTGTTCACCCAGATATTATTGCACAATATGGAACTGAAACAATTTTTCAAATGAAGCTTCTGAAATGAGCTTCACCTCACAACGACTCTTCCTCCCGATGGGAAAATGATTTACAAAATGACTTTCCTCAGCTTGACTTTTATTCGCTTAAGAGCCAAGAGTTTATTCACGGAGGATAAATAAAAGCAGAACTCGGCGTGGTCAAGAGTACGATCCAGCAGTGAATCGCGGTGCCAAGTAACTCACAATAATACGTTTAGACATGCCTATCATTTATTAGAAAGGTACGAGGGTCGCTCGTCCTATTGATCGTTTGTCCTATTAGACACCATCCTCTTCTTTTCCGGGGCATTTCTTGCTTTAGTCTGTCGAATGTTACACTTCAAAAAATATTAATGAAGCTCTATCTATGCACAGATGGAAAAATCTTTGTCCTAGATAAATGAATGCCTATATAAGAAGAATAAAACATGGGATCTAGTAAATTTACCTCCTTTTTTAAAAGCATTGGCTGTAAATGGAGTGCTTTCTTGTGAAATATAATGAAAATGGTAAAATGGATAGGTATAAAGCTAGACTTCTTGTTAGGCACTAATTTAGATTGGGATGCACGGTGGATATTAAAAATGTCTTTTAAATGGAGAACTTGAAGAGGAAGTATCTATGATATAACCCCCTGGATTTGAAAATAAAACTAATCAAGTATGTAGATTAAAAAGATCTTTGTATGGTCTTAAACAATTCACGAGAGCTTGGTTCAACCGGTTCTCAAAACAAGTTAAAATTCGTGGATACAAACAAAATTCGGGCCGATCGTACTCTGCGTTTATCAACATACGAGGTAAAAGTCGTTAACTATTATTTAATTGTCTATGTTGATGATATTATGCTTAGGAAATGATTCGAGTGAAATCAATAAAATAAAAATGTCTCTTGCTAATGAATTTGAAGTTAAAGATCTTGGAAAGTTAAGGTATTTTTTAGGTATGGAGAATTGCCGCAGTCGTAGGAAGGCGTTTCTATATCCCAAAGAAGTATATTTTAGTTTGCTAGAGGAAGCAGGTATGCTGAATGTAGGACCATAGCGCCCAGTTGAACTGTTGTAAAAGATCGGTTGTTGGAGGGAGGCTGTTGACAAAACCATACTCCCGACAACTTGTAGGAAAGGCTAAATACACCTTTAGCGCGGACAGGACATAGCACTTGTAGTGAGTTTGGTAAGCGATTACATACGTAATCACAAATCGGGGACACTTAGATGCGATCTCGGAGATTTTGAAGTCTTAAAGCAATCCCGGGCAAAGTTATTCTTTAAAGAAAAACTAGAAACGGAGACGATGCAGGAGTTTGCGCGAGGCCTTGAGGTGGGCGGGATCGGTGTGTGTGAGAAAATCCCAGCCTTCCAGGGCTATTGCGGCTGTGTGTGGCGAAATCTAGTTGGAGAAGCAAAAAGCAGAATGTAGTAGCTGAGCGGTCTTTGGAAAGCGAGAATTCGAGCCCGATGACCCGTAGGGTTTGTGAGGCAATTTGGATCGCGACTACGAAGAATTGAACATGCGATAAAGCTGACCCCGTCTGACACCATTGTAATGACAATCCCATTTATTAGTATTGCTTTCGCCGGTCAACCGCGATAGAGCAAAACATGTATGTGGAGGTTGTCGTCATTTTATTAAAGAAGAAGATTGAAGGAAAATCATTACAATCAAGCACATAACCGGGGCAACAACTTGCCGATATATTAGCAAATGACTCCCGGAAAAGGCCTTGATTATCTATTAACGAACTGGTCTCGTGATATCTATCGTCCGACTTGAGGGAGTGTTGAATATAGCCGTTGTAATGTGCTATCAATTAAGGATCTTTGATTTGTTAGCAATAGGCAAGTTGTTGTTGATTGATTTTGTATGTATTATTTCCATAGATAGAATAATTTGTATCTATATATTGAGACTTTATGCATTAGCAATTATACAATGAAGAAATAAAGTATTCTTTTAATTTGGAACTTTATCTCTTTCTGAGACACTTTATCAAATAAAAATTTAAAGAAAATAAATCATTGACCATCAAATGTGTGCATCTTGGATATGATGAATATCGCACACGAGGACTCTCGGAGAAAACGATACAACATCTTTACAAGCAAGCACCGAACTTATAATTATCTACCGTGCAACTTGAAGGGGAGTATTGAAATATAGCTGTTTATTTAAATTAATTTTATAGATGTAGAATTTATTCTTTCCTTTTCTGTTTAGTCGTGTATAGAAAATTTACTTGTATAAATATATTAACTCAACAAAAGAATCAATAAAAGCGAAGTATTCTTCGCTGATTCTGTTTAACAACTGGCACCGATTCTTCTCCCTACAATTTGAATTACTTTTTTGAAGTGCGTAATTGGTCATCTTAACCTTAAGTTCTCGCTTTACGATTCGATTTATCTTACACTTACATGATCTGATTGAGGGGTTTTTATGTTGATAAATGCGTATAGTCGAATTAGGGTTTAGGAAGAATGAATCAAACAAAAATAAGTGAGATGTCATATGTTGGGTTTAGAATCGATAACAGTATATTCAAAATAGCGATAGCGATTTGAGCGTAAAGCCTTCGCCTCAGCTGGTGATAGCCGATAGTGATGGCTGGAGGAGTTGGGGATCTATCCAGTTGTTCCTTGTTACATATTTGAGTTGCATTTGGTTGATTTTCATTGCCTCACAGGTTACGAATTATGAAATCTACCCAACCACGGTTGTCACCGTGGTGATCGTTACCGTGTTGTCTCGGATGGCTCTGGCTTGAGGTCAGAACCCATTTAGGTTTTTCCGTAGACTCCGATATCAATTCATTTGAAAATAGTCGCACCAAATCCTATTTGATCTACGACTTCCTTTGGCTTCATTGTTGGTTCTTGGTTGGTTGGTAACTCGGGCAACATCAAATTCATTGTTTGAGTGGGTAACCATTAAAGAGGATTTTTTAGTATTCTGGTTCCCCTTTTGAAGCATGACCTCCGCGCGTTTAACACCATGGATTTAAAAAACCTTTAATCTTGAAAATGGAATACCTGTTTATAATCATTCCCTTGATTTAAATCGAAATTAGTTATCGAGTCGGTGAGAACTCGGACCACTCGCTTTGCACTTTCTTTTTGTACTCGCGTTATATTACTGCATGGAGGATCACATTGTATATAGATCGGCCTTATAAATTTCTTGAGTTGGCATAATATTTAGTAACAGATAAGTGTCCATGTTTTATCTCTTTTAGTTTTGTTTTTTATTCAAACACTTGTGATGTATTCTCGACATCTGAATATATGGTTTTACAATCTTCCTATATATAACAGGAGGTTGATCTATATGAAGAAATAGATCCCCTATTAAAGTACATATAATTGATATCATCGTTTATTGAAATGCCCAGGCAAGCCATAACCATCGCATTCTCTGTCTACCACTTTGCGTATTGTCTGCGACATCACGTATTTAGGCTCAATCATCGAGGGTTCGACAAAGTCACCGATCAGGTAATCAAGCTTTCACCGATTGGGAATATGGCGGTCCGAGTCGATGAACCTTCAAAAGTCGCGGCGCCGTGGTAAGGCGGTAGCCTTGAGTCCTCCGACATTCATTATTTTAATAATAATAATAGTTCATGAAATGTGAAATAATATGAAAATTAAGACAAATATTCATGGAATGTTTAATAATTATTATTAAAAATATTGATATTATGTTAATTCATTAATATTTAATATTTATAATAATATTAATTTTAATATTAATTGAGAAACATAATATTTATAATATTATTGTTTAATTAGTTTTAATATTAATAAAAATATTATAAATAGTACTTATAAAATTAAATTAATTATAATGAAGATTGCCTTGAATTGCATCTTTGTTATTCATTTATGTGCTTTCTCTTTCTTGGATTGAGAAGCTTTTAAAGTTAAAACAGAAACGCATGACACATTTTGAAAAATTGAATGAATAATAATCTTGACCCAACTCAATAAAGGATTTGCTAATGAAAAGGCCTAAAAAACTCCCCAATTAATTCAATTAATGACTACAAATTAGGTAAGTGAATTACTCCAAAGTAAATTAATCCACATAAACCGCTCCTTAACTTCCTTTACTTAACTGCTTTCACCCTCGAACCTAACGCCTTTAACCTTTCCATAAACCTAGCCGCCTCTTAACTTCTCAATCGCTCTTTTTTGATTAATTTTTTAAACAAAAATAAATTACTCAAATGGCCATGGTGCTAGGGCGCCACGCTTCTGATGGCGGTGAAAGCGGCGCCTTGGCGGCTACCACGGATAATCTGGCATATTTCAATCTACGAGGCGCAGGAAATAAACGTGTGGCTAGCGATTTGTTTTTCAGCTGCTAGTTACTACTTCATAGTTTCATCCTTCTAATTTGAGGGAGGAAGTTCGAGACAACAGAATGCAGAAGTTGCGTCGGTTATTTCTTGTCACCGACATTCCTTTGGTCTAAGTAACTTACAAAAGTCATGCCAACGACATTATTATTATGAATTATTATTATTTCCATATTAATTATAGTAATAGCTTGAGTATTATTACTATAAGTATTTTAAATTATAACTATAAATAGAGCTAGTCTGCCCATATATTTAATGAGTTCAATTAATCTGATTTATATTCTTGTCATTTAATCATGGCATACACCAAAAGATATAGACAACACAGAAAGACTATTTTACTTTTGAAACTAATTTATTTCTTTAGAAAAAATAATACTTTAAGCAACCAGGCTAAAGTATATGGAAAAACTCAAATCAATTTGTAGGATATTATACAAAATACACTGTAGGAGTTATTTACACTCTTTCTTATCCATTTTTTCAACCTATTAGGCTTAGCAATAATTTCTGAGTCAGAGAATGAATCGGTAACAAAAGAAGTCATCCAAGACAGTAAAAACTCACATTTAGAGTGTAGAGTGTTGCTATAGCTGTTTGGTGATTCACGAAGGTAGCAAATGCCACAACCTGTGATGAGGATAAACTATGAATTAACAAAAAGTAGCATAATAGTGGACAAAAGGTTTAGGGAAATAATAAAAGCATATATAGGGGCTGCAGCTTTTATCACAAATGAATTATAAAAGGATATTCCTACTCTTTATGTTCAGTCATAATTGATCTCTTCTATAACAGTACAAATTTTTAATATTGACATTTTGAAGGTGAGTTTTTCCATATCCTATGAAGTAGAAAAATTTATATTGTCCGACCCTTGGATATAATGGAATAAATAAAATGGCTCATCACTCTAACTCCACTTCTTATTTATTAAAGTAGTAGATAGTCTTTGCACTTCATCGCCTCTCTTTTATCACAAGGATAAGAATGCGTTCAATCCAACCCCCTTCACATGCTTATGCGAGAGCCTCTTTGAAGGCATTGGAAAAAATTTTTCTCCCTATGTTCAATCACAAATTGTTATCGTAAGAGTGCAATAATTCATATTAATCGCCATGTCATAAGTTTCAACATTCATGTGCATGTGCTGTGCATGTGCTAAACAACAATATAAATCAGAGAAGTATTAGTTAAAGCTGCATATTTAATTGTGTTATTGACTCACAAGTTAACATTCCTATATTGAATTGTCCATCGAAATCATCAATTAAGTGGAAAATACTAACATAGGTAAATAAAATATTAATTCAATTATAACTCACTTGCTGAAAAATCATTCAAGGACAACGATTCTTAAAAGATCATGAAAAATAACAGTAAAAAAACAAACTCACACCATGACTGATACAAAATGAGGACCACCGTCTAAGGCACAAGTACATGGAAAGAACAAAGAGCTGCAAGGGTACTATAGAATACCTTAGTGCCCTTTTGGCATCTTTCATGAAAGTACCAACAAAATTACCAAAGTATGGAGCTTTTGAATTACACCGAATGACATGTTCGCTTTCTCCCTAAACAAACTTTAAAATATACTTAGTGCCTTGAGACTTCATGCAGACAGATTTAAAGCTTTGAAAGTCACAAGTTCTAAAAATACACGACTTCGCCAACTTGCAATTAAGGCCAAAACAACTTGCCACACATATTTTTCACTAAGCAGTAGCCACCTTAGTTATCCTGTCCCCATCAGTAACAAACATTGGGTTGGGGGGGTGTGGTTCAGCCACTTCAAGCATAAAGAATCTTAATATACTTGATAAAATCAACATGTTAAGTTTTAAATGATATATGGACCTCTTAGCGGATACTTCATTCATTATTTGAAATTGTGCCTTCGGTTGAACAATTTTGTTCCACATCTAAAATCTACTGGATATTAGTCTAATATCAACTCTATACACCCCAATTAAGATATTGACATGCCTTTCCTACTTTCACCCAAATCCACAGATATGCACTACAATAACAATAATGGATTCAAGCTAGAGTATCATATGTTTCTACTACCACCATACCAAAAATGGTTGCCACGGTCAGTGTAGTTATGCTAGCAATCGAAAGGTTTTTTTGGGTTAACCTCCAGCTACCGCAAGAATGGAGGGTTAATGTAGAATGAGCAAAAAAATTCCAAGTTGTCAACGAGGCATACCGGTTATTACACTAAATCCTACCACACACCTGACAACATAGCAATGTACTGAACGAAGAACAACAAAAATTCCAGAGGTTGAAATGGTGTTTTTTGATGTACTTTGGACCAAAAATCAAACAAAAGTTCCAATTGAATTCAAAACCGGACAATCATTTTGGGACATAATTACTAAACCCTGAAACCCTAAACTAGAAAAATGATGAGAACACGAGACCTTGTTGCCACGGCCACATCATTTTGATATACTTTGAAAAATGAACACGTTGAATTGAAAATTGACGAAAGTGGACAATGATTTTGGGACCTAATTAATACCTGGTTGCCACGGCCCGTGTATTTGAGCTGGCAAGACTCGAAGCCGGGCCGGCGACGGAAGAGGTTGTGGATTTCGCGGGCCTTAATATCATCGGGGAGGCCCGATATGAAGAGTGTGTTTATGTGGTTACGATCATACTCCGCCTGTAATGCTAGTGGTTGTGCTGCCAGATAGTATGGCTCGTAATGGGCCATCGCCACCAGAATTATGTTCAAAATATTCTAGCAAAGTCCAAATACTTGGAAGTTTCACTTGAAAAGTTTGATTTCATTTATTAAGATTTTGTTATCAAAACCAAGAAAATCCATGGCTTGATTATGAAGAAATTAGAATATTTGTTTACCGACATACCGTATATATTATATCTTGAATATGCACATATATTGAAGATATAAAGTCTCTTCTCCTATTTTTTCTTATTCTCTCGATTTATATTATTTTTAGTTATATTCATAACACATTATCAGTCCGATCATGTTCTCCAACTAAGCTAATGTATCTTTAACTTATTTTAATAGAATAAATAATTATTTGATTAAAGTTTCTTTTAGTCTATTATATAATCTTTATTCATATAATCTATGATATGATTAAATATTAAATTTTATATTCATCAGTCTAGAAGACAATCATTTAATACTTAAGTCTCCAAGACTTATTAATTCAAAATCGTTAAAAAGTGTGAAACCATCACACTAGCAGCCCCTCGAGGTCCCTGTCCTGAGATTCCACGGAGGAGGTAAATCGCGGGATGTGCCTCAACTGGTCAGGGGACGAAAACTTCCTTTAAACCACTTCAATACGATATTCTGTCACTTCCGTGACTCGAACCCACACTGCATAAATAGGCTAGGGTGTTTCCATTTAGCACTCTCGCTAATTTTCCAGTTGAGATATGCCTCGGGGGCAATTCAAAATCGTTAGTTTCATTAGATTTATACAGCTTTTGGCGGTTAGTAAATTACATGTGACCATAGTCACTAATTACTATAATATCTCCTGGAATAGACTTTTGATATTGTGTATATGATTTCAAATTACCGACTTTTGATCTAAGAGAGTAAGCAAGTTTGAAGATTACAATTTTGTCACTTTGAAGTAAATTATATAATTGAACACCCTAAGAAGATTAAGAAAAGATCTTTCTTTATTTCATGTATGAATACATGATATACGATAAATTTGTATATTATTTGTCTGCTTTTTATTAGATCGAAAAAATGACTAGTGATTAAATAACATAGCCGATCACTCCATGTTTTTGGCCACTGTAATTATTTTGAGGTTCATGCTTGAAAATTATATTTTCCTACTTGAAATTGCATGGATAACATATGATCAATATATCTATACTAGTTAATTATTGTTAATAACAATCTAGTTCAGAAGACTTGTGAAAAATATATTTTATATTATTTATATTCACAACTAGTCTAGAAGACTTGGTTATGTATAGTGTGAAATAAATCTTAACCATCATTAGTCTAGAAGACTAATTCACAAGATTTATGGTCATACTAAAGTTATCATAATTTTCTAATAAACACTTATTAGTTCAAGACTCAATTTTATACAAGCATGAATTTAAAGGTTAAAGGCTTAGAATTGATAGTTATATAAATTAAGGACTTTTGAATCTTCCTGAATAATTTCTATCAATGCCCTAATTGTTATGGAAAAATATGAAATCTTATTAATTCACTTATGAGACCTGAAGACTCATACAATTTAAAGGATACAGATTCAGTTTTTATGATATAGTTATAGTTTCTCTTAGGTCCAGAAGTACATTACAAATGAAATTGTCTGAGTATATAGACATTTGAGGTAGTACAAATTATCTAAGTATGTAGATAATGCTACTATTCATATCATGCTAAAAGATAAGAAAAAAAATTCTTACTTGATAAACAAGAGAAGTGAATGTTATCATAATACGAGATATGCAACTCTAATTAAAGGCTTCGAAGAGTCAACATATTGATCCCTCAAAGGACATAAATGTGTATTCAAGATGCACCATATTCTTCTAAGTGTCAAAGACCTAATGAGTTTTAAAAAAAAATATACGTCAAATTGGCTACCAACTGAGACAACAAGTGAAGGCTCTAGAAGTGCTAATATATTGTTAACTGACGTAACGTCAAGTAACATTTATGTGAGCTTCTGGTGTAAACCCCAGTTGACTGTTGTGGGGCATGTTGAACTACATGCAATACCCCAATTGATCATTGGAAAATATTACACTACATATAGTGACACTTGTTCGCATCATGTCAAATTATTATACAGCTCACCTGATATGGTTAGTTTGGTCAGAAACCAAATATCATACCCTTCAATTATATGTGCATCATATATTTTCAATACTATACACAAATGATGACTCTTTGAATGTTTATTATACCTAGAAGGTATGCACATTTATATACTTGAAAATATGAAATTGAAATCAATTTATCAAGTAATTTTTCATTGTGATATATCAATATTTTCAACATTGAGGGAGAGAATAGTATACAACTAAAAAATAGACTATCTTGAATTGAAATATGCTTATATTAGACGATCCTTTAAAATAAATAAATGTGAACTTGAATTTCAAGGGTTAATATGAATAATTTAAGGGATAATATAAACCAGTAGTTCATTACCAAACAAATTTTTGACCTCAAGATAGCAATGAAATCTTATACAGTTGTAAACACTCAAATTAGAGTGGAGGTTTCTGAAGAACCCAAGTAGATGAAATACTTTCACCGTCGAAGATATGACATTGAAGATGGTATAAAAGAATATCACATCCAAAATAGGTAGATGAATAATGTATCTCATGAATAAGCTTAACCTACAACCAATGTCTAGAAGACATTTACATAACAAAATTTATGAATATTTTATGAATATAATGAGATCTCCTTTATTATGAATATGGTGGAACAAAAAAGAAAAGATTGTCGACAATAAATATTGCATAGAATGAAGAGCTCTATATCATGAAGCAATATAAGGATTTAAAATATGTTTCCTTAAGTGAGTAGATGTATATATTTATGAATGGCCAAAGAGAAAAGACGCAATCAAGAGTAAACGAAACTCATTATATAAGTGAGAAATTTAGACTTGAAGTCTAATGAAGATGATACTAGTGCATTATGTCTTGGGTACCTGTGAGAATAAATGACCTAAGATTTGTCATATAATATTTGTACCCTGAAGCACTAAATAAGTTGTAAGGTGACACATACACCTTTTTGATAGAGGGTATCAAAATTATAAATGTTTGGTAGCAACAAAAGATAACTTCTTGATTTGTATGCATGACTTATAATATAGCATGCAACGAAATACGTATACATGAAAACATGTAGAAAGATTTGTGATGCCTGAAGCACATATCTATATTCCCGGGAACTTAACTCAGTTGAGTTAGTATGAGAAATATTTGAATAAATTTAAAGTCATCCGGAAGATGGATTGCAAGTTCGAACTGCATTATTAGACATTTATTTGCATGACCATTTTATTCAATATCAGATGAATATACATATGTATCGATAATATTTTCATTTATAGTATGTCTTGTGTGATGATATGATCTATTTGTTTGCTTATTATGTGGTATGAAATATTTATATTTTTAATTGTAAGTTAGTATTAATCTTTATTGATGATGTAATTTATGTGTCATTATTGATGATGAGAATCGAGAAGAGTTTCCAGTGACTAAATTATCATAAATAAGTTAGCACAAGAACTTCTAAAGAGTTCTCAGGTGTCAGACAACATGTCTACAAACAAATTCGAAATCAAATACCTCAGAAAGTGCTGTATTGCCTAGTTTTGCCACTCTGAATTTTGATTATTTAGCATTGTAGAAATATTTCATCTCACTAAATGAGATATAAGTAGATATATTAATATCAAGGCTCGAAGATATGAACTTCTGGCTCAAGACCAATTTAGTTCTATATCTTACTACCTAAACATAATCAGATAACGCTTTAACACACGCAATATGAATGTACGCTAGCAGCATTATCTCGAACAATTATTATTAATATATATCATAGATTTCATCAGGAGATAAGGATATGCATTATACTTTTTTCCTTTCACCGACTTTTTTTCAATCGGATTTTTCTTAGTAAAGTTTTAATGCAGATAATTATCATGGTATCAAAAATTCTTTCACTTGTGTTGTCCCATAGGATTTTCCTAGTGGCTACTTAACCAAAGAAGGTTATATCTAAAAGATCTTATAATACCCAGGCTTCTATGAAACGATTTAGAAAGAAGTTTTATGATATCTGATTTATGTTATGACTTAAATATTTTTGGAACTCCTGAAAAGCTTCCAAAAGGTGTAATCCTCTTGAAGAAGGAATTTGAGATGAAATACCTCATATGAGTTATGTTGAACATCCCAAAAATTATAATATCACCAAATGTGAATATTGGCCCATTAATGCTAAGAGAAAATACAAAAGAACTATATGGTCCTGAAGTACCATATATACAGCCTGTGCTTTATCTAATCAGCAACCTGCTATGCTAATGCATGATACTTATATGATCTCTAATGGAGGATCGCATAGATGGTGTCTATTATTGATAGTGATGTATTTTATGTTTACATACAAAACCAGCCTTATTAGCAACATCATCCAAAACGTAGAAAACTAGTACACCTAAAAGTCATGAAAATGACAGAACTGGCGATCCACAGATCCACATTATTACTGTGGTCATTACCTGGAAAAATTGGTCCGTATTTGACCTTTATAGCAAATTGATGTTTAACAAATTCTATTCATGTGGATAAATCTAGCAGATATAGTTCACTAAGACTTTCACCATCATTCAAAGAAAATTTATCACATAAAAAGATGAAAAGTGGTTACTAATACAAGAAAATCGCTTTTTCCCAATCAATGTCATCCAACTAGTTTGTTTTATTTATAAAACATTATGTTTTATGTTAATAGCATTGTGTGCTGATTTTGAATTCAATATTGTATCTGCATGTTATGGAAAATAATATATTCAGTTGCCAACTAAGTCATCTTGTGAAGAAAATGGTTGGCCTGAATAGGAACAGATCTGCCTAAATGGGAAGAACTGAATGAGTGTTATAGTCATTCTCCTCCTTTTGTCCACTTACATTGTCTAGAAATATCCATAGATTTCAAATTTTAGATTCATTGGCCTGGGCAAAGATTTTATCCAAACTAAAGAATTAATGTATCAATTTTTAGTTTAATAATTCAAATAATCAAATGAAAGTTTCATCATATACTGGAGAGGACCAGACAGTGTAAAAAGAATCATTTGTTCAAAATGAATTACAAATAGGAAGAAAATTTCACCCTTCAACTTAGTTCAATTTCATTTCAATCATCTTCCATCTTTTGTTAGGTTTTTAGTTCAGAACCTTTTTTTCAATAAACATACCGCATTATTGTATAGTAGAAATACTAAAGTGGTCAAGTATTAAGCCACTCAAAAATTACCCAGAGCCATCCTCTATGATCCCACCACTGATTATTACCTGAAGAACTTGACCTATAGTCACCAACCATCCATTCAAATTTGTATTAGCTGCTTCAGATCGCCTCTAGCCCACCTCGACGAAAGTGTAAATCCCATGCCAAAATGAAGTCCTTCCCCTATATAATCTGTTATATCTCATGTTGAGTCTGAGCGTTCAAATCATCGCCAGTTCTCCTAATTTGTTTATTTGCAGTTTGGGTGGACAACTCCCTCTTGGAAGGCATCTGCAAAAAGCAAAGTCCTGTCTATTGTCAATTTGTGATGTATCACTTGATTTGTTATCACAATTGAACTCAAAAGTAACCCATTGAGGTTTTAAACACTAGCCCATTTTTCATAAAGAGGAAAAGTCCTGGCCTCCTTCACCCGTTTTGGTGAAACTTCTACCTCACTCCTTGAACGGTTTGTTACTGTCCTTCTCTGTTTTCCTATATACTCCATAGCATTTATATGGGGCAGCACTCAGAACACTTCCTTCCAGCTAGAAAACTCACCACTCATTGGACAATTGTCACGGTCCCTCCAGCATTATAAGACACTATAACCCAGAAAATATTGAAGAGGTGATGAGTAGTTTCCTCCCTGTCATATATACACATAAGTATCCGTAAACAATTCCCCTTCCAGATATCCCCTTTAGTAGAGACAGCAAAACTTCCAGAGAAAGTTTAACTGAGGAAGTAATTGAGCTAATTATTTATTCATAAATTAGAATGAAATTGAAAATCACTTCAGCCCATGACTCCATTTTTTCTTTGGCAATACTGATTGACCAAACACAACCATTCCATTACACATGCTTAAACATCATTCTATCAAAAAAGGTCTCCACGACTATTCAAAGACAGGCTTCACCTTTTAAATTTTGAGAGTACAAAATAAGCCAACACTCATTTCTGGGATACCTAATTATAAAAAATTCAAAAGGAACAAAATAATCCAACATTGATGTTCTGGTGACCTCACTGATGATTAATACATGTTGCTATATTATTATTATTACATATTAATATTACATGAAATTAATGAAAATTTACCTAAAATACTAAGATTTTATGTAAAGGAAAGCTGAAGTTCTCATTAGTTTGAAGTCCGGGGTTAATATATTTACTGAATACAACATATTATATTTTAGAGTTTCCAGAACAGGAAAAAATTACATTGAAGACGCAGCTCTCAAACAGTCCATGCCTAAGAGAAATAATACAATCAACCCCATTTAACTAAAATATTCTACTTCAGCCTCCTTCCCAGGTTAACTCCCCTGAAAAGCCATCACAGTTGGCCCTCTTCATTCACTACTGAACGACCGCCTCTGGGCCCCAGGTTGGGACCGCCTCAACTCAGAGATAATCAATTGTTGATAATGACAAAACCATTTGTCATCATTCAATGGGTGAACTAACCAACAATACAAACAACTAGAAGAGAAAATAATAGTGCTGTTATCAAACTACTTTACTTCCGCAACAACATTGGGAAAGAGCAACAAATATGAACCAATCACAACCGACATAATCCTAAAAAGTGCTGATATAAGGCCATGGTTTACAATAAAAGTGTCATGAACATAAAAGAATAAGGATTTATCAGCATCAGAAATACATAATCATATTATAGCCTACATAATCGTATCATCACATATGTGTATACCATTCTCACATAATTCATTATGCTTCCAAACATTCAATATAATTACTACTGCAATTTTAAACTTTATCTTGGTCAGCCTCACTTAACCATTAGTGGCAATGATAAACCCATCAACACCTTAATCCCAAACAACTTTCCAACTAATCAAACCCATTTCAACCCAGTTTACTACTCAATCTAATAATAAACCACCTCAACATATTTTCCAATAACATATTTAGAAATCCCAAAAACACAATTAATTTAGAACTCAAGAATCACCTGGAGCAATAAAAATTCAAAACTAAAAAGTCAACAAAAGTTTTTATAGCAAAATGGGGAAGTTATTCAGGGACTTCTGTCCAAACCCAAATACAACTGCTAGTCAATTGTCTGTCCTCAGTTCTTTGATTTCCCATAACTAGCAATACTTAATAAGTTAAAGATAAATGTTATTACACCACTGATTTATTAATTGACTGGCTTCCCACCACATTATCCGACCTCTAAGTTAAAACATGGCTGTGCAATTATTATCAACCTCTTTAATCAAGACCAACCCAATCCTCCTAAGAAATTGAACTCTATTCAATAAATCATAGTCATGAAAACTGTCACATGAGAATCTACCATCACTATCCCAATCCAAACTAAATGAATCCATTGAACTTGGCTGGCCTCAAACCCTTCCTAGAGAACTTCACTAGCAACCAGTGCACCAGCTGAGGACCACTAATGGCCTCATTATAAGTGACCTTGTAGAGTTAAATGAACTTAGCATTTTCTAGCACTCTAAAGCCTCTACACAAAGCGGCAGTTAACAATATAAAACATCTCATCCCCACCCTATTATGTATAGTTACAAGATGGCTCTTAAGAGCCTAAATATCACTGTGATAACAAACTCTTCGTCATATACACACCTGTGCTGAACCAACCCACAGATCCTATCCAGACAAACTCCACTCATCCAACCGCTTGAGTGTGTTAGCCCATATGACGCCCTGGGAGGGGGAAATAATAGCACTAGTCGTTGACTGTTCTAATTTCTTTAGCAATTTGTAAAACAATGAATAGGCCAAAGTAGTATTAACACCCTCAAATGAATGCTAGATAAAAGATGAAACACAAAAAGATCTAATCACATGGGTCAAAAATATCCAAAACTGTTTGATCATATACATGTTTCTGTCCATGACAATATTATCCATTCATGAATATCAACTTATAACTAATATAGATAACAAAAAGCAGTTTAAGATATTTTATAAATGCTTAATTACATTGATTCAAAGTAAATATAATATCAAACTATTCTAATCATGAATATCAATTCAAGACTAACATAGATATGTTATTCTATTTTAGCTCTATTGAACTTGATATATCAATTTAACAATAATTCAATTGTATGACATTCAATAAGTTAAAGAGTAACCAGTAATCATCCTAGTAATTCTAGCATATATATATAATTATATATTAAGATGCAACCCCATATGTAAGCCAATGAGGTTCAAGAATCTACATCCCCCACCCAAGGCTCCTCAATTTTAGTCAGAATCCAATGATAGTGTTTTCAATGTCAAAGCAAGCCCAAAACCAACTTATTAACTTAATTTCATAACTTCGCTATCACACCACCAAGAACCTGCTGACACCCCAGATTTCATCCAATCAAGTCGAGATGCAACTCCTTACCTCGAAAGCACCTATAACTTAACTAATGGACATCTCAGTAAAGTTTCTAACAAATGTCCCCATCCTGCTCTAGTATGAGTTAACAAATCCTAACTTAACGGGACACCTTTATAGAATAGATTGTTTTATCTGCCCTCAACGAGCCACAATAGGATTATAATTTTAAGAATTTATAACCCTACATTGGCGGATAACATACTGAAGCCTGTTCAACCTGCCTGCTTCCTTCATCCCATTCGAGACTCCACCAAACACCCATCAGCCTTATTTTCATTTCTCATTTCAAGTTTAAACCAACTCATTCCTCTTTTGATAAACTAAGCAATTAAAGAGATTCCAGCTTAAAGATAGTTCAGAAAACATTTAGAATTGTCTGGGAAAAGTCAAATAGTCTTAAAAGATTTGATGAAAAGCAGAAATGAAATGAATTTAAAATTCATTTTTGATTGACCATCAGAGACCTCATCAAGAGTGATAGACCTATAAATTTAAACAGGAAAAACAATGGTAATGCTTCCGGGACCCTAATATGGGGTCTCACAAGAACTTAAAATCGTGATTTCAGCTTCAGCAGAATCTATTTTGACGATTCAAAAAAGCGCTGAGTTCTTTTCAAACCTTAATAAAATGAATCAACCTAGCCTATGTTAATACTAACATTTCAAACATTTTCGACAAAACATTCTTAAAAATATCAAACATAGCATCAAACATATTTTGCTTCAAACATCAACTTATTCTGGTCAAACCATATACAAGACTCAGTTTATCCACAACCTCACAAAGAAGATCCTCATCCAAACCTCTCGTGATAAACTCATCAACCAAATCAAGACCAATCACAGTGTGCCTTCTTTCTCTAGACTAGCATTTGGCAATCTGTGCTGTGGATTTTCAAATAAAGTTGACTGTATTCTCTTGTTTCATTAGCCATTGGGTTTTGATCACCAGATCAAACTGCTTCTCCCAAAGTGAACTTCTCAATTTTCATACTCTCACCAATCATCTGTTCTGATCCTGTCCTAAGCTAGCGAGCACTGGGGCTAAACCTCAGTTGAATTCATTTTAAAAGAAGTTAAAATTCAAGATGCGAACGTAAGTAAAGCACCCGAAACAAAGAGATATATTTACGTAACTGTTTGTTAGGACTAACCACCAGCAAGAGCCGCATAGACGATTTCACTATAACGTGAGGAACAGATTACAGACTCGAGCTCCATTTAGCAAACTATGGCTCATAGATCATACCTAACAAAATTTGTATATCATAACACTCATGAACAGAGAACCAAAGAATAATAAAGACTCCAAGTTATTCAAGAACCCCTAATTCTCTCATTCAAGTAATACATAAAATTTTGGGATTAAGGATCAAACTAAGTGGAGGCATTATGCGCTTCAAAACCCCTTAAAAAACCTTCGAACGCCTCGTACTGACTTGGGCCTGACTGACATCATCCAAAGTCCCAACTTCCTCCTGAAATTGCTCAAGTCCGACCAAGTCCCATAAGTTACAAAATAGTGCCAAAGATCCATAATTATTCAACAAAGCTGTCAGCACACACCATTGTATGTTAATTTTAACGTCTAGTGTACATCTATATTCAACTAATCCAATGATTTACATTATCATGTCATTCTATTAGTTATAGATTGCATGTCATATATATTATAAATTATAAATGTTCAAACTTCATTAACTTGATTAAAATATAAAAAACATTTTAAAGAAGAAGTTCTAAAAATGTTTGAAATAAATTTTACGTTTGTACCTGGCCTTTAGATAAAATATTTTCAAGGATTAATATTTTATATTTAAAAACCTTAAATCTAAAGATTTTATTCCCAAATATTGAGAATCTTTCGAGAGCATATAAAAGGAGACTTCTATATCGTAGAAGATATATAATCATATTACTTGAATTCAAAATTATTCTTCCAGATATTTGTAATCAAAATTATAATCTTTGTAGTTTGGCCAATATTTGGAATATTTCAAGAATTGGAAATTTACATCTTCAAATTCAAAATATCCAACTCTCATTAAGCTACTTACAAAATGTTTGGTAATAAGATTCAAAATAATACAACAATGAATGAAAGAAACAATTCAGAGCTTTGAACTTGTTAATTTACTTGCTTGATGTAAAATCTAATAATTACATTGATGGTGTAGTGCGTTAGATAATTATATATAGAGTTCAATGGATCATAACTGTCTCAGTCCATTTCTCCACTACATATTGCACACAACCGCACTAAGCTATAAATTAGGAAAGCAATAACAACTATATCACTATGCTATAAACTAGGAAAGCAACTAACTAATGACCAGGTCAATGCATGATCATATCAGGCTTCTTTCGAGGTGTCTAACTTTGATTGATAAAGGTGGACATCTGCCAGCAATTCAAATGTCTAGTTTATAGCTTCAGCCTAGAAAAATTTAGACATTTTCTTAGCAGATAAGAGGGACCTAGCCATATTCATTACAATCATACTTCTTTTCCGATATCCGCTTTGTCGTGCGCCGCATACAGCTGTAGTTATCTCTTAATTCCATTCTCTCTATAGTACTCTACAAACTCATTTGATGTATATCTCCACCCCTATCAGTTCTAAGACATTTAATGCTTTCATTTGTCTCCTTTTCTACTATATTCCTAAATGTCTCAAAGTGATCTGTTGTCTCTCGTATTGTTTCTTTTCAACCAAATTTATAATCCAAGTTTTTTTACTAAAATCATCACAGCTTTAAAAGTACCTTTTCCATTGCTTGATGCTGGAGTAATTGGACTTTGGTAGTCCTTGCACCATGTCTTTTGACTGTAATGTGTATATTCCATTGTAACCTCGATGACTATACCTTGATGCCAGATCCGACATATTTGTTAGTTGCCAGTGATCAAATATATTTTAGAAGATTTTTTCATGTTCATGGTCTCGCTTTTGATAGTGTACATCATGCTCATTTTGATCAATTATTTTTCCTTTCTTTGGATGGAAGATACATCAATCTTCATCTTTAAAGTGTGGATTGATGCTCTTTCTCCTATAGTCAAGCCAACACTCAATGTTGTTCTTTTCACTCTATAGCATTTATAATACATAGTATTCTCCATTTATCATTTTAACATTTTTCTTGCCTGCAACTTCCATGTTGCTGCTATTTTTCCCAACTTGAAGGAGTGTTTGAAGTCAGAATGACAGAGAATAATTCAATATCATTACATATGGTTTATCCGTAATCAAATGAACTAAGTATTCTTCTTCATCTCAACTGTTTCATACGAAATACCTTCATCTCATCAACTTCTCTACATAGTGAACTTTGCTTTAGCTATATTCATATTGAAAGCTGCCCATCTGCGTGACATTTGAAACATTCTATACTTTTCTGTAACTTTATCTTCCTCTACCAAATGCTTCTCTTCCCAAGCAAAGATTTCCTTCCACACTATACCATTTCTTCAACCTTCAACACTTGCTCACCATCTTCCTTCTTTGTTTTGTTGGAATTATCAATGCGTTTTTGAGTTCTTCAACCAGTTCTATGTCGTTTGATTGTTCAATAGACACAACTATGTAAGTGAATTTATCATTGAGAGTTCTCAATACTTTCTCAACAATCTTGACTTCTGGTATTTGCTCACCGTTGCTACGCAACATGTTTGAATCTGTAGTAACTCTGTTGAAATAGTCTTCGATGGTCTCACTTTTCTTTATTTCCATTACTTCAAATCCCTCCTCAGCATATCAGTAGATTTCTTCAATTTATACTTTTTTCTTCAATGAAGTCCAACCATTTTGGGTATCTCCTTCTTAGATCAAATTCACACTCATCACTGTGATATTAGGGTAAATCGATTTCGAAAACAATACATAATAAATGAACAAAATAAATAACGCCGTAGCTTTGAACTTGCTAATTTATTTTGTCGATATAATCTAATACCAGACATTGTGTAGCTGGAACATATATAGTAGTTCAATGGATCATAACTGCTTTCAAATGCCCATTTCTCCACTAAGATACTTCAATAATAATAACTGCACTAAGCTATAAACTAGAAAGAAGAATAACTCTCACTATGCTATAAATCAGAAAGAAACTTAACTAACGACTAGTCAATGATAATCATATCACGATAAAGCTAAAACTTACCCATCACAAAATAATCCATATATTCCCTATAATGTAACTATTGAAGAAGAACTTAGAAAACAACTTGACTTTTTACTTTCATGTGTAGAAATCTTTTGGTATCAAATATCTCATTTAACTTGGATAACTAATGGTGATAAAAATACCAAATTTTATCATGCTTATGTCCAACATCAAACAAGAACAAATATTCTCAATCTTAGATCCAAATAACCTGCAGTCACCAAATCAATGGATGGAACCACTTTGAAAAGACTCACCTTGTTCTTAAATAACCCACAGATTAAAAATACATCTAAAAGAAGAGTTTTGTAATAATCCATCGTTGTATTTTCTAACTGTTAATACAACCATATATACAAATTAACTACAAAAAGCAAAATGACAACCAGAGAAGTCCGAAATCTCAAATACACAATATACATTCCAAATTACAACCAAACAACAAAAGAAGATCATGAGGATCTACGGCCTGCCTCACCTAAGACTCAAAACCCCGATCTAATCAAACGCTGACGCACCACCTCAACCTCGTACAAATAAAATGCCGCCCATAGCTAATAGGCGTAAGTCGCTAAGCTTAAGGAGTACTTATCTCAAAGTGGGAAATTAACCCACACCCACTAGTAGCGTAACATAATAATCGTTAATTGCCGTAAACATGATGGGATTTTTTTTCATCACTACACGATCTAAGGCCATTATAAATTCAGAATAACATTAGCGAGTTCATAATCATGCTGGCATCATAAAAGTATACTAATACCGACATTACAACTATCATAAATTTATAGGCCTAAATTCAACCAATATGCACAGCCTACTAAAGTTAACATACAACCGTAATCATGCATCTCAAAGAAACAAGTGGCAATGTTCAAATATTCACAACTCTACCAACAACACTAAAATTACTCAATCCCACAACTAAACAACTCAATCAACTCAACAATATCAACTAACAACTCAATCAACTCAACTCAATCAACTCAACAAAGATCAACTCAACAACTCAATCAATTCAACTCAATCAACTCCAACACACCAATCTAACATGAACCCGGATTTCTAAACTGGGCGCGCCTATAATCTCAACCTCAACCTCAGTAGAAACTTATGCCTCGCCGACATAAGCTAAACATCACACTCGCAACGAGTAAAATACATCACTCTATACCAAGTTCAAGTGCCACTCATCACGCCATAATCAAGTACAAGGCCACTACATCACGCCATACCAAGTACAAGTGCCACTAAACTGGTAATACAACTCATCATAATGTTAATAACCCATAAACAACTCATCTATCGTCAATCCAACCAACAACATTCGAATCTCAAAACATCACACAACCTTGAAAATCAAATCAATCATACACAACCAATGACCAACATTAGATCTTCCCAGTCGGCCGCCTGAAAGTAGTAGTCAAGAACCGTGGAACACCGAGTCACCAAACCATTTTATCACTCGCTTAAAACACGCTGTTTATCCAAAATGTGATCACAATTAAGTTTCTCAAATCAAAAACAGCTTTTAAAATTTATAATCCATCACCGATATCTAAAACGACCAACCCATAAATATATACACAACATATTCCAAAATAAAGTAATGTACATAAAAGATTTATCAGAATACAAACGACAACAAATTCGACAAGGCTATAGTTTCAAAAGGAAATACAACAATCAAATGAGAACACATCAAAATCGCATCGCCGAAGTGATCCCTTCCTCGCCACCCGACGCACACCCAGCCACTCTGGAATAAAAACTTCAAATGCCTCGTTTCAACCGCCTGTCAACCAGCACAACGAATGCCGCCACGTTAAAAGTGGTCGCGTTTAGTGAAACTTAACACAAGCGGGTGAACTTACCATACCAATCCAGCCAATCAATAATATAATAGTCAAATATGAAATTTAAAATACATATATCCGTGACTACCTAAAAAAGTGTCATACAACATGATTCCACAGAAATCTCAGACATAATACACGAAGATATAATAGGAAAGTTTCAAAGAAACACACAATTCCGTGAAGAAATTAAGAGACCAACAATGACTAAAACTCTAGTCATCAAACCTCCTATCGCTCATATCCCCACCAAGATACTAACTCTACGCGTATAGCCAAATCCGTCTACCCGCTAGGAAGACTAATCGGGATACCACCAAGACTCGAGCAATCGCTAAAGATAAGGCCAAAACCGCACTTTTCATACACTAAATACAAGGCACACCGCCTTATACACTACAAGCATAAGTGCACCTGCATTTCTATACACACAAGATAAGACACATCAAGATTATATGACTTTGATAGCGCGCATCAGCACTTACACACTAAGTATAAGTGCACACCGTTATACTAAGTATAAGGCCAATAAGTCACATTCCTCCTAAGGGCGAGTCACCTAACTCCCCGGTAATCCCAACCGTAGGTCACCCCTCGATACTCGGCCTCAAACTCATGCAGTCCCAAACAACTATCTATTCAAACAAGATTATGTTAATACGCTTAAAATATCCCACAATCGTGAATCAATCACAATCACGACAAGGCCACAAACATATCAAAAGTGCCGACAAGTGCCACATAATATAATAGTGTCAGCTAAGGCCAAAATTCAGAATAGGTCGGGGAGTTCAAGCCATATACCCAAAGCAATCTTCAACGCCTATAGAAACACAATCACATAATACAACAATTGGCATTTATGACGGCCTCATAATCATAACACAATAACATGTATATCACAACTCAAGGTAAGATTTAGGCACCGTAGATAAGTACTCACCTCCGGCTACCACTGACAAACCCACATGAACACAATCACGGTAATCGCTCTTTTTCCACTAACGCCTAAACAACAAATTGCAATCACACTCACTACTATACCGCATCTCAAGATACATAACCAACCTCGTATAACTATCTCTAAACAGCCTCTGAACGACCCGCCTAAAGTCGCCTGTGCTTAGCCATTAAACCGGAACACCGTGAGTTACCAAACCGATGGATCATTAAACATAATTTGTTTCATCCAAAATGTGACTATAATTAAGTTTCTCCAAATCAAAACAAGTTTTTAAAATTTATAATCCATCAGCCTATATCGAAACGAATAACCCATATATATACACAAATATCCTAAGATAAAGTAACGTTGCCACAAATGCATGACACGCATCGTATCCCCGAATACAAACGACCAATGTAAATGACAAGTTTCAAAAGGAAAATAATAATCAAAACAGCTTGACAACACATCAAAGATCCTTACGCTCACCTAGCCACTGAATAAACTCTAAAATGCCTCCTTAGTTCAACCGGTTGCCTATCAACTCCGCACAAATGAATACTAATGTTTAAAAGTAAAGTAGTTTGAAACTTAGTGAAACTTAACACAAGTGGTGAACTTAACATACGGAACGAAATAATCAAGAAGAGAATAGTCAAATATGAATAAAAACATATATCCAGGATCGTTCAAAAGATTCAGGAAAGTCTGCAATATATGAAGAAGCACAATAATCTAGCAAATTAAAAGATTCAAATAAATCCATCAAAAACCTAGTCATCAAACCTCCTATCTCTATATCCCCACTCAAAAGATCATCCTCTGTTCCATTGCTATACCAATCCGCCCGGCCTACCTCAGGAAACGGATTAATCAATAATCACCTCGCACTTATACCGCAAAACATTTTATACAATAAAGTATAAGGCATAAAGCATGTATGGCACATCGCATCATACTCAAGTACAAGGTACACCGCTCTTATACACTAAGATAAGGCACAATCGCCTATACACTAAGTATAAGGCACACCGCACTTATACACTAAAGATAAGGCACATATCACAGATATCCCGCAAGAAGCGAGAGTCACCTAACCCCAATCATCCCAACATAGGTCAACTGATACTAAGCCACCTCAATATAAGAATCCTAACTATCACTTCAATAACCGCCTACTTCATCTCCCAACAATATCCAAGCACACAAAACATCTCACAATCAGAAGTCATTTATTAAGGCTACATAAATCGAAATATAAGTTCGGGAGCTCGTCATTACTTACCTCACAATCTTCAACGCCAATGTATCATAATCACATTATTCATAACAATTACATTTATGCCATTCCTCACTTAATCATAACACAATAACATGTATATCATTCTCACATAATCATATCATAATAATACGATATCATTCTCACATAATCATATCACAATAACATGTTCACAATAATTTAAAGTAAGCACGAACACCTCATAGATAAGTACTCACCTCCGCTTAGCTACCAGAAAAACACAATTTAAACCTTCGCGAAAAGACAATCAAGCGTGAATTCATTTTCCACGATCAACGCCTCTAAACAACACCCAGAAAGTATAATCAAGACCTACTACTATACCGGCGTTTAAAGATACATAACCAACTCTTGGGGAACTATTCTAAACAAAGATAACATGACGGATAAACTATCAAATTATAATCCCACGTGGACACAACACAATCGATCCCCCTCGCCAGATTCCATCCGATTATTTCTTAATCATTACAAATCAACTTATAAATCATTTTAGTTAATCAAAGTCCATAATTAACAACCCATAATCTCGAAATATCAATTATAACTCAACTGAATTAACACTTTTCAACCTTATTCTCTTTAATCAATTTTAAATCACCAATTTAATATCACAATAATCCATAAAACCCAACATAACCTCCTACACATTTAAAGTCTTAGAAAATATCAACCCAAAAAAGTCAACCGAACCTAAAGTCAACCCACCCATAACATCCTCAAACGACTTAAATCATGAATTAATCACTTATAACTTAACCCATAACTAACTCAAGATTCATCTTAAATCATTCAGAAAAGCATCTAAAGTCAACTATGTCAAAACCTAAGAAGACCAGACTTGAAATTCTTACCTTAACTCAAGAGAATGATTTAACGATATTCTGCTAAACGATTTTGAATACAATCAGTATATATAAAATGAAACAGAAATTTTTATATTTAAATATCTCTATAGTATAAGAAGATATCCAAATGATGATGTAGTAGATAAGTGTCTGTAGATATTTAAAACTCTGAAATTCCGTTCTGCTTTCTAAGTATTCGCTATCAGATTCTAAATTCAATTTAACCCGATTCCAAAGATAAAATTTTTTCATGAAAAACTACTAAATTATAAACGAATTCGCTAAAATTTTATGAAATAAGACAGTTATCGAAATTATTTATACTATCCCGGTCCCACTGTCGAATCGAAAAATTAATTTTTATTTTTTTTAAACGTGACGGGTTATTACAATCTATCTGATCTAATAAAATTTCACCCCCAAATTTTAAGCAACCCAAACAACCAAAACATATAACAACACAAAATCAAATATCACACAAAATAAAAGCAATACTATCTCCACTCGCTCAACCGGTGGAATCTCGATCCGACTCCACCTCACATCCCCATCGAGCACCCGTAGCCTTCATCTCCCCGGCTCCAATTCTGCAGATCCGATCCACAAGCACCGGTCGAATCCTCTATATATGGTGGCCCTCCACACACTGACATCAAAATCAGTCTCCCAACATCCCTCTCCGATCCTTTGATTTCTTTGTACTGGGCATCACGACATTTGTCATGGTACTAATAGTCAAGTCATAATCACCGATGAACACCATCCACTCCTCCTTCGCTTAAATTAAATCTCCTCAGATCGGTAGATAGTTCAAACTCTTATGATCGTGAAAATCGCATTTAACCCCATACAGAGTAGCGTTTCCACAATTTCAACGCAAAGCATCGCCATGAACAAAGATCACGGGTCGGATAGTTCCTGGTTTCTCAACCGCCGAAGATAGGCAATCACCTTCCCATTCCTGATCAAAACACACCAAACCCCGATGCGAAACATCGCTAAAATCACGTAGCTCTGAACTGCACGGTATCGCCAACACCGGAGTTCTAAGTCAACTTCCTTTAATACCTCAAACAACTCACAATCATCATCTCAAATAAATGAACCCTTCTCGGTCAACCTGGCCAATGACGCCGCACCAACAGTGTCTCATGAATCTCCCACAACCACTAACCCAAGAAACTCCTAACCTCGCCACACTCGCGGACGCTCCTAATTGTTCACGGCCTCTACTTTCTGTGGATCAACACAAATACCCTCGCTGGAAATAACATGACCCAGGAATTGCACTTTCAAACTTAACTCAAGATGAGAAATTTAAGTATACAACTAGTAGCCGTCCAAGGTCCTCAACACACCGCAAACGCCTCCTACGCCCTCCTCCCTATAGAATATATCGAATATCATCAATGAATACCACCAAACTCATCCGTATACCCCGAAACACCCGGTTCATCAAATCCATAAAGCGCCGCATTTGTCAACTAAACGTATCACTATAAATTATCATTATCCATAACTTAGATCGAAAGTCGATTTCGAATATCCTCATTTTTTATCCTCAACCGAGATAACCGCATCGCAAATCATCTTCTCAGAACACCTTGGCATCCTTCAACATCAAACAACCGTCAATTCGGGGCAATGGGTGGCACGGGTTCTTAATGGTCACTTTATTCAACTCGTCTATAGTCAATATGACAACCTTCATAGAACCATCCTTCTTTTTTTCACAAACAATCAGGACCCACTTGAGATACACTGTCCTGATGAATCCCTTTGTCCAAAACTCCTGTGAATCGAAGTCTGCAATTCCTCGCAACTCGTTGGTTTCATCCTCGGTACGAAGAAATTATTTACCAGAATAACCTCATTGTAAATTATCTCCTCTCTCGGCGGTAACCTGTGCCTCCCTCGTGAAAACATCCGAACTCTAACAACCCCATCCTCTAATTGCCTCTTCTCTACTCAAATCAACCACATACCCCAAGAACCCACACACCCTTCCTAATCAATCTCTCCTAGCCTCAAGCAATGACACAAACTCGAAGGAAAAATCTTTCTGCTCCCTCTAAATCGATATCCGTCTCCGAACCCACAAAAGCAATCTCTTCCATAGGCACCAATAACGGTACGACTTAAACCAACCATACCTATAAGATAAGGTCAAAATAGAAAGCTCAAATGGAAGTAACCTCATCAGACAACAATCGATCACAAACAATCAGCATACTTATATACAATCTAACTAATAAATGACTCTCCCCAAGGTGTGTGTCATAATTCCTGCTGAAATGTGCAGCGCACACAGCCACATGCATGCAAGGTAGAATAAAACTCGAGTAGTCAGTGAATGTAGCCCTAACAACACCCTAGCCTCAATATCACATGTGAAAACAGTAACCTGCCACCACTCGGGGTGGTCTGCAGCCTGACAGTAACGGCGCGAATTTCGACCAGCCTCCGTCAGCCGCCACCCACGGCACTCCTCTAAAGTCCTCCTGCCTCTCCATATCCCCGGCCCCACGGCCACCGAATCGACCACCACGACTTCGATAACCGCCCACAGCCGAACTGTCGAAGTATTCAGCACCTCCTCCGGTGCCTCTGGGAGCACCTTCGCTAAATGTCCTAGCTGCACTACAACATACACCAACCCTCCGCTAACTCTGTTCTGACCCACCTCGACCCACAACTGCACAGATACCTCTTCCGGGATTCCCTGATCTACTACTGACCCCGCCGATCTCAAACAAATCAAGTGTAAGTGAGTAGAATATAACTCGGGCGAATCATTGCGAAGACTGGCTTAATTTACCCAGAAGACTCTGGCTGGGTCCAGCCTCCTTCACTCTAGAGCTGTGGGAGCCTCCACCTGAGAAAGTTCAAACACCTCGATCCACTCTCCTCTCGGGTTCTCGCTAACCCATTTCCATCTTCGTGGCTGTATTCTCACAACAGTAAAATCCATCGCTGAAATCGGGTGACGTATCTCCTCCCACGCCAACCCATCCCGAATCTAATGATCCTCTGGCTCTCATCGATAAACATCGTAGTGAATGGGCATGTATTACTAAATCGTTTTCATACGCCTACCGAATTTCAACTCGAGTTAACGAAATCGCCTTCTCCAAAGCCGCCATGGATTTCTACACATTCTCCAAGAGCTCAACAAATCGTCTCGTGACACATGAACCTCCCCTCTCGCAATGTAGATGCACTCGTGTTCTTTCCACCGCCACGGGCAATCTCGTGAAGTTCGCAGCAGAAAACTTCACTCATCTCGCCTATTAACCCCATCGGCTAAAAATCGACTTCCATATCCCTGATGAACTCAATAGCCTCCGGCGAACCCCTATAAACTCGGAGGACCTCTTCGAACTGACCAAACAAAATTTCTGGCCTCGAATTAATTCTATCGCTTCGACCACCTGAAAGATTCACACTCTCTACGAGGTTCACCTCAACATCCTCAACATGCTCGAAGATCAGACCGACCCCGGGTCCACGCTTATACCTATCTGCCAGCCTATACTTACCAAATTTCGGCCTCCTCTAGGCCTACCCTGCACCTCTCGCTCTACCTCGAACTCATGCATCCCTGCCGCACTAAAAGAAGACTCGTGACTATTACAAAAGACACCACTCACAACGACTCAAGGAAAAAAAATAAGCCTAATACACAAACCACAGATACCCGGCAATCGAACCCAAGTTCTCTCTGATAATTAAATTAGACGATCTACCAGTCGGTCAGCCTGAGGCGTAGAATAATAAAATCGGAACACCGTGAAATACCAAAACCCGACGATCTAATTTTAAACATAATTTGTTTCATCCAAAAATAATGTTATCATAATTAAGTTTCCCAATCAAAATGTTTTTAAATTTATAATCATCGCCTTATATCGAATCGACTAACCCATATATATACACACATATCTCAAGATAAAGTAACGCTGTTACAACAGATGATAATGTATCAGATCCTAATACAAACGACCACAAATTCGACAAGGCTTAAAGTTTCAAAGAAATGGCAACACCCAAAACAATTTGACAACACATCAAAATCGACCATGAAGATCCTCTGCCACTCCGACGCTCACTCTAGCCACTGAACAAAACTCTCAAACAACTTCTGCCCAACCGGCCGCTCATCAACCCGCAATAAACGAAACGCCGCCTCTAACGTGTGGGCGAAGCTCATGGGGTTTTGAAAGGAAACTTAACATGTGGGTAGAACTTACCATACTGAACGAATAATCAATAATATAATAGTCAAATATGAATAAATACATATATCCGTGGCTTACCTAACAAGGTCATACAACATGATTCCGCTAGAAATCTCGATAATACATGAAGATATAATAGGCTGTTCAAGAAGCACAAATCTTTCGCAAAAGAAATCAAAAAGGCTCAACAAACTTAATTAAAAACTCTAGTCATCAAACCTCCTATCTCTGCTATCCCACCAAGATACCAACCTCTAACGCGCATACGTCAATCCGTCTCACCTATGAATGGACTAATCGATAATCAATTCCAGACTTATAATCAAGTAAAGATAAGGCCAAACCGCACTTATACACAAAGTGATACCTTATTAATAATCAAGACGAGTACACAAAGTATACATGATACACCGCACTTATACACAGTGAGTAAGGCACACTGCACTCATACACTAAGTACAAGGCACATCGCACTCATACACTAAGATAGCGACACCGCAGCTATACACTAAGCATAAGCAAGTACATATCGTCGCATATCCCGCAAGGAAAGAGAAGCCACCCAACCCTAATCATCCAACATAGTCAACTGAGCACTAAGTCACCCTGTCATACATAACTCTAACCATCAAAATTATCACAAAATATAATTTACTCCCAAACAATATCCAAGCAATACGCCTAAAACATCTCACAATCAGAAGTCAAACACAATCGCCGACAAGTGCCACATAAATCGAATATAAGCTCGGGAGTTCGCCATTACTTACCCCGCTGTCTTCAATAGACCATAATCATGCTAACAATTACATGTACGCCATTCCTCAATGCAATCATAACAACACAACAACATGGCATCATTCTCATATAACTATATCATAATAACATGTATATCATTCTACATAATCATATCACAATAACATGTTCACACAATTTTGGGTACCGCAAAGTATATAAGTACTCACCTTCCTCGCTTAGCTAACGTAAAACACAATTTTAAATAAAAGACAATCAAGTGAATCAGCTTATTTTCCATTTATCAACGCCAACAACACCCGCAAAGTATAATCAAGACTCATTTACTATACCGCTGCTCTGTGGAAGAGCATAACCAGTCTTGTGGGAACTATCTCTAAACAAGATACATTTACTTCCGAGCAATCAATAAATTATAATCCCATCGGACAACACAATCGATCCTCTGTGAATCGATTACTTAATCAATACAATCAACTTTATAACCATTTATTAATTTAGGTCCATAATTAACAACCCATAATCTCGAAATATCAATTATAACTCAACTGAATTAACACTTTTCAACCTTATTCCCTTTAATCAATTTTAAATCACCAAATTTAATATCACAATAACTATAATAGTCCTAAATATCCTCCTGCCACATTTATAGCCTTAGAAAATATCAACCCAAAAGTCAACCGAAACCTAAAGGTTAACCCAACATAACATCCTCAAACGTACATCTAAATCATGAATTAATCACTTATAAACGCCATGAACCCATAACCAACTAAGATTCATCTAAAATGAATTATGGAAAAGCCAACTAAAAGTCAACTATGTCAAACCCAAGAAATATCTCAAAGACTTGGAATTTCTACCTTAACTCGAAGAGAACGATGGGAGAGCGACATTCTACAAACGATCTTGAGCCTGCTTGTGACAATCAAGCAGAGAAACGGAAATGAAATCTTTTGGGCCAAGGGTAAATATCTCGCCTAGGAGCAGGTTAATAGATAATCTCAAATGATTTATATGTTGCTGATAGATATTTAAAAACCTCGAAATTCCGCTCTATTTCTAGCACTCCTCCGCTTATCGCATTTAAATCTCCATGAACCCGATTCCCAAAGATAAAATTTTCATAAAACAATTATAGAATGACCAAGCAAAATTTATTTAAATAATAGTATCATCGTAAATATTATTTATCCCGGTCCACCAACCTAAAATTAATTTTTTATTTTTAAACGCGACGGTTATTACAAGTCTAATCTGACGGATAAACAACCAATTATAATCCCATCGGATAAACCCAATCATCCTCGTTAAAATTTCATCTTATTATTTATCACACCAATCGATTTATGTCATTTTAACTAATCATCAAGTCCATAATTAACAACGATACTCCCAAATACTCAATTATAACTCAACTCAAATTTACACTTTTCAACAAGGTCAATCTCTTTGAATTCTTAAATCACCAATTTAATATCACAATAACTATAATAAGGTCCCAATATAACCTCCTACACATTTAAAGTTTTGGCAAAATATCCACATAAAGTCCGAAACTAAAAGTCAACTCGAATTCATAACGTCATAAATCCATCTCTAAACTAATTAATCTACTTATATACGCCTTTTGTTTCTCCACATAAATTTTGGGCCAAACAAGAAAAAATGAAGATGAATAGTTGTCATACATGCTAAAGAGTAAGAGCTATTTTAAAAACCTCGAACCTGCTCTCTTGCTTGGGTTAATTCTTCGCTTATCGGTTCAATTCCACGAACCCGATTCCAAAGATAAAACATTCCATATAAAAACTACTAAATTATAAACAATCGTGAAAAAATAAATAATATTATCATCGAAATTAATTATATCCTGTCCCAATCACAAATCTAAAATCAAATTTTTTCTTTTTCGTAACGGGTTAAGCCATAAACATATAGATAACATGCTCACAATTATCATCAAATCCAACATATTCACAAGAAAGTAAATTAATCTACACCCGCTGAAGATTCACTGCCACCAGCCACGAACGCCCCGCCTCTCTCTCCCCTGAATCAATTCAAAAGGCTTCCATGCCCACGCTCTAATCACAACATCCAAATTACTACTTACATAGCCTTTAATCCCATTTTTAGTTTTAATTTAACAAATTTATTTTAGAGGTTTAGGTCAACAACTGTTCAACTTAAGGTTTCAACTTAACCCTAACATCGCTTTTAGTTTTTATTTTCCAACTCTCTAATAATATTTAGTTATCAACTTAACAACTCCAGTGAAATATCACGCCGCTGCTTAAACGACTAATAAACTACAAACCCGAATTGTTCCCCAAATACAATCAGTCTCTCACTTCAATCTACCCCAATTCCAACACTCTAAACAATTTCTAATCAATCCAATAATTAATTTCCAACTAATAACTATTTAAATAACTTTTAAATCAAAAAAACCCAACATAGCAATACGTAACTGAACGGTATGAT
>JADFUC010002027.1:0-310551 GCA_019722365.1 Lithospermum erythrorhizon
GCTGATCCACCGCATAACTTTTCTGCCTCCCAAGCAAAGCATATCCCGACACTCCTAAGGACCTCGGATAAAAATGGCTTCATGCTCGCCTAAATGGGCTATCCCTATCTTGAATACCTTCTTCTGATCCCTCTCATCGAACGGGATACTCCGAATCGGCTTTTACGCCACCCCCTTCCCTCGGGACTTCTCCTCCTGCATTCCGCGGTGTCCCACCCACGGCGCCATCGCTCCTCGGGGCATACTTCCCACTTCCATCTGGACCTTTACTCGCTTGGTGGAGGCTATGTAGCATCCGCGTGCCCGCTCTTGGCTCCCCTGTATCTCGCCGGTCCCATGCCGTGTGGGAAATTTCATCTTGAGGTGTATTGGCGATACCACCGCTTTCAATCATGACAGCTGTCTAATCTATTATCCCGTTATAGGAGCCATATCCACAATGGTGAACTCCAATTATCCTCGTCACGCGGATGCCTCATCTTGACCATAACATTTGACACTCTAACGGGCTTACTGCTGCCCCTCGTGAACCCCACTAACGGGTTACTACTGCCCGATCTACCGACTCATCCCAAATTTGCGTATGCATCCAAAATAGGATGTCCACCGAGCTCCTAGGTCTACCAAAGATCCGTCCCCACCTCAAAGTTGGTTATTACCTTTCAGACGATGACCAAAGAGTCCCCGTGGTTGGCACCCCCCCATCCCCTCAAAATCCTCCCTGAGAAAAATAAGGTTGGAACTCGGGCGCAATTTCACGGTTATATATATGTCCCGCTTGGCATAGGCTCGCCTAGCGCCTCCTAGAGTCACCCGCCCCACTTCGCCTCCTTCTGCAGATGACGTGACCCTTCCGCGACACATGAGTCCACTGTGATCCCGATATTTCCGTGTTAAATGCCGATTCACACTGGGTCTCTTTGTGGACGTAATCCTTTAACTACCCATGGTCCTTGTGGTAATCGACAAAACTTGCTCATATCCTCTTGATTCGGGAGGTCTTCAACAAGGTGGGTCATGAAACAAATTACTGCCCTCACTCTGTGAACACATTCCCGGCCGAGGTCTCTGCGGAGTCGTATTCGATCTTCCCTCGCTGACTCCTCCTTTTATTTTCCCTGATCTTCTGTAGGCGTGAAAAGGCACTTCTTAGAAAATCGGGGCCCAGAGGCGCCCGTCAGCGCCGATCCTCGCCCAAGGCCCTCCGCTGGGCTCTGCACTCCACCGGCCGGTTGCTCGCTCACGGCGCCTTTGCCGCTCTCGATCCAAATATACTTATAAACCGCTCGTCTGGGCCTCCTCCAAACTCCGAGGTCGCTCGAGGAGTGACTCCTTAAACTTGCCTATCCACAAGCCTCCACAAAGGCAATCACAACTATCTTTGATTAGCCTCGGGTATCAAAGCTGAACTCGGTTTGAAATCGCCTCCCTCGAAGGAGGGGCGATCGACTGCCTCCTCTCGCGTTGACGGTCACGTGAACGCTCTTCATCTTTGTCCCTCGCTGCACTCTTCCCATAGGTTCTAGTGAATTTGCCCTTTAGCTCCTCAAAGTCAATGCACCCCTCAAAGTAACTGTTAAACCACTTCAGTCAAGCAAGTTCGCTAAGCTACCGGAAAGGCCCCGCAATATACCGTTATCCGCAAGGAAGGACATTCTGGGACCTGAATTGGGCGATGTGTTCTTACGATCCTTCTTCCCAAAGGAATCCTCAAAGCGGCTGCAGGCGCTTTCTAACCCCGCTGCCATGATGACACCCTTATGTCAGCGAGAAAGCGGGCTAGTCCCCGCTAACTTGGTATTGATTCCTCGCTGGCTCACAAGCAACTCTCGAGCAGGCATCCACCGCCGCAAGACCGCTATAGCATCCGGGCCGATGAAGCGTCGGGATCACAAGGCCTGGCCGCCGTAGAATCTCATGGCAATTTGTTGCCCTGGTGGATCGGCCTATTATTTCTCCGCACGGGAGCGGCATAGTCTCCTTCCTATCCTCCTGCACGGACGATACTCTGCACGGGAGTCTCCCCTTCTACTCAAGTGGATCTATTCCCGAGCTCTTGCATCATAACGCTTATGACGGTCCCCGCCATCTTATAAATTATCCCGCCATCTCCGTGGGTGTGAATTTCCCACCAGCACCGCTCTGGGCCCTAGGTCGACCGGGTCAGGTCACCGGCATCATTCTCATGTCGATCACGAGATCGCCAGGCCGAGCCTCGGTTCCGAGGGTAGTTATCGCCATGCTCGCTTGCTTCCGCGACGATGGCGAGCGGTCGGCGCAAGCGGTGACTTTCTTCGCAAGCCTCCCAATCGTGGTCGCCGCAATGCATTTATCCGGTTCTGTTTCGTGGGCGGGTCGGATGACAAATCCTCCAAGTTGAGCTTTGATACACCTTGCTCCAAATATATGCTCCTGCAAAATAAGGACCGGTTGCTCGGTGGGAAACACTCCGACGATCAAGTCAAGAACGGATCAAAGGAGTTTAGTTTTAAAGAAATAGTATTTGTATATCAAAAGTCAACTTCGCTTAACTGATCAAAGTGAACTCTGCTTTTTCACTCTAAGTAACCAAGTAGATAAGAGTGGAACTTTGTTCAGAAAGCAAATAGAACCAAGTAATTCTTTTCAGCTTGTATTGTAATTTATTTGTGCATCATTCAAAGTTCTAGCCGCATCAATTACCACAGAAAGTTATCAATCTTTGTCCCAACACGCCCTAAACCATAATCTAAGCATCACACATCAACTCAAACGGAAGTGACCACCTGGTGCCACAAGCATCAGGGAAATGGTCAACTTTTCCATTAACGTAACAAAGAATTATGCAATCCCCGACTAAACTCAGATTTAACATCTTTAGCCAAGAGATTGGGTGGGCTTACAAACTTTGAAAAAATCTTTTATGAACCTCTATAAAACCATTCCAAGAAACTTCTTATTCCCATAACAGAGTTAAAGCGCGAAGTTTTTATATAACATCTATCTTAGCTTTATCAACCTCTATGCCTTTTTGAGAAACAATATGTCCTAGTACAATTCCCTGTTTAACCAAAAAATGACACTTTTCAAAGCTTAAAGTTAAATTGGTCTCAACAATAACGCTTGTGAACCACATTCGACAAGCCCAAAATTTTCAAATGACGCTCCAAACACTGAAAAGTCATCCATAAATACTTCAATAAACTTCTCAATCATATCAGAGATAATGGATAACATGCATCTCGAATGTCGCAGAGCATTACATAAACCGGCGGCATCCTCCGGTACGCAGTTGTTCCAAAAGGACAAGTGAGCGTAGTCTTCTTCATCCCTTCTGTAATATGTATCCGAAAATACCCAGACAAACCATCTAGAAAATACCACGCACGACCTCAACCTCTCTCGAGCATTTGATCAATGAAAGGTAGGGAAAAATGATCCTTTTTAGTAACAGTATTTAATTTTCAAAAATCAATGACCATTCTCGACCCTATAACTATCCTGGTTGGCACTAGCTCATTCTTATCATTTAAGACTACAGTGATACCAGACTTTTTGGGGACTACATGCACAGGACTAACCCAATTACTATCAGAGATAGGATAAATAATACCTGCATCCAGCAGCTTAAGCACCTCAGTACGTACTACCTCTTTCAAATTTGGATTTAGCCTCCTTTGAGTATCTCTTGTGCTTAGCGCATCCTCCAACATGATTTTATGCACGCAAACACTGACTAATCCCCTGATATCGCCAGCAGTCCACCTCTAGCTTCACATTGTCTTGAGCACTTCCATCAAACTCTCTTCCTATAACTTAGTTAACCTAAGCAGTAAATAACAACCCGAGTATTTCATTAGTACCAAGATAAACATATTTCGGGATGGACGGTATTAAGCCCAACTTAGGCGGTGAAATCACGTAAGGATAAATTTTAGAATTAAAATTCCCTAAAGAGTCTAACATGGAATTTCTGTGAATGGAAAACAGGAGTTTTATCCAAACCTTCCTTACGCATCATTACTTCCATCGTCATCACAAATATCAAGAGCGAGTTAATTTAACTTATCCCTTTTATGAACCAAGCGGCCTTTTGAAAAATCTCTGACTTAACTCAATACTAAACACGAACTGACTCAACAGTACGCCATGATTTAAACATCGAGAATTCAACAGCTTTTGATCGCTACGACATGCTAATCTCCCATTTTGCACATCAATTAGAATCCCGTGGTAGCCATAGATGGCCTTCCCAAAAGAACAGAGATTCATGTTGACCGCGGCTCCATCTCAAGAACCACAGTCTGCCATGACAATCGCTTTATCAATTTGCAATAAAAATCGTTGGAAATCAATAAGAATTGATTCCCTTTTATTGTGCCCGTCATGACAATCGGGCAGATTTCAAATTCATCAATTTGCCTAAGTAAATGTGATTACCGGAACTTAGTGTTCACCTTAGCAACGGTATATTACTAAAGGGTTCTCAATGCATAATTTAAGTGGGTTATGAACGTATTGCTAGATCTTTTACTTTATTAATCGTTATAATAATAGTAATTGGTCAATTATTAATCGTTATAATAATAGTACTCAATAAAATGTAAATTATTATTATTATACAACTTACTATTATTCAGCCTAAGGTCACACACATACAACGAGAGTTCGAATAATATTTCAGTTTAATGAAATTAAATCTAGACGATATCGAGAAATGTATTTCTCAATATTTATATATTTGTCAAATATATATGTTGATGAACATCAATTGGTTAAACTTGCAAGTTTAATCAATTACAATTGAGATCATTTAATAACTCGATAAGTTATTCGATAAGGATTCGTTAGTATTTTAATTGACTCATAGTTAATTAAAATAGAACAACTCACTAGTAACTCATTATTTAATTAGAGGCTCATAACGTCTAATTAAGTTAACGAAGTTAAACTCGATTTCTTAACGAGTCAGTTAACTAGTGGAATTGCATCTGCATTTAAGCAGGATTAGGTTTTTTTCATGACATTGGGATCACAACAAAAAAACCTCCACCTCCCTCTCTAATAGTGCCGCCCACTCCTCGTGAATTGGAAGAATTTTTCTTCCAATTCTCACTTCATCCTCAAACTCTAGTGCCCAAGTTCTTGTCTGCTTCCCTCTCGTGCGCTGCAATCTGTAGACATCTTTTTCGTGTCAACAAGCATTGGAGAGGATCTCAAGGGCTTTTCAGTAGGGAACTTCGGGGATTTAAGTTCAATTCGCTTTCCGCTGCAATGGGCAATCGTATTCATACATTTGTATTTTATGTTTGCATTAATTTACATTATTTTGAGAATCCCATTGCATGTAATTTGCTGCTTCATCACGATTAAATTCATACTAGATTCTAACAAGGCCCAGAGCCTACTCAAGTTTAATGTATTTTATCTAGTTTGATTGTGTGTTGAGATAGTTGTTAGTTAATTTGATTATTTCATGATTTATATATTCAATCGACGAATATAATATGAAAAAATCAACCCATTTTATATATATATTTCACATGGCTGGAATCATCACTATGTATTGATTTTGATGATTTGAAGTTTATTTAATTATTTCATGAAATGAAAGGGATTAAAATTGATTAATTTTCATTTTTAATTTCGTAGAATCATTTTTTTATTTTACAGTTGAGGTTTAGAAATTTCAGAAAATTATGAAATTAAATTTGTGTATTTTTGACCCTTTGAGGTTCATGCCAAGATATTTTTTCGTAATTTTTGAATTTTATACTCAAAAAAATTACTGAATTTATATCGCTTTTGCTTAATCGAAAACTTGAAGGCTATAAAATCACTGGACAGATTCACAACGATATTACAAAAAGTTGCAATTAACTGAAAACCGAAACTAAAAATGAATTACCAAAAATCGGTCGCCAATCCTGCGAATTGCCTCAAGGCCCGCGCCGACTGCATCGCCTGCCAATGACGCAGCCATCGGCCGTAATACGCAACGGCCGGGCGCTGTCGCCGCGTGGGTCGCTGCAGGCCGGGCGGTTTTGGTCGCCGGGTTCGTCCGCTTTTGAAACCCTAAATGATTTTTATGTAATTATTTTTGGTTTTAAAATTTATTGGTAATTTTAATTTCGGTTTAAACGTTAAATCATAAATTTTGTCATTAAGATGACAATATATATCTCGAATGACATTAAATTTGATTTATATTTCCCTTTCAAAATTATTTTCATTAATTGATAATTTTTGAAAAATATTTTCACGATAACTTTAAATTTTTTAAATTTTGAGTTAATTACTTGTAAGTAATTATTCCATAATTTAAGAGATTGCAATTATTATAATAATTATCATTAATCATGTGAATATATATTTAAATTCAAAATTACATTAATTGATAATTAATTGTAACAGCACGGGTAATTAATTAGTCAATTATGAACACAATTATTTTCTATCATTTAATATGCGACATTAAGTATTTATTTGTTTTAATATTTTTGCCCATATATATTGTTACGGAAATCTGAAACGGAGGTGTATCGATATGACTCCATGTTTTTTCGTCTGCTGCATCAGATATCACAGATATGACCTGCTGAGTCATATTATTTTATTTTATTTTATTTTCTTGTTTCTCCCACAAGCCGCATGCTGCCTAAGTCAGATTAGTGATTTTGAATTGTAATTCAAGACGGAGTTTCGCGGAGATTCCAAGCCGTAAGACAAAGAAATCGTATTGCGCCTAAACGTTAGTTTTCAAGTTTTGAAAATGTAATAGGCCTAAATAATATATCATATAAAATTTTGAATGTACATTACTTGTTTTATTTTTCGTGTCGTATGCTTGATTACGTACAAGCAACCGCATGGTAAAATAAAAGCAAAGTAATAATCTCACCAATTTAAAAATTCTAAAGCAACGTGACGCTTCAATTTTAAAGTCAGGAAATCGTCGCATTATCTCGACACACCGACGGGCAAAGCGCTATGCTTTGCACTTCGAGCATGAACCATCACGCTGTCGATTTCCACTAACGCCATGCTTTCGTATGATCATTCCAAGAATTTTTGGTTTAATTGGTATGCTTAACCCATTTGTCGGAGATACAAAAAGTCGGGTAGCATTCAATAAGATGCTAACGACACAAGAGTTACGTGAAGTTTTACATAATCAAGTTGATAACCTACTATTATACCGAATTCAAAATGCATGCAGTATTGCTTGATTTAAGTAATAGGTCTTCGACATTAATATATTTCGTGGAAATTTGAAGTATTAGTATTTACTTTTATAATTTATTTGTAAGTGTTGCCACGATGGCTCGGCCGATTCTCGTTGTCTTTATTTACTTATTCTTGTAGAATTTTAATGGCTACCGCTACTACTACTCATAAAAACTCGCTTCGCTCAGCACTTGAAAAGTGCAAGCTGAATAACTCAAACTTCGACGAGTGGTCTCGAAATTTGAGAATTATTCTCAAGCAAGCAGTAGAACCGAATATCGCATCGAATAAAGAAGGTCTTCCGCCAACCTAATGATAGCCCCATCGAAAAGGATCCCACAGTTAAGCACAAGTCCGATGTCGTTGATGTCCAATGTCTCATGTCGCTAATATAAACCTTCATTCCAAATTCAATATGAAAAGGTGGCAAAGATATGACATTACTGCAACTTCGAGAATTATTCCGAAGTAGCGTAGGCTGGCAGATACGACACGTGTTCTGTGTTTCGCGACAAAGAAGTTTGGGAACGGACAAAGCCGCAGTCCTCATATCATTAAAATGATCGCTCGTCGATCGACTAAAACTCAAGGCCGTTGTCTCTCAAGAACCGGCCGTGGATCTCATCTCGTTCTTCCTGCATAAATTCTCTCAGCTTTGTCATTAACTTCAATATGCACAAGTTCGAGTTATTCCAAACGAATCGCATAAGATGATCACGAATGCCGACGACTGCAAGCACTAAACTTACTCCTTCCGCTTTGGTGGTCCAAAACAAGAAGAAATTCAAGAAAAGAAGTTAAGCTCACAAACAGCCTGGCGGTTCGAGGAATCCTAAAGTCAAGCCGGACAGTGAACACTAAAAAGTGGACGATAAATGTCATTATCATGGGAACTTCAGTCACTGTAAGCTCCACCTCAGCAGAAGTTCACAGATGATAGGGAAGAATGGTCTCACGACCACCAAATTCACAAGGTTATTGAAGTTTTACAACTTAATTCTACTGTGGGTGCCAGACACTGCCATGTTCTCATATTTGTCATAATACGCAGAACTCAAGTCAAGTGTACACTGAAAATAGGGGAGACGCATTCACGCGTTGGGAACGGCGCCATGTCATGTCTCTGCGTGATCCATCGCTTAAATTTGCCCACGGGCCTTGTTTTGAACTTATCTCCTGCTTACTTCATGTACCGCACTCAGGAATATTATTTCAAGCTTCTCGTTTAAACAACATGGTTTTTTATTTTCAATAGATCCCTATGAATTTAGGATCACCGTGAACGGGTAGTATTTGGTACCGCCTTCAAATGGTCTATTCGCTTTTAGATATGACGACGAGTCATATAACATAAACTTAAAATGCATTGCCTAACGACTTAAACCACATGCTACCTCCATGGCATCGTTGTGATCGGGTCATATTAACGAGAACCAAATCAAGAAAACTCCACTCAAAGGGATACTTGAAGCTTTCTCATTATGAATCATACGATAAGTGTGAATCTTGCCTTTGGGCAAATGACTAAATCACCCCCCGCACCGGATTCAATGAAAGGGCAAGTTGATTTATCGGGGATCATACACCTCGACGAGCATGGGCCAACGAATACATCCGCAAGAGAGGTTATAACTACTTCATTACATTAACGATGATTACAAGAGATACGGTTTTGTATCCGGCGAGACACAAACACGAGTCATTTGACAAATTCAAGAAGTTCCAAATGAAGTACAAAACCAATTGAACAAGATAATAAAGATCGGTCCGACAGAAAGCGGAGAATATTTGAGTCACGAAGTTCAATACTCATCTTCGGGAGAGCGTGGTATTGTTTCACAACTCACTCTCCGCAGAACGCCTACAACATAATGGCGTGTCTGAAGTATAAATCGAACCCTTCGAGCAATTGCTCGGCCCAAGTGATTTGTTTCCATCCGATCTACCGCCAATTTTACGGGGATACGACTTCTAAATACGACACTTGCCTTAAAAAATGCATGTCTAACAAAGTCGGTGAGAGAAAACTCCCCATGAACCGTGGTTCGGGGAAGATTCTCAAGTTGGGTTTTCAAGATTGGGGGTCATGTTTATGCCAAGAGATTAACAAAGGATAAACTGCGCCCAAACTGATAAATTCTATTTTATTGATATCCAAAGGAAATAGTTGGTTATTACTTCTACCTAAAGCATGAGAATAAAATCTTCATTGCTAAGATGTGAGTGTTCCTTGAAAAGGAATATCTGCTCGTATGACTAAGTAATGGCAAGTTCATCTTCACGGTTTCAAGTCATAAGTCAATGCTCACGCATCTAACGCAAGATCTCGACGCACCACAAGAATTGGCACCTTCTTTCATAGAAGATCCAATTCTTGATCCACAAGAAGTTATGGAAGAACCAACCCTTAGGAGATCCAATGTGGATCGGCCACTCTAACCCGTAGCCCGTATGCGGCTTCTCTATCATTGAAAGTCGACGAGCCCACTTCTTTATAAAGGTTTATAAATAGCAAGTTAGATGCTAACAAATGGCAACAGCCATGCAATCCGAGATGGATTCTATGTAATTTAACAAGGTTTGGTCCTTGTCGATTTACCAAACGGGTTCGCCTCTATTGAAACGTAAACGGGCATTTAAGCAGAACATTTATAAAGACGAAAACGCCGATGTTTTCAAAGCTGGGGACCAGAAATGTAAAGGTTTCCCCAAACAAGTTCATGGCGCAAATTATGACGAAATCCTACTCGCTATGGCTATGCTTTTAAATCCATCCGATAATCTTAGCTACTGTCGCATTTCATGACTACGAAATACGGAAAATGGACGAAAGACGCTCTCCTAAATGGAAATTTGTAGAGTATGCTACGGCGCAACTCGAGGCTTTACATGTCCTAAAGGACCTAAGAAGGTATGCAAGCTGCAAAGGTCCATTTATGGTCTTAAGCGCATCCTGCTAGCTTGAATTCACGTTACGAATCAATTAAAGATTTTGGTTTCATCAAGAACGAAGAATCTGTGTATACAAAGAAGTAAGCTGAGTTACGTGATCATCTATAGTCATGTATGTCGATGACATACTTATCTTTGGAAACAACGTGAGAGTTACTCTAACTCAAATAATGATTGGCTGTAAATGTTTTCAATGAAGGACTTAAAGAAAGTACAATATATACTTGGAATAAAGATCCATCGTGATCGGGCCAGAAGGCTAATTGGACTTTGTCAGGATACTTATGTGAATAAGGTACTGCAAAGGTTCAACATGAGTAATTTCAAGAAGGGTAATCTCCCATGAGACATGGAGTTCAACTCACAGAAAGACAAGGTCCCACTACTAGCCGGTATTTAACAAAACGGGCGGACGCACTACGCTCGCCATGTGATCCATCATGTATGCCAGCGCATGACTAGACCTCGATGTGTCTTATGCACCGAGTATAACCAGATACTTCAAGCTAATCCGTGAGAACTACTGGATTAAGCGGTTACATTCAAGTATCCTCGGTATTAAACCAAAGATGCTTTCGGTATATTTCGAGATGATGAGTTAAGAGTCACCGGTACACCGACGCTGCTGTGACCGACAGACGACTATCGCTTCCGGGCCTGTATGTATTTTGTCTCAACCGTGGAGCAAGATCTTGAGGAGCTCAGAAGGTAGTATTGCTGCCTTCTATTCTGCCACAGTAACTGAAAGTGATATCGCAAATGCCCGGCTCGCCAGCAAGATGCTGATTAAGAAATTCGTGACTGAGCTTGGTGTAGTACCTAGCATTGAGGGACCAGTTGAGTTACTTTGTGACAATACTAGGTGATAGCTCAAGCTAAGGAACCCCGAGCACATCACAAATCCAAGCACGTACCCAGAAAGTATCACCTAATTGTAGACATGTTTAATAAAGGCGATATCAGCATGTAAAGTAAGAACAGAGGCCAACTGGCCGACCCCTTTACTCAAACCACTAATATACATGTATTGTATCCTCGATGAGTGAAAAGTTAAAAACTCCTAGGTTAGTCTTTGTTTTCTAGAGAGACGACATGAATCAAGCTGACATACCTCTTCAAGCCTAGGAACATGGGTGATGCAAAGTGCCTTTGGCCGACAGCCGATAGTTAGATGACAAAGATTATATGACAATATGGTGTTTTGATTAGTGATCAAGATTGATCACAAGTACTCTGTGACTAGATCAATACTGTACGCTGTCCGCGACCTAGAGTCGCATGACCGAAACGAATTCATAGAAGATACGTATATCTCAGTTCTAAGTATTTGTTTAGAATTTTAGGTTCGACAATTCTTAGACCTAATATATAACTATCTCTGCGGTTATATAAGCTCGTGACTTTGACTATGACCAAACGTCCGACTTCAAGAGGGGATTATAACGGCATATGTCAGTCACATGTTGAGTATAAATGACAGATGTCAAATATCGGGAGGGATTTATCCGCCCTGATATACAAGTACATCTCAGCCTCTCACACAGCTTGGTAATCGATTAGGGACGCCTATAAATGCTTATTCAGCTTCATACTCAAGTAAAGAAAGTTGTGGGTGTTTCATGACACACTTGTTATGGTTAGCCTAATGCATTGCAGACGCGCTGATAAAGGAATCAGAAGTAATCGCCTGGCGGCAAGTTGGAGCGTCAGAAATCAATGAGAATTGATTCCCTTTATTGTGCCCGTTATGACAATTGTGTATCAATTCATTTACCGGGTTGGTTAAATGTGATTACTGGAACTTAGTGTTCACCTTAGTAATGGTATATATTACTATCGTGGGTTCTCATGATAATTTGTTGCTATGAATGTATTGCTGGGATCTTACCTATTAATCGTTATAATAATAGTAATTGGTCAATTATTATTATTATACAACTTACTATTATCTAAGCCTAGAAGGTCACACACATACAATGATATTCGAATAATATTTCATGAATGAAATTAAACGAGACTTGTATATTGAGAAATGTATTTCTCAATATTTATATATTTTCAAATATATATGTCAGATGAACATCAATTGGTTAAACTCAGCAAGTTTAATCAATTGCTAATTTGAGATCAATAATAACTTGATAAGTTATTCGATAATGACTGCTAGTATTTTAATTGACTTGTTAAGTTAATTGCAAAATAGAACAACTCTCACTAGTAACTCATTATTTAATTGTAGGCTCATAACGTCTAATTAAGTTAACGAGTTAAACTCGATTTCAACGAGTTGCTTAACGAGTAGAATTTTGGGACTGTATAAGAGGGGATTAGATTTTTCATGACATTAGAATCACAATAAAAACCTCCACCTCCCCTTCTAATAGCCGCCTCTCCTCAAAGTAATTGGAAGAATTTTTCTCTTCCACCTCATTTCATCCTCAAACTCTAAAGAAGTTCAAGTTCTCGTCCGCTTCCCTTGGTGCGTAACGAGGACATCTTTTCGTTGTCGAACAAGCATCGAGAGATCTTCGGCGGGCTTTCACGCGAGGAACTTCGGGGATTTGGGTTCACTCTGGCTCACAGAATGTAAGAATTCTCGTGATTCGCACATTTGTATTTTATGTTTAGATTAATTTACATTATTTTGAGAATACGGGATGTAAGGAATTGGTGTTCATCACGATTAAATTCCATGCTAGATTCTAACAAAACATCCTCTACTATACCCCTAGGATATTTCCATCGAACGATCACTAATCAAGGGTCATAGTAAGAGGGTTTGTACCTTTAGGTCCTAACCGCAAGTACAAAGAGTAAGGAAGAAGATTTTGCTAGCACCTAAATCTAACATTGCTCAGCTGAGAATCCCTAATACTAATATAAATCATAAAATAAAACCTTTTCATTAGTCTATTTCCTCTTATTAGAATTCAAGTCCTCAAGAAGTTTAGCATAAGAGGGAATATTTACTCACATTTAATAAAGGTAAATTAACATGAACTTTAGAAAGAATTTCATAGAGTTCAGAGAAAGACTTATCCAGTATACTTCTGAGGAGCCTCTTCGGGAAAGGCATCATGAACGCATGGCTTCACCACCTCCATTTCTCTCATCTGTAGGCCTTTTCTTGCTCTTTTCTTTCCCTTGTCCGATTGCTTCTTCAAGATTCACAACCTTCTTAGTCTCCATGGGATCCCAGATCAAGAAGTTTCTCCTACCCTCATAGTCATCACCGCTTTTGCTCGGGTCGGGTCGACCAGAAATCCTGCTGTGTTCTCGCTTCGCTGCTCCCCCACCCAATCGACCATCCGAACTCTAACTTCCCGACGATGCACTAGTGTTCTGATTATGTGATTCTTAATTTTTGAGCATTTGTAAGATCTAATCTAACTAACCTCCACCAGCCCTACCATGTGCATTATTGGCATGAATATTCACTTGCCCTTCATTATTCTTCCAGGAGAAATTGGACATCTTCTCCACCCGATCAGAAAGCAATGTGGATCATTCCTCATTCTTGAGTTGTACCTGCTTCATGGCATTTTTCTTGTTCTCGACATCCTCGCAATAACCCATGGTAAGAATACATATCGGGACTCGCATAGATGATCCGTGTGAACTCATAGATAATCGGCTCAATCAAGGCTGCATGGATGCCACCGCCTATTCACATCAACCGTTGAATTAGAATCATTCCCATGTACTTAGTATTTCTTGTAACACCCTTTGCAAGGAATTATTAGTTAATGATTCAAAAAATTCTTGAATCTCTTCCACCTGCCTTCACGTAGCCAAGCACCTTCGGCCGCATCACAACCATCGCTTGATGCGTAAGTCGACTATCATAGAAATATGAGTGTCGCAGCTCATGTGGTAACATACGATGGACAAATCAACAATGCCCGAAAATGATCCCATACCTCGTGGAAAAGACTCATCATCCTTAGTAAAATTTGAAACCGCTTTCCGCAAGGATGCACTCTCAGATACGTATAGAACTTTGCTTCACAAACTTCTTGGGCGCACTTCCTCCATGCATTTAATGACCGAGGAGGTATAGCAAAAACCACCTACGGGTCGCATCTTCAAAGTATATGGAAGCATCTTTCGCTGTGGACTCACGTGTTACTCCATTATCGGGAAGACTACCTACCATTATCCAAACTCATTCAAGAATCTCAGCTGGTCTTCGCCATAATCCTTACGAAAAGTAGGCAAGCATGGAAGTGAAAAATCCTCAACTCAAAATTTTTAGTCAGATCATCTGTAACGCTGCAGCAAGGATGATCCACCACTCGGTAATGACGCCTTAATTTGTCTCCTCATGTCAATGACTATCGATGTAGAACTAGAACTTTGACACCTATTTTCCAAGTTCGTCGATATCGCTGCTCAACGGTAATAAATCGTGACCCAACAACGCCGAATTCTCAAGCATGCACTGTAAAAATCGCAACTCGAAACAAAAGATCAAAACAATCAAAATAACTTAAAACTAAAACAACTACTAAAAATTTAAATAATTCTAAATTTCCGACAATCCTAAGGCCAGTAAATTTGATGAAACAAATTATATTCCTCGCAAGAGCACGAATTGTGCAAGACAGTGCTCAAGTGGGTGGTCGACCCATCAGTTAACTTGCTTACTTAAATTACTCAGAATTGTAAATGAAACTAAGTTTAGAATTCACCAATAGAAAACAGGGCAAAAGAGACGCCCGAATCGTCTCCAAACTGCTCCCTATTTGTCAATCGAGACGGTATTTGTCGGGAACCACCCGACACCTTTTGCGCCTCTAAATCACTACATGTCTCCATCCCGACCAAAACTAAGCTCCGCATAATTTGCTTCAACTTGACCCAACCCGTCTCCACACGACCCGACTCCAACCCGTCTCCAAACAAACCCGCCGACCTACGTAACCCGACTCCAAACCGACTCCACACAACCCGACTCCAAACCGACCCATAAACCCACTCCAACCTGCCTCCACAAAAACCCACTCAAACCGACTCAATATAACCCGACCTAAACCGACTCCACACAACCCGACTTCAACCCGTCTCCACACGACCCGACTCAAACCCGACTTCATGCCCTATAAATACAATCCGACTCCAACCCGTCTCCACCATTCAAAGACCGATGCAAAAAATTCAAAGTTCCCGCTCAACTCCGCTTCATCCTAACGCCCCTTCGCATTTTTAGTGCGTACCGTTGTCGCACAATACGCAAAGAATGTATCGCAACACCACAAAAATCCATACAACTATAAAAACAAATATAAAAATATCAAAAGATCCAATCCATCCAACTCCATACAAACAAATATAAAAGCATCAAAGATTCAAACATAAAAATATAAATAACTATGTAACAAATAACATATTAAACATCAAACATATTTAACATCATATTCATATAAACACAAAAATTAATCGCTATAAACATCAAACGATAAACATTCATTCATATAAACATCAAACATTAATTTATATAAACATCAAACATTCAACCTAAAATTAAGATAAAAACCAAATTACCTATTCGAACTTGAATATAGTATTTCCCTACAAATAAAAAGTAAATAAAAATAACTTACAAATATATTCACCAAACTACATTATTAAAGATAATAACAAAATTAAAAAAAATGAAGTTATAAAATTACCTTTTTCAATTCAACTAATTATCTACAAAATATATATAAATTAGAAATTACCTCTTCAATTCATTACATAGAAAAATAAAAAAAAATTGAATAAAGTATTAATAATTACTCTTTAAAGTCATCACCTACAAAATAAAATCAAATTTAATGCTATATTAAATAAGATTACGGAAATGAAATTAATAACATAAAATAAAGAGGATATTATGTTGTGGGTTTGGAAAAATTGTTGGAATGATGATAATGTGAGATATATATAGGAAATGAATAAGTGAATCCGCTCATCCCTGCCGCCATCCCGACTCCATTTGAAAATAACTTATTTGAATTTCCCTCAATTTCAGAGGAGAAATGGGAAATATGAAGTTTTGGAAAAATCGCTCTATCCCGACTCTATACCGTCTCCATTCTCGAAAAAAAGATCAAGTAAATTTATTTTAAGCCCTGCCTATCCCGTCTCTTTCCCCGACTCTATAGTCGACTAGAAAGATACAAGCAAACCAAACTCCTCAGAATTTAACACACATGGCATAATAAATACATATCACAGTTTTTGAACACAATATCAAGAAGCAATAAATACAAAATACACTACTACACTTATTGTGCATTTCAATATGAAGTTTAATACAAAGTTGCAAATTACTATATGAAAAACTTGTAACTTAAAATATTTGATTATTAATTTTCTTCTGAGGAGTTGTTCTCCTCATCATCAAGCCATGAACGCTGCTCGATAGTCTCGACTCGTAATCCGAACCATCTCCATGATCGATACCACATCGCTTCCTCTCTCTTCAACAATAATGCAACGCCCGTTCAACAACGGTACGTCAATGATTAAATCAATAAAATTGTGATGGTGTTGTTCTTTCTCTTGGAAGATATCTTCAAGATTCAAAGCCGAGACATCCACATTTTGCATATGAGTCCAATCGAATTCGACTTCACGCTCGATTTCATTGCGACACACCACTGCTTATGATCTCCACCGCGGTGATACATAACGAGATAAGATACTACAAGGCCTGACGCTAGGATAAACGGGTCATCTTTAGAATCCTCTCGCTTTTGTGTTTGATTTGAACCATTCCATTCTTCGATGCACTTGCATCCACTTGTTAAAGTTTAAACCATAAACATTTGAAGAGGGCTGTTGTCGTAACTCAAGCCGCAAGACACCATAGTAGTCAACATGATCATCATCTGCAAAGACGTAACCCTTGACACAAACAATCGCCATTGTAAGCGTTTTATTACTATCGCCTCGCTCGATATCAAAATAGTACCAAGTGATGTAGTACCCTTTATACCTTTTGATTAAAGGACCTAATGAAAGAATTCCTCGTGTGTCCGTGTATGTCCCTATTATTCACATACTTTTGAAACCCATTCGGGCGAAATTATCGTGACGCTATGATTTTCCGTACGCCCGTCGTGATCGATTCAACTCATCAAGCCAATCATGGTAGATCCTAAAATAAAAACGTTATAATGCTTAGTTAAGTATTATATCACATAAGAATTGACACTGAAATGCTAAATATACACTTACCTAAGAAGTTTCATGTACTTTCAAAGGGGACAGATAATATACATACGAGCAGTTAAGCCAGATAGTTCTTTCCATTCGAGCATCTATGATTCACTACAACGTGCCGCCTCCGGGTAACCAAACAATGGCAAACGAGTTGCTATCCATCCGTCGTACATCTTGCCTTCTTGGTCGATGGTTGGTTTCCCAATCCTTCCTCGAAGTGTCAACAAAAGTTTGAAACCTCACCAAATATGCTCAGATATCGACCCTTCAACACGTGCCTTTTGCCTTACCAATTTCTTCAATGCCTCAAATATCTACAAACATTTGTAAGGTTAGCCAGATGAGTAAATATGAAATAGTATGAAAATACAATAAAGTGAAAACTCAATACCCCGGGGGGGTACATCCATCTATATCGCATGCGACCTCCATTTAAAGCTTCATACGACAAATGTATATGTAGGTGTTCCATTACATCAAAATACGAAGGTTTGAATATCTTCTCCATCTTACAAATTATTTCAATAATATTACGCCCAAGGTACTCCACATGTTCCACATTTAGAGTTGTTACTGACATATCGCGAAGCAATAATACCACTGCGGATTGCTTCCCATACGGGATCGGGCAGATTTACGTAGCTACGCGAAGTAACCGCGTAATAATATGGACATCATGACTTTTAGTCCGCCAAAGTTCACATTTTCGCACAACTTGCAATGCTCGTCGTATCCATCGGGTAATTGCAGACGGACAACCATTTCAAATCTTTCGCTGCACGGGTTCAAAGTATGTCGCTTTTTGGTTTATGTTTCCTCCCACCAACATCCCGCATATGCAACTCGGGTTCGAACAATGAGTCCGAATGTCGTTGGCCGACCGCTCATTATCTTTCGCTTCCTGAACATCCATTACAAGATGTAATAAATTTTCACCATCGTTTTTCCCCGCAGTAATGTAAGCTTCTGACAGTTGTGTCTAATTTTTTGTGCCGGCTAATAAATCAATCACAAAATATAGTTTTTCTTACACCGCTTGTAGTGAACATTACTCCGTGATCTATGGTTTAAATATTTACCTTTTACCGAAGACATCGATCCAACCCACACATCTCGCAAATATATTTCGCCTCCACTAAGTCATTCTCTCGTGCAAGCGATGTTGTGTCCCTTTACAAAGACATTTTTGCATTCTGTGATGTCCTATAGGCGCAAAGGACGGTGGGCACCGAACCAACAATGTTTTCGACCTTCTTAGTCGAAATGCTCCAAGATTTTCCTATACAATACGGGAAAGCTAACCTCCGCACAAGTGATTCAACTGCATAACATTCCATATGCGTGAAAAATCGCTAATCGTCCACATCAAAGAAACCTTCATGTTGAAATTTTGTTCGCTTGACGATAAGGTCTCAATACCGATATTCCACAACTCCTTTAACTCATCAATCAAAGCGTCCGAGGAAAAACATCAATATCTCCTTTGTATTTTTTGGCCCCGGTATAATTAGAGATAAGAACATATATGGTTCCTTCATACACAATCCTCGCGTAAATTATATACACGATGATCACTGCCAAGACGAATATCGACGCCCAAACCTACAAACGGACTAAAACCATCGTAATTAATAAACTATCCAAGAACGATCTGAGTTATCAGAATTCAATGTATTGAAATTATGTCAAGTTACTAACATTGGTTAATCAAAGGAACGTATACCTAACCTCTAATAACTTAGGTTATTATAATTAAAGGATCGATAGAATATCACTAACAATTGGGCGAAATCTTCAATTCAAAATTGTGATGATAGTGTTTTTGGATGGGTGGTTTTGCGGGAGGAGTTTTTTGGTCGAGGTACAAGAGGCCCTCACATTCCGTTTAACTGCTATGTTTTTTAAAAGTTATCAGAGAACAATTGTGAGACAGGGACATGATTTCGAGCTCCGTGTGATTCAAATAACGCTTAAATATAATACCAATACGCATTTGAGACGGTAATGAGCTCCAGTTTTATTTTAAGTTATCGAGACGGTAATGAGACGTACCGCCTCCATACCCACCCCCAAATGTAGACAAGATTGAAGTCGGTATAAGAATTCGAGACTCCGGACGAGACGGGGTCTGCCTCCATATCACCGCCTCCATTTTGTCCAATATTTAATTTGGTTTTTCACAATTTTTGATCAAGATCAAGAGCTGGTATATTATATCTGAAACAATATTACGAGACATGACATTTGTAACATATTATATTTAAAAAATACATTAGTGAGACATGAATATTTAACGCGCGAGGGGTACGTCTGGTTCTCCGGGCCGATGCTCAAAGCGGGCGCGGCATGCATCGAAAGCGGGAGCGCGATCTCCTCCATACGGGCTAACAATCTGGGCCGGAGCTACCATGTAGATCGATCGCGGTTAACGTGCGGTATCAGGTCCACTGGCGCCATGCCGCTAATCTCATGACATAAACAAATTTAGCCAAATCCACATTTTCCACTTACTTCAACTCCTCCTTGTCCAACCTTGATGGGCCCCAACTCGCCAGTGGCTCGCTTTCTCCTTTCTCTCTCTCGCTTTTCTGCTCGCCTCCGCACAACCGTCTTCGACTCTCACCACAACATCACTGCATGGAGGTTGCTGGGTAATCAGAATGGATCATCTACCAAAGAAACTAGTAGCAACGGAGCTTCACCAAAGACTGAGCACCTCACATTCGGCTAATCCACCTTCACGACATCCGTGGAGGTCCACAGTCCTTCACCAAGGGAACCGGCATGATCCTTATCCCTCCCCTGTAGGCCTCAAGTGAAGCTCTTTCTTGTATTGCTCCTGCAATTTGAACACATTCATAATAAGGGCTCGATATTTAAAAAATAAACAATAAAAACGACAACTATTCACAAACAAACAAACTATACTAAACTGTTCAAACTAAACTAAACAACTGACCAACTAACTAAATAACTAAACAATTCACAACTATTCAAAATAAACAACTAAACAACTAACTAACTATAACAAACTAACTATTCAAATTATAACAAACTAAACAATTCACAACTATTCAAACTAAACAAACTAAACAATTCAAACTATAACAAACTAAACTATATATATTCAAACAAACAAACAAACTAAACTAAACTAAACTATTCAAACGATAACAAACTAAACAAATAAACAAACTAAACAACTATAACAACTATAACAAACTATAACAACTATAAAAAATAAACAACTAAACAACTAAACAAACTAAACAACTAACTAACTATAACAAACTAACTATTCAAACTATAACAAACTAAACAATTCACAACTATTCAAACTAAACAAACTATTCAAACAAACAAACTAAACAATTCAAACAAACAAACTAAAAACTCATAAACTAAACTATAACAACTATATAACTATAAAAAACCAGATGAAACCATTCACAACTAACTATAACAAACTAACTATTCAAACTAACTATTCAAACTAACAATTCACAATAATAATGCACAACTAACTATTCACAATAAACAATTCACAACTAACTATGCACAACTAACAATTCACAACTAACTATTCAAACTAACTATAACAAACTAACTATTCAAACTAACTATAACTAACTATAACAAACAAACGATTCACAATAACAATAACAATAACAATTGACAACTAACTATTCACAATAACAAACTATTCACAACTAACAAAACATAAAACGAACAAACGAAGAAGCAATTCAACTAACTAACTATTCAACTATTCGATATTTAAAAAATAAACAATAAACATATAAAACGAACAAACTAATATACTTACAAAGGTCATGTCCCACTTCGGGTCGTAAACTTCGCCTGTCTCCTCGAGGCGCCCTTGTCCTTCTTTTGCTCATTCACTGTGATACCCAGCCGTTAACCCTCTTTCCCAGCTTCCTTCTTCTCCAAAACACAAATAAAGAAAAACTTTAATTTAGAATTCAACACAAATATTTGAATTAAATAAAAACAATAAAAGTATTTCTTTCTTACCTCTCAACCAACCGGTCGACCAGCTGACTTCAGCCCCGAACGGACGAGACAACATCCGCCACCGCCTGAAGACGCCGATTCGACTCGCATGTCTCGCGATCCGACACAAGCCAGCCACACGCCCAATGTCGAGATATCGCTTCTCCTAATCGGACGCAGGTTAACAGTCGCTCGGGCGGCCGCATAATCAAATCCGCTCGCCATCCTGCACTTCGATAGAGTCTTCCTCATGGACGCCAAGAAGTTTCTCCACTTATTTCGGCAGCCGAACAACGTTGAGCCTCGCCTCATACGCCCTATTCTTTATCGCTTATCTCCCGAAAAACAAATAAAACAAAATCTAATTAGACTATTATTTACTAAAAATATTTTAAACAACTTTTAATTTTTGCAAAATACTTACTTGGAACGATTTCCAGATGTCGTCCCTAATCTCGATCGATTTGTAAAAGCGGCTGTAACTGATCGACCCCCCGCATCTTCTGGCTCCCGAACCTCACATCGACCGCCACAGATAAATTTAAAGTAAAAAAGTAAAACGTAAAAGTTAGAAACATAAATAAAAAAATATAACTATTTCAATAAATTTAGACACATAAGAGACTTAATAATTGTAGCGATCTCTCTAACACCAACTTCTACCCACGGGGACCACCTCTTTGTTTGACGCACAACAAAGCGCCTCACCTGGGCGGCTCTTAAGTCGGTCGTCGCGCGCAGCCCGATCCCGTCGCCTCATCATCATCCACATCACTGCCCCGGCATACGGTAAGCCTGCAAGGCCATCCCCGTGAGTCTCCTCTCGAAACAAGAGGAAGAGACATAGTAGGCCGACTCGAACCCGACGCCGTCGGTCTCGAGGATGAACCGCGCCCCCCTGTAACAAAATGATGTCGCATCGGGGGAGAGCCCGACTCGCTTATAATGGCGGGATTCGGGAGTCATCCGCTCGGCTATACGTAATACCAAAAGTCCTCGGCCTTTGAGGTCGCCCGTCGCATCATTCTCGCTAGCTTCTCCTCCCCCTTCTTATTATTACCACCACGTACCATCTGTACAATCAAATTAGAAACATTAGAAATATTTTATCAATAAAACGACAACTATTCAACTATTCAAACCATTCAAACTATTCAACTATTCAAACGACAACTAATCAACTATTCAACTATCAACATAATATAAACTATTCAAACTACAACTATATTCAACTATTCAACAGGCGTATAAACTATTCAAATGACAACTAATCAACTATTCAAACTATATTCAACTAATCAACTATTCAACTATTTAACTATATTCAACTATTCAACTATATTCAACTATTCAACTATATTCAACATAATATAAACTATTCAAACGATAAATCTAATCAATCTGTTCACCTATATTCAACAATATTCAACTATATTCAATTATTCAACTATATTCAAATAATATTCAAATATATATAAACTATTAAACGCATAACTAATTAACTATTCAACTATATTCAACTATATTCAACATAATATAAACTATTCAAACGACAACTATTCAACTATATTCATATATTCAACTATATTCAACTATTCAACTATATTCAACATAATATAAACTATTCAAACGATAACTAATCAACTATATTCAACTATATTCAACTATATTCAACTATATTCAACTATTCAACTATATTCAACTATTCAACTATATTCAACATAATATAAACTATTCAAACGACAACTAATCAACTATTCAAACTATATTCAACAAAGCGACTATTCAACTATATTCAACTATATTCAACTATTCAACTATATTCAAACTATTCACCATATTCATATAAAACAACAATTGTTAAATTATTCAAACGATAAATAATTCAACCATTAAAAACTATTCAACAATTCAAACGCCAACTATTCAACTTTTCCAATCCAAGAACTATCGAATTATTAAAACTCTCGAATATAAACTCTAAATTAAACTCTCGAATACAACTAATCGAAAAATTAACTACTCGAATATAACTATTCAAGTACTCCAATTACCAATTTATCAATTATTCAACTATTCGAAATATTAGAAATAAACTAATTCGAAATAATAACTAAAAATAATAAATAAATTCGAACATAATCAAATAATAACGAAAATTAAACATAATCAAATATTAGAAATAATAAACTAAAATTAAACATAATCAAATTATCTTTTAATCAATTGCAGAGGAGGCGGGGATTTTGTAACTTTCTTTGTGATTTTGGGGCGTGGGGGCATCAGCGAGGAGTGGGAGAGGCGACAGAGCAAATTAAAGGCAAGTGGGCGTGAACTGTGGAGATTTAGGGGGGCGATTTCCTCGAAAATAGTCATGGCAAGGGGTTCGCCGGTCATTTTCATGGGGGATGAGAATGAAATCGACGGCATGTGGGGAACAAGAGTACAAGATCAGAATTCAAATAATCGAGTTTAGAAACGGGAGACGATGTAGACGGGGTTATTTTTATTTATAATTATTTATCAAATTCGAGACTGAATGAGTCAATAACTTTAAATTTTATAATTATTTTTATAAACATCGAGTATCTGGGATGAGTCTTAATTCCTACTTTATTTTTATTATTTTTTAATTTTTTTAATACCCCTATCGCTTATCCCGCCTCCAAACCGACTCATAAAAGTTCTCAGCTTTGAATTTTTCGCCAAATGAAGACCCGACTCCAGCCCGACACTAAATTTGGCGACGGGATTTTGCCCCGTCTCTTTTGCCATGTATTCTAGTAAATGGGACATTGTAATAAACTAGTTAAATTTAAACTAACAGCCGCAATTAAAAGCCGGATAAACTTATGAATAAAGGATTATCAGTGGCACGACTTCACCTAATAGTATTTTCTACCCAAATAATAGATTTATCAACACTAAGTGTCTACTTTCTCGTTAGTTCTATACTGCTCGCTCGCTGATCAATTTGAAAGGTTCCTAGTTTTAATTAATCTCCTATGTCACTAGTGAAATTCACTACCTAAAACCTCAAGCTTAAGGAAATCTATTAGAACTAATTCATGTGTTTAGACACTTCCTCAGATAACAACCCACTAATTAACTACACTGCCGATCTATTATGTCTTCCTTTTCGCACTAGAAGTTACATAATACTCGTGGATTCTCATATAAAAGAATTGGCTGATTCTAAACAATCAAATCAAATTAAGTTCAATGATTAATACTAGTGCTTATAATAACTCCAAAATTTTGATAGAAAATACACCGTCAAGGCTACTAAAACCCCCATTAATAATAAATTTAGCTATTACTCATAATCAAATAAATAATGCATAATATTCTCGAAAGATAAATTAATCCGGTAGCATTTAATAAAGATCAAAAATATTATCAATCGGCCTTCAACGAATCGACGTAAAACATAGTATAGCTGTGCCAAAGTGAATAATGCAAACAAATGCTGCTGCGTCGCGTGAATTCTCTGCTGCGTCTCGTGTGAAGAATATATTAATTGTGCTAACTCCTGCCTTTTATTCTCCGGTAGCTTCAGATAAATTTTTTCTTCTCGACTCGATCGACTTTTGTCCACTCTTCCTTAAAAATTACATGACTCGCCCGCAATTCTTTTTTTTTAGTCAGTTTAAATTAGCATTATCTTTCCCAAATAATAATAAAAAATACCGGAATCAAATAATATATAATATTTGTCAATTAAACAACCAAACAACCAAATTATGAGTAATAAAATACTGTAATCATCCTAAAATCCATGCATAAATATTGCTATAATCAATATGTTTATAGTTGGAGTTTTAATGGAACTATTCCACACCCCTACCAAAAGTTTCAAGAATAGGAGAAATAGAGGAAATTGAAAGCCTTGACGACATCTTTGGAGTCCCTGAGCTGTCAATTGATGCAACGGTGAAGGGGAAAGTGAAGGACGGGCAGTTGTTGGAGCGCACCTGAAGGAGAATGGAGACCATGGTGGATCAATGCTTGCGTTCGACTGCACCAGTTAGGCGGTTATGTCCCAAGTTCCTCCATTGCACTCGTGACCTGTGATATGTTTGACAGGAAAATTCTTGGGGCTTATATACAAAGACTATATGGCTATATATACCAATGACCATCTGTTGTATTAATGCCATATGTTCGTCTGCAATGTCATCATGGGATGTCAATAGTTAGGCACAGTTTATTTGTTGAAGCCACTAAGCAGAGATGCTTTGGATGCATGTGTAAATTTGTAATTGATGAGTCAAGGCACTGACTCAACATTTAAGGAAAGTTTATACCAACGGAGAATTCTTTATTTTTTTACTTAAATAATTCATCTATATAAATAGAATATACAACACATACATCTCATAATCAAAGTAAACAACATGTACAATATAACTCATATAAACTATAATGGATACGGGTAATATGAATATGGAACACTTCATGTCTGAAAACCTTATCGAAAGCAAAACCCAATTGGGACAAAAACTCAATAAGGAAAAGAGTACCACAAGAGCCCCTGCCATGTCAAAACGTAATCCTCCTCGTCGGGTGCAATCTGATCAGGATGCGGTATGTAGCCAGTTTGACCCTAGCTACAATGACCTCTGGTGATGTGGATTTTGATCGTGCCGCTCTATTCCTCGACCGCCAAATCTCATTTAACTGCAACACAAAGAGTAAAGGATAACGGCCTTCGCCTCGAACACTCTGCCTCCATGCTTCTTCTTGATCCACTTTGATAGCACTCTCCAAGGTACTCATTCCGCCTACCACGCCTAACTGTGTCCAGAGAGCTTAATTCATATGTCGGTGCTTAACGGATATGAAAAGAACAAATGATGCCAAGGCTCATCTTCATTCTGCAAAAACACAAGAATATCACATGTTCATGAATCTAAGAGAGTCCCTTGTAGCCAACCGCTCCGATGTGTGATAATCAGAGGGTAATGAAAATTTGGGAGAATGAAAGGTTCCAAATAATCCTCATCCAAGGGTATGTCGGATTGGGAACTCTCAAAGTTTCATAAACCAAGTTAGTATTAAAACTTCCCGCCACACAACAACGGTGCAGCCCTGCAATGGTGCCCTCAACCCCTCCAAAATGTGAAAGGAGCTGATCCCGAATGGAGCACAATCTCTTGAAAAGGAATGAATCTCGATCGCGAGGCAAATAGTCCCAGAAGGAAGTAGAACCCAAGTAGTATTGCTTGACAAACTTGACCCAAATGGTATCACTCTCACGATAAAAGTGCCAAATGGCCCGAGTCAACAAGGCAACATTCCATTTCCATATATCCATAAGACCAAGTCTGCCTTCTAATTTGGGCGTGCAAATATCGTCCCATGCTACGCGAGCCGGCCGAATTTTAAAAACCGAGTACACGATTTAGCGAATCTTTCTAAGGACCGCATCACGCATCGGGAAGCATCTTTGAACCGTAACCCATCCACTGATTACGTATCTAACGTAGCTCAACCTTCCCAGCATAGGAGAGGGTATGATGACCCCATTTCTGTATAAATTGGTCAATAGCATCCGTGAAGGGAGAGAAATCCTTGACCGACACCGAGGTAGGGGCCAAGGGGATGCCTAAATAAAGGTGACTGGAAAGGCCTTCAAGAAACCCAGCTTCAAGATGCTTTTTCCTGTCAAAGTACATCCCCGCTAAGAAGATGGAAGATTTAGTTGGATTAAATGATAGGCCTGAAACGCCTTCAAAAGTCTCTTTAGACATGTCAGCGAAAGACATCGGCTGATGCCATATCCCCAAGAGAATAGTATTAAATCATCCGCAGCGCAAGCGTGAGTAATGGTAGAACCTTTGACATTTCGGATGAAATCAAGGTATCCTCACGGCTTTACCTTTGAGAAGTCTCGAGATATTCAATAATAAAGAAGGGAAGAGCGCCAGCGACATCGATCACTTTGACTTCAACCGCCTCGCTTCAAAGTGAGCTTTGCCTCACCATTAAAGGATATGTAAGGTAGGCTTCCGATGCAAGCCATGATCCATCCAATGAATAGTCTGCAACCCCAACCTCCTCAAACATCTTCTAAGAAACCTGTGACAATCAGACAAACGCTGGATGTATGCACAAGATACAACTCGGAGCGCACCTCGACTCCATCAGAAATTTCTAACAAGTTCTTGTGCAACTCCATATATTATCCATATTATGCCCTGCACAAAAGCACCCCTCGAGCCTATCTCTGCTTAGGGCAGTGGGGGTAAAGATAGACAAACGCCATGATAAAAATCTAGTAATCACTTATACAAGATATTTAGCCAAATTCCAATCGACGGAAGTCACTAACCCGGCGAGAACAATCTCCGTGACCTCGGGTAAGAGGGGCTGCACTATGTGTCTCTAATTCTTCAACAGACCCCGTAACAATGAATTCCCGAACGGCTCTACAAACATCCCCTCCAACCAAATCCCAACGAGATTTGAAGAAAGCAGAAGAGAACCCATCCGGCCCGGAGCTCTTTTCTATTTAAATATCAACAAGTGCCTCCGTGATCTCCCAATGTCAAGTAATCGAGCAACCAGAGAGATACCATCGGTCGTACTTAAAATATATCCATTTGTTACAACGTTTTTGTCAATCGGGTGAACTTCCTTAGAAGAACCAAAAGTCCTTATAGAAGTCCACAAGAAGGATGGAGACCTCTTCCGGAGAAGTTAAGCTTTCAGCACCATCTCGATTTAACAATATTTAGAAATGGAATTTCACATTGTCCCGTTTAATAAGACTATGGAAATATTTAGTACATCGGTCTCCTTCTAATAAAAACTTACAGCCAGGATTTCTCGGCCGATGGTAGCTCGTCAAATTCTCCGACAAGAAATTAGCACGCTCACGCAATTCATGGCATTTTAGCTTTAATGTTACATTCAAAGGATCATCCATATGAGCTTGGACCGCCTCCTTAAATGCAGCATTAGCCTCCTTAGCCTTCTCAAAAATACTTCCAAACTCATCTCGATTTAGAGCTTTATGGGGTTTTCAGGGCCTTCAGTTTCGAACATAATGAGAATTGAGCCATCCCTCCATGCCAAGTGTCCCAAACCGAATGCAAGACATCATCAAAGGAGGGGTGATCCAACCACATGTTCATGAATTTAAAAGGCCGTATGCTACTGGTAAAACTTTTCACCAATGAGGTAATTACCGGACAGTGGTCACTGACCGGTTCCATAGGAAGGAAGGAGGCCGAACAGGTCAAGTCCAAGGAACTCCACACATTATTCATGAGCACCCTATCCAACTTGGACCAAATGGAGCCATTTGTCCAAGTGAAAAAGGAGCCCATAGATGGAGCATCCTCAAGACCCAGGGCCATCCTAAAGTCAAGCAAATCTTTGATATCGTACGGCCGGAGAACACCCCCGCCAACTTTATCGTTAGATGAAGAATAGCAATTAAAGTCACTGCACACCATTTGAAGGCTTTGCAGAGCCAAACCAGAGTTAAGTGGTCCCAAAGTTTTTTCCTCTCAGCAATACTATAAACTGGGTACACAAAGGTAACCATAAAGGAGACTTGCGTCACTTTACAGGTTGCCTTAAGATGAATGTGTTGAGAGTCAATCTCAAGCACTTCACAATTGACACGAGAGCCATCCCAAAGGATGAGCATTCGGCCACCATCGATGAAATTATTATTGGTACAAGAACCCCATCCAGGAAAACGAGACGAGGTAAAAATACCAACTCGAGCTTTATATAACTTTGTTTCTAATAAACAAGCAATTGAAATAGAGTGGGAGGTACATAGCTTATTGACAATACTGGTAAATTGAAATGCCTGAGCCCAATGTTCCCCACATTCCGTGACATTATTATCCGCATGGAGACACCGAGGAGGATGCAATTCTCCGCGCCCATTAGAATTAATCTTCGAGTCACATGCCATACTCCACCCTCTCTTATCTTGATTATTATCTTCATACGTAAGAAGTGAACCACATTACCCATTTGGCATTAAACATCCAAGGCCACGTAGCACAATTCCCTCGACTATTAAGAACATCAAATGAATTTAGGAGACCACCGCACTTGTGCCGCAATGGTCTCTGACCTTACCAACTCTCAAGGCCTTCACTTCGATCGACTCGAGAATCGACCAAAGAGCCATTTTCAATCGGCCCATCCATACAATTCTTCGGTAACGGTTCTTTGTATACAAGAACACTCTAGCTCTAACACGCCAAGATTCTAACGCCAGCTGACCATAGGAGGAGCAATCAAGCTAGCAACCGAACCGGTGCAATATTAGGTTCTTGGTATATCTAATCGGGCGGAGGAACAACCGTGTCTCGACAACCTTGGAATTCTTTTTACACTTGAACACATTGTGACCGAAGGTTTTACAATCACAACAATAATCCGGGTAACACTCATAAGTTACTTTTTGTATATATCTCCTACCGCCCGACAATTTAACACCAAATTCTAATACCGCGGCTTACTTCACATCAACATCCACTGCATAACGCATACTTCATCTTAAAGACGCTCTTTTGTAACTTATCCTCGTATACATAGTATACCTACCTTCAAGCAATTTTATTTTAACCCTATCTACTCCATACCGATAATGCAGACACATGGTACAAACCCATGAACACTGTAAAGAGATCATCCGCTAAGATTTATCTCGCATCAACTAATCTTAGCATGTTGCCTTACCAAAAGCTAAATACGGGCCTCCATTGAATACCCTAAACCTATCCTCACTACCACAAACCTAAACAAATTCAACCTTACCATACGGAATAATACTTAATAATCTAACATTCCATGACTTAACTAAAGAGCTAAGCTCACCGCCACCAAAAGGTCCCGTAGCAATCTCTATCAAACAATAACCCCAAGTCTCTACAAAAGGTATTTCATCATTCTCATCTAAAATAACATCTTCATCATTTCCTTCATAGATCGCATTTTATTATAATTTAAGACCATTACCAACAATTCTATTTTCTTTAATAACTTCAGAAATGAGGACGCACTCCAGTTCGTCAGAGACCAAGAGATGCATCCTCAGAACAAAGTATAGCTTGTGGCGGATAAAAGCAGGAGCGGGCGGATTACGCGTCAACAGATCGACACTACGTTTCAGACCGAACCGCGAAGAAATGCTTCAACGCTGGCCGACGCACTAACTAAATGGGTTTGGGGTCCTTTAACATTTGAACCAAACAGACTTAGAACATGTAACTAGAATCGGAGCCACTACCAAAACAAGGCCCGCACCAAGAAGGGATCCATTCGAAATTTCAATGGGAAGCAGAATTCTGATTCAAGGTACGGTCGGAAAACGGGTACAAGATGAAAGTATTATCCCCACCATCATCATGAGCAAGAACCACAGTCAAAAAATCACCGCAATACCTTCACCAATCTTTGGGCACACCGCCATCATCGCCGGATTGGGCGCAAACTAAAATCGCCCCACCGAAACCCCACCAACTCACACGAGAAACGGAGCAACAGCTTGAAATTTTTGACACAACCCGAGTCCTATCACCACCAAATTTTACGAGACAACGCCAATTTCGTAACTCAACGCAACCACATAGCCGGCTCAGCGCAACCAACCCAATAACACCATTCCCTCGCCGACTACCGCATTTAACCCATACCGCAAAAGCATTTAAGAGTTTTGTTCCCATTCGGCGCTTTTCATCAAGAACACCATCCACATTTACCCTATTATCATTATGAGCACACACAAGTAAGGCAGGTCGGCATTACAAGCCACTAACTTCGACAAAGGCCCTCTCCCATGAGGCATTTGCGCTTTCTTCTTTTCATGGCTTTCTCGAGCAGCCAAGCAACTACCACCACCCTCGACATACCTCCTCCGACCTCCAGGGCTTCTACCTATCACACGGTCAAAGGACGAACCACCCTCACAAATTGCAACTAATCGGGAAGTACCCACAAAATGGGGAACCAAATATTGTCAACAACGAAGGAAACTAAAACCGATTACAATGCAATATCAACAACGATTTAATAACATTTCAATCGGTCACTTCCCAAATCAATTCATTTTCAATCCCTAACGCTCTCTCGGACACCACCAAAGATGATTCCCACCCCACCGACATAAGGAGGGCTGCTGAAACCGCTATGAGGACCACCACCCCAACTGATTAGAATCTGTGAAGTTTGAATTCCAACGGTCACTTTAAAACCAATCGATAAAATGCAAGAAAATTATACGGTCATGTCCGGCATAGTTTTATTCTTTTTAGAGTGTGTTTCACGTTTGAATTCAAGAGAAATATTGAGAGAAGATCGTTAAGGATCAAGGGTCGGAGGTGCTGAGTCAAACCGTGGAGGTTTGGGAGAGTTTTTCAAAATTCTCTAACTTTCCAATAAGAAGAAGCCTCCCAATGGAGAATTCTGAATTTATGGAGAGGAGAATGGAACTTGCGAGAACTACGGTGTCGTATATGATAAATAGAAGGACTCATTCGGTGATTGAACTGCATTGCTTCACAATATGTAATGAAAGTAAACTAAAAGTGAGTTACCATGTTGAAAAAAAATTGATATGGAAGCAAGGAAAAGGCGAGCAATAATAGCAAAGACATTTCTGTACCATCTACGTAAAGGTTTTTGACTCTTTCTTCTTAGGCAGGACTCGAGAGTTTCTTTAGATGTATTTAGACATGTTGATGTAATAGTTATCAGAATTTCACTAGAAATAAATATGATCTTTTTAAATAATTGTCCGGGAGTTTAAAATATTTCTGCATTCTGAATATCACAAAATTTCATCGAGAACGTAATGGCTACTTGAACGCACAACAGTTCCATTTATACATACACAAAGCTTACACTAGTATTCTGGAAAGCTTAGGCAGTTGATCCAGCTAGCATCCAGATTATTAATATGATTATCCTTGAAGGTAACCAGAGCCTCTGAAATAGTTTGTATGCATCACAATTGTGAACATGAATCTTTCCAGAGTTGGAGTTCGAGAGATTCAAACATTTCTAAAGAGCTTAATTACCTACAGATAGTTTATTTTAATTGATAGATAAAATATTGTCTTAGAACTTGATTTCCCTGGAGCATAAACCATAAGGAGCATCGATAATCCTGACACAATAGCTGTCAGGGTCGAGATCAGAACAGTCAGCGTGAGCGTGGCATTCTGTGGATACGTCGTGAATGATATGCGAGGGCATGCACACTCCATCGGCTTCTGTCGTTGGCACATAGGTACATCCAGTAGCACAAGCTTTTGTTTCACTTGAAACAATGTCCCAACAATTAGGTGCTGTTTGCTTCTCCAGGGCTGACCTTGATTCTGTCAGCATCACACCTGCACATAGCACATATATATTTACATGATGTATAGTTTTATAAATCAAATGTGAATTTTATCATGTTCTCCCTCTGTCCCAAAAAAGGTTGTCAGGATTTTTATTTTGATAGTTGACTTCTTATATTTGAACTTAAATATTTTTGCATATATTGTATAATATTTGGTGAACTATATATCAAAAAATAATATTTTTAAATTAATTAACATAATAATTTTTTATTCAAATAAAAGTTATGTGCGTCAATTGATAGAACCAAGTTTGTGAATTTTTATGATTACTAAAAACCAAACTTCACAATCTTCTTGTTCTTGGGATGGTGGGAGAAATAGAAACTAGCTTTGTGGAAACAAGAACATGATAAATTGAAGGAGGGATTGTATGCAAGAAGATGAAGGGTTGTTTGAGGAGCAGAGTATTTGAAACTAAGCAAAGGATGATAAAAACTTACAGGAGATGGTAACAAGAAGAATAACTAGGAACTTTGCTGAACTTTTAGCCATTTATAGATGTTTTGTGGTTAATACTTCTTGATCAACTTTTCTTTTGATGGGTTTTTTGTGTGTTTATGATTGCTGAAGAGGGCAACAATTTATAGTATAAAGATAGCAGAGACACCACATTGAGGTTATCAAAATGTTCTATGTATATTTTGTCTTGCACATATATGCTATATTGTGATTGCATATGCATTGCTCATTGTATCTGCCTTGGCTAACTCCATTTCAATTTAATGAAAAGATTTAATTTAACAATAAAAATATAGTCAATTTTAGCTATACATTAATCTTATTTAAATATTTAGTTATAGACATGCACTATGGTAATGCATAATTTTGTAGTATGTGTTATCTATTTTTATTAATTATTTTATATGAATGTAAGGTTAAATGAATGAATTATAGCTTTAAAAGTGTGTTGATTTTTTGCAATAAATATTTTTTAGTTAAATTAAAATGGAGGGTATAGTTAATATCAAGGTAGTCCTCATCTTAACTAGAAACGATTCCTTTTTTTAAAACATTTTTTCCAACAATAGTCCGATAATATACATGGTGCAATGAAGGGGGAAATATTGTCGGTAGGCTCTTGTTGTTTTGCTTTTTTATTTTCTTTTCTTGTATAACTATTCTTGAAGATGAGATAGATGACCTTATAGGAATTTGATCCAGTAATAGTATTAATATGGTGTTAATTGGTATTATCTTTTTTAAATAATGTTTATTGATCGATTATTGGAGTAGGTCGGGGTTGATCATCATCGATCGGAGACGACCAACATTGATCGCGTTCACCGGTCAGCATAAAAATTCGTAAATGTACGGAGGTATATTTGTACTCATACCGAAGTACATTTGTATTTTGCATACGAATATACAAATTTATCAATGTTAGAGTATATATATAATTATTTTTCTTTATAGATGTCTTTTTAGAGTACATTGTGCATGCATGTATTAAAAAACTTTAAAATAAATTAAAGAAAAAAAAAGTTAGCACCATAAATGTGTTATCATAGTAACTATGCCCGATTTGGATGGGAATTTCTAATGTAATCATGGTTGTCTGAGCCTATAATAGACAGATTCATCTTCTCTGTGACTATTGTATGGACTTTAATTCTGCGTAGTTGTTGAAACCTAATAAATATGACATGAAATCCTATCGAATGGGTGCTAGATAGGGGTGTGCATGAGTTTAATTGGACGGGGTTGAAACAAATCCAAACCCAACCCAATAAATTTCCAGTTGAGGAAATTAAACTAAACGCGACTGAAAACACATTCAACCCAACATTTTGGGTCATCGGGTCAGGTTGGACGGGTTGATCGTGTCTTACATGGTTTCGACCTTTTGCATCCCACCCTTTAAGGGGGGCGTTCACCCATCAATTAAAATATCTCAATTTTTTAACCTAATATTAATAAAAGTCAATTTAATATTTTTTAATATTAATAGTGTGACATAAAATATTAAAATATTGTATCTAATGATATTGTTATTTCTATCATAGTGATATATATCGGGATAACGTAAGATTTATACTTCTCGCATATTTATTTTACAATTTTGATCAGTTAATAACTCTAATGATCCAATGTTAACATTAGGAACTAATTACATTCTTAAGGATAAAAATTCGTAACTTTTGTCATCTTCACATTCATGTCATTGTCAATGTGTAGGTATCCACAATGAGAACCTATTTTTCAATTCATTCTTTTAGTATGCATATTTTACTATTTAATTTTTTTTCCCTCATTCTCTATATCACTCAATTTAGCTACTCACAGGTCTTATACATTTGAAATTTTGAATGGATTTGGATGGTATGATACACTTAAGCTTGTTATTGTTATGATTTATACCCTAAATCCCTCCTAGAGTTCCAATAAATTAATAACAATGAATATAATTAAAGTTACGGAATAAAACAAATACAAAGCACTATACGCGCTCACCCTTTAACGCGGTATACAACGATATCATATCAGCATCCACTAATCAAATTATGTGAGATTATTACAAATCCTAAGATTAAATAGCCTATCACTGAGTATTTTTATATATCGAAAAATCTCAAATACAAAGTTCTACAGTTAACAAAGATAAACTCTCTAAGTTTGTTCAAGAATATTAAAACCCTAATATTCTTCATTTGATGTTTATTTCTCTATTCTATGTATTTCTATGATAATCAACTAAATAGAAAACACCTCTCTATTTATAGACAAAAGACCTAACCTAACTAGTATATTCTTATACCTTAAATAGCCCAAAAACCGCCTCAAACACGGCACTTCAGAACGCTGCCGATCAGCGCATCTCCCCGATCTAAAACCCGATACATGTCCCTATCTCGCCGTTGTCAAGCCTCCGCCAGACTTGGGTCGGGACTGGGAAATCCCAATCAAGTCCCAATCTTCATATTCTCAACAATCTCCCACCAAGACATTTCTGATTATAATCTTCAAACACCACCGGCAGCAGCCTCCCCAATTTCATCATCCACTTAACTCCCACCGAAGCTTATCCCAACTCGCATACATTCCTTTCCAACCTAACATCCATGACGACACCAACCCGACTATCAAAAGAGAACTACCCGTTGGATTTTACCTTCATTTAGACAATCACCATGCTCTTTCCTTTGCCTTCTTCTTGATGTTCTTCCTGTGCACCTTGAAAACTCTGCCTCACTGTCATCAATGAATTTTTTCTTTTTTCTCGCGATCACGCCCTACTCGTCTAATCTTATCGATCTTCAATGTTTGATCGTAACATCCTTCAAGAGTTACCAACAATTCTGTGAGGTCAGGGAACACCTTTTATCATGACTTGAATCACGTCCGCCATCCCGATGATCTCATGTAACACAAACCTATTGCATCCTTACCCAAAGTTCCTCGAGACTCAACTCATCACTCAAACGGCAGTACATTATGTCATTGGGGTACCTTTCTCGACCTTCAACGCACTTCATTCAGACAACTCCTTAGAACTTACTAAGAACCTCTCAGTACATCGATCAAGAATAGAAATTTTACCAACGACAATCCTATCTATCTTCATAGAAACTCCTATGTCAACTCACATGTTTTTCCTTGTACCTAGATCATCTACTCGTATTCTTCTGAGAACTGTCAGCCAAGTGTAGAGTATGTGACTTCTGCCATTTAGCTATAATCATAGCTCCCCGAACTACCTTTCAGTTTCCATCTTCAAAAGTAGTCTTGTAACCATCACCATCCAGCTGACTCACCGAAATTAGACTTTTCCCTAACTTCAGAATGTGCCTCACCTTTGTCAATTTTCAGGTAGAACCATTTGGACACTTTATCTCACATGTCTCATACGCATTCATCCAACTATTTACCATTAGCAAAGATAAATCAAGCTTCAAAAATTCCCATAAATATAATTCACCATTATATTCTCTTCAAGTTAGCTTTGTGCACATGTAAAAGGATGTCTTAATCTATAACCCAGGAATCCATAGAAGCATTCACAGAGAAAGTACCAAACACGAAAAAATCACTCCCCACAACATGAGCCTCTCACCCTTAGTTTCAGTTGCCTTTCGCACCCTCAAAGATACAAGAGTATCGCACTACTTTTCTCTATACGCGACTGCCATCGCTCCCGAAATTCTGCCTCCGGCTCTTTCCTTTCATCGCATTTAACGCAACCATTAGAACCTCGCCTACATTAGTCCTATGTGCCTCCTCGACAAGATACAATTTCAACCAATTTCGAACTTAACCTTTGTTAAGATCACATAATTACCAATGTGCTTGTTCTCATCGTTCCTAACTATCAGGTAACAAAGACAATAAGATCGACATCGTGATCTCATCATCAACGCTAACATCTACCGCCGACCGATTAATACTGTCATGCAGCATCCATTGGGCTTCGCTATAGGCGTTCTTATCCGACATCTTGGCGTGAAATAATTTTTTCATGAGAAATACCTTATCGTTCACATGTATGTTTTTCTTATACGGATCAAGCACCCTGCTCCTTCATCGCCCCTTTACGGTGGTTTTCATTTATAACGTCATGCTTAACGCCTTTGATAGACATAGTCCCGACCACACCTAAGACTCATCTATCCAGCTTATTCCAAGCTTCATCATCATATTTCTCTGGCTTATCCCTTAGCGGTGCATCTGAATCTTTCCCATATAGATAATCCTCCATGTTCATCTTCCAATAGACAAAATCAATTCCATCGAATTTCTCTACAAAATGTGTCACAATTCCATCGCTTCCAGCCATTGATTCTTGAACTCACAATCAAGCTACAACTAACATAATAAATGTGAAATAAAACGTACACAAGAATTATATGCTCACCTCAATACAGCTTAACGTTGCCTGGCCGCTATGTATCCACCATTCAAATTAGAAAGATTATTACAGTCCTACCACTAGCTAGTCTATCAGTTGAGTATTTTTTTATATACCAAAATCCTTTCAACTACAAAAGTACCAAGAATAAAGACATAAACTCTTTAATTCTTCAAGAATGTTAAAACTCTAATATTCTTCCCTATGATGATTATTTATCTATTTAAGTGTATTTGTGTGATATTTTACTGTAGTAACACCTTTCTATTTATAGGCAAAATACTTAACCTAATAGTATATTCATGGACCTTAATCGCTTACCTCAAACACAAAGACTTCAAGAACGCCACGACTCGCGCATCTCCCCACTAAGTCCTCCATCGATGTCCCGATCCGTTTGTTGTCAAGTTTGGGACTTAGGTCGTGATGGAATTTTATATGCACAACTTGAACAAAAACCAAATATGCACATCATAAACATGATCACTTTAATTTATATATTTCAGATCTACAACGTATGAATAACTGAACACTTATGGCGACGCCAACAAGACTACGACAACAACCCTTTCCGGTTCTCTCAACAACAAGCAATCCAAACTACGAAAGCACTACACCGATAACGCCTAGTTACCCAATAATTCGAGAGGTCAATCCCACATTTGAGTTTGTTAGAATCGATGAATATTGGATGATTGAATCAAAACAAAAACTTCTTATTTTTGCTTTTAAAGGGCTAGCTATCCTGCCGTTATGAGCCGATTTCTAGGCCTGGGGCTTTGTGTTTTGCTTCACGACAAAACCTAATAAAACCCCATCTAAATATGTATATAGTCAACTCCAATGTACCGGTCCAATTAGTTAATCTAGCCTGCCTTGTTAAGAAACTAACTCGTTAATGACTTATCGAGTTATTAACAAGCTCAACTAACTAAATAATTAATTAAACTTAATGCTAATTAATCCGCTCATCCAAAATATATTTCACACGTGTCGCTGCGATTATCCTTTATCGGTAACTTTCGCTGATTACAATCAACATCCCAATTTAGCAAGTGCGCTTATTTCATACATGAAATATAACTCAACGTCATCAGATGTGGCGCGACCTTTCTAGGCTCAGCTTAATAAAGAGTCATAATCTGATAAAAGACCATTAAGATATTATAAAACGGTTATGCAATGGAATCTGAAGAATCAAGGTGAATCTTGGAATTATCGTGATAACCCGAATGGCAATTACGACATTATAGTTCAACGCTCCATTTATGTGTAATCACATTTAACTCACCCAAGAATGAATTGTTACAACAAATAGTCTCAACGGGACATAATAAATGAAACCAATACCAACACTCCTTAATTTGCCCTCGGACGACACTTACAATTCCTTTGTCTCGCGATTCTGCAACACAAAGTTAAATTAGTTAAGTAGTTTCATGTCATGAAACGCCACGATTTGTTTTCTTACCAATTGCTTGTTATTCAAAATATCATGTATATGTTCAAAGAAAATGGGGCTTTGAAGTTTCCAACCATTCATGGATAATTTAAACTGTGTGCTCTATAATGTAGTCACTTATCATTACATAAGAGCTCAATTATCTTTTCTTGTTTCTCAGATTCCTCGACTCACTACTATCCTTGGCTCAGAATGATGATCAAAAAAATCATGGAATAAAACAAGGTTCACATATTAATCGGCAGCTTAGCCATAATGACACTCGACAACAAATTATTCGGGAGATAATGGCGATTTGTCAAACCTCTCTTTTATTTCTCAACTGTTATTAAATATCCTTCTTTCGGTGTCTAATATTTGAAACGATGAACTTAATCATTAACTTCAAAATATAGCCCTTTATGCACACGACTTTACAAGTGGTGTGCTAATTATAGGCAATATCGCTATCCGCTATACAAAACCACAAGCTCATGTTCCATAACAATTCAGCGAACAAAGTCCATCTTGTCATAAACTAAATACCAGAACGACATGTCTTGAAACGTAGATACACAAATATTCAAGGTCATCCAATAATGTTCTCTCATTTAGCTATAAAAGAGATTAGATCAATTATTTAAGACTTCAGATGGTGGCAAGCAGACAATATGACATATTTGTCTTCTGCTAGCACTTACCACTTTAATCGATAAAAATCAATTATCTTCAATTATATCACGTGACGCCGTTCACTGAACCCCGAGTTCAATTCACATGTCCACATGATTTAATCAAGTATCAATAATCGTGGTGTTTCGTTGTTTGTCGCTTATTAGTACGCAACCATATTCAATGGCTTAGGAAGGAAAAATGTGTTTAGTATTTATAACACTATATTACCAATGAAGTTTATGGATTTCTCTTTAGCTTGTCTTATTTCACATAATGTTATGTTTTGAATTTGTCCAAATTAATGCGAATAAATGTAATTTTAGTGTGCCAATCATAAATGGAAATATGCAATCATAGATAGTTTAGTTCAAAAAACATCTAACATATTACAAATAAATTGTAAATATTATAATCTTCGCATTTCAAATCGACAAAAATGTACAAGGTATCCAAAATCCATCAGTGGGTCGAATCCAAACGGCAACACCGCATACATTTTGGAATCCTGAAAGACAATGGTAGATTATCTAATCAATTGTGTACCACAACACAACTCGGGGTCAATACTAACACTCCTAAAAAAGGGTGCTACCCGACAAACAGATCACCGAGCCCACAACGTTAGTGTGTGGAAATCACCTAAGCTACCACCAAACCAATACGTTAGTTTGGAATGATCATCCGAAGCCTACAACGTTTAACGGAAATCACTTCAAGATGATCCATCATTACATTTGTCAAGATACTCAAAGACACCTGCCATCACAGCCAGGCTCGGTGATCGGATAAGTTGCACAACTTTAAAATTAGCTTGATACCACGCTTTTAAATTTAATGGCGTAGATTAATATTATTTGGATATTATTTAACATGTTATATAGCACACATACTCAAAGTAATATGCACATCATGAAATAAACAAATAATATTATTCAAAAGATATACGATATGCATCCTAAAATAAAACATACATATTACAACACTTTTACAAAGTGTAATACTAACATAAGGCCCTCATTTCTACATTTTGCAAAACGTAGTCTCAGATTTCAAACTCGGAAACTTTCAAGTCATACAACATCGCTCCGGTGAAGCCATCTTCTGTCAATGCCTCCACAACAATACATTTATTTATTAACGCGAATCCAAGATAACACGCAGTTGCTGGTAAAATAAAATAAATAAATACGACTCAAATTCGGTCAAGCATAAACAAATAAACTGCTCGCTAACGTATTTAAATAAAAATACAAAACTAGGTCATATCAATATATCCCTTTTGCATTCTCATTGCAATGTATATATATATGCAAGAAATGGTCCACTTGTGCACATCTCTGGCCGACATCGGGTTGGTCGCCTCTTTACGTACGCCCGCGTGACGGCGCTGGTTCGATCCCTCGGCAAAGAAGCAGTAATCGTCGGTCTGTGGTCGGCCTCCGTGTCGCATGTATCTACCCGCCTGTGTCGCCGCCCGAGGCGGTAATCGCTATAATCCGAACACTGTAGCCACTAAAACCGATGGATCACCTGGCTTTAAAAAAACTACTCAAGCCATCCAAAATTTCGATTTCATTAACATTCTCAAAATAATAACAGCTTTAAAATTTACAATCCATCGCGATATCTAAACTAATGAACTCCATATATATACAACATATCCCAAAAAAGAGTAGTAATGTCGGCAAGGCTACAACGAGAATAAATATTGTATTCAATACAAAATAAATGACTTAATAAGCAAATAAAGTTTGTAACAATTACAACAATCAAAAACAGCTTGACAACACATCAAAACGATCGTGAGATCCTCACCACCCGACGCCACCCAGCCAATTTAACAAAACTCTCAAACAGCCTTCGCTCAACCGGCCGCCCGTCAACCCGCACAAATGAAATGCTCCAAAGCGAAAGGGTGCCTGCCTGAAGGGACTCTTAACATGTGGGGTGAACTTACCATACCTGAATCTAGACAATATTATAATAGCCAAATATGAATAAAAATACATATATATATATATATATATATATATATATATATATATATATATATATATATCCAGATCACTCTAATAAGGTCATACAACAAGATTCCAAAAGCATGTCTCAGCATAACATGTTAAGATATAAGTAGGAAGCTGTCCTACAAGGCATGAAATCACAGAGACACCACAATGACTATGTAACTCTAGTCACCTTCTATCTCCCATATCTCCACAAATATACCACCTCGCATATACTCAATCCGCTTTTCCACCGCTAGACTGATCAATCGCTATAATAACCATTGCACTTTATACCGCGAGTATAAGGCCAACATCAACAATGCCCATACCAAAGTGACAATAGATTCTCCCACTACACTTATACCGAAGCATAAGGCCAACACCAACAAAGCGATAATAGATCTCCCACCGCACTTATACCAAAGTATAAGGCCAACACCAACAATGCACATATGTTGATAATAGATCTCACACAAAGACTTATACCAAGCATAAGGCCACACACATATCCCCCCGCAAGCAGTTTGAGAGTCCTAACCCCCTAAATCATCATCCCAACATAAGGTCAAATCTCGATATTCAAGTCACCTCAAAGTCATATACATAACTTCAACCAACAACACCTCTCAATAACCAACTACTTACTCCCAAACAATATCCAAGCACACATCTAAAAACATCTCAAGCAACGCAATCAATCAAAAACTGCGACAAAGTGCCACAAACATACCTAAAGCGCCGAAATACAATACAACAAATGGCTAAAAGCCACAAATCTAAATAAGTCGGGAGTTCAAGCTATTACTTACCTCAAGCAATCTTCAACGCCGCAGTAATATAATCACATAATTCATGGCTCACACAAATGAATCACACATAATCATACAACAATTACATGTATATCATTCTCAATGCACCTACCACAATAACATGTTCACACAATTTAAAAGTAAGTACGTAAAGTAACAATTCGTGAGATAAGTACTCACCTCCCCGCTTAGCTACCACAAAAACTCGCGAACACAATCACCAGAACTGCCTCCCTCCCTACCCATCAACACCCCAACAAAAACACCTTAAAGTATAATCAAGCACCTACTACAATACCAAGGCTCTAGAAGCAACACACACTAATAACTCTTAAAGGGAACTATTTCTAAACTATTTCAAAATGACGAATAAACAACGAATTTATAATCCCGCCGGACACAACCCAATCGATTCTCAAGCTTAGAATCTCAATCTTTATTATTTTAACATTTCATATATCAATCATAAAGTCATTCTAATTAATCCTCGCTCCATAATTAACAATCTATACTCCAAACATCACTATAACTCTATCATAAATCGCACTTTTCAACCTAACTCCCTTAATCAATTTTAAATCAACATTTTAACATCACAACAACTACAATAACGTCTCAAATATAACCTCCTACACATTTAAAGTCAGAAAGTCAATCAAACCTAAAAAGTCAACCTAACTATAACATCCTCAAACAACCTCTAAATCATGAATTAAATCACTTATATACACTCTAGAACCAATAACAACCTAAATTTATAAAATTAAGTCATGTAAAAGTCAACGAAAAGTCAACCCTCAAAAATCAACCAAAACTCCTATTTTTCTTACCTCAATTCCCTCAGGGAAGACGCTGGGAAACCTTAACAATCAACTTCGAGGATTCTTATATGCACAAAGTAACTTAAACGGAAGAAAAAAAAAAAATTGATTTGGCTTCACATGGGCCCCAGTCGAACAAGTAGCTTTAGCGAGTGGTGATATTTATTTGATTTCAGGTGAATAGCTGAATTTCAGTGGCTCATTAATACTTAAGTTCTGAAAAAATTCGCGACAAAGAGTTTCAGTTCGCTTTCAACCGAATCGAAAGCACGTCGATTTAACGACGTATAAATCTTTAACTCGAATTGTCCCCGGCTATTACTACTAAATTATAAATGATCGGGCTCAAACAAATTTCTTAATTTTAATTAATATTATTATCGAATTAACCGAACTAAGTTGCCATAATCTACCCTTCTAATAAAATTTCTTCACCTAAATTTGACAACCTACACAACCATCAAGAACATAAATCATAACACAAAATCAAATACTCATACCAAATACAAGCAATATAAACCACATCTACTCGAAAAGTCATGTAACGGTTCCTCATCTCATCCTCAATGCTCCCAAGTCACCTCACTACCGATTCCTCCATAGACTTCTAAGGCCACTACCTTACTCCTCAACACCTTCTCTCTTCCGGTCCAAAATTTCAATCATTCTCAAACGCTGGTCCTCCTCGCCTCCCACCGGCAGTGAGCTTGCTGATACGACTGGCCGTGATATACTCTCAAACAGGATATTAATGGAACACATTATGAATCCCATTCCAACTCCTGAGGCAACGCCAACCGATGCTCCACGGAGCCAACTCTCCCAAGGATCTCAAATGGTCCAATATAACGAGAACTCAACTTCCCTTTCCTCCCAAACCGCATCACCCCTTCCACGTGGATACCTCAGAACACACGGCCGCCGACCAAACCATTAAGTCTACCTCTCAAGCGACGATTCCGTAGATATATTTCTTCCCCGCTTCATCCTTCCGAAGCCGGCCCTGATGCCGCCGAATCAACCTCATCCGCTCTACTGAACTCTCGACCAACTCAGAACCGCAAACTTTCCTCTCTCCTACCTCATTCCAACAACCTGAGCTCACACCTCCGCCCATATAATGCCCTTCTGTGCCATCTCAATGCTAGTACGGAAGTCATAAAGCGAATCCTATCTCAAACCCTATCGTCCCAATTCCCGAGAAGTTCAAAACACAAGCCCGGAGCATATCCTCCACGGCTATGTTAGAGTCAGCCCTCTCTCAGATTTCCCATCTGTCCGGGATGAAAAGGATACTCAACTCTACTCTAGTCCCCAAAGGCCTCCTCGAAATCTCTCTCCGTAACTCGGTGAATCTAAAGGCGATCCGAAATGATCGACACACCGAACCCCGCAACTCACAATCATCCGATAGATATTCGCTAGCCTCTCACCCCATCTATAGATCCGCCGGATAGTGAGAAACGAGCTCTACTTCATAACCTATCCAATCACCTGCATCCCATCATGTCGCCTCAACGCCCTAAAGAAGCCCAAAACACGGTCTACGCGAGCCCTCCCATGTCCCACTGTGAATAGTAAGAGTCCGGTGAACAAACCCGGCCAGGATGTCTATGCTCGGCCTTCACCTGCTGACAAACCAAGCACTTTGTCACAAACTCTGCGATCTCTCTTTTCATTCCTGGCCACCAATACGCCAACCTCAAATCACATTCAGGTTACTCCAAGTGCATACTCATGTGAGTATTTCGAGCCCCATCAAGAATCTCCCTTCTCTCACCCTTATCCGAATACGGCATAATAATCTGCCATTCATCCTCAAGGCTCCACTCTCATCAACCGTGAAATCTGATCTGACTTCATTTCTGCCATCCTACTGATAACCTATAGTCTCTCATCCTAATTCTAAGATTCAATCCCACAAGCACCCTGGCCTACTTACATGGGCTTAAAATCTCCCCGGCTGCCAATTTCGACATCAAAACGACTCCCACTGCTTTCATCTCTCTCTCTCTCTCGGGTCCCTTGATTTCTACTCAAAGGCATCAACATTGCTACTGCCTCCCTAGGTGGTACTCAATAGTCAAGTCATAATCACTCCATGAACTCCATCCACCTCTCCCGCCAAATTCAAATTTCATACGGAAGATACCAAACTCTTATGATCAAGAAAACTGCATTTAACCCCATACATAGTATCTCCACAACTTCAATGCAAAGACTATCGCCGCTAGCTCAAGATCAGCGGGTCGATAGTCTTCCGTGGATTCCTCAATCAGTTTGAAGCATAGTAATCACCTTCCCATTCCTGCATCGAGAGCACACAACAATCCCCTCGATGGGGCACGCCATAAATCATGTAGCCCTCGTAACTGCATTCCGCATCGCAAACACCGGAGCCATAGTCAATCTCCCTTGCATTAGCCTCACAATCATCATCCTAAATAAACGAATTCCTTCCTAGTCAACTGTCAATGGCCACAATCAAAGATAAGTCTTTGATGAATCTCCGGTAGAACTAACCCCAAGAAACTCCTAACCTCGCTCACACTTGACGCCTCCCAATTGTTCATGCCTCCACCTTCAAGTGATCACAAATACTCCTGAGAATCATGCAAACTCATCCAAATACTCGAAATACCCGGTTCATCAATTCCATTAGTCAAGTGCATTAGCCAATCCAAAAAGGCATCATTATAACTCATAACGTCTTATAACGAGATCGGAAAGCCGATTTCGAATATCCTCACCTTTGATCCTCAACCGATGATAACTGCATCAAGCAAATCAATCTTCGTAAAAACACCTTGGCATCCTTCAACCTGATCAAACAAATCGGGTCAGCTTCCGCAAATGGGTACCCTGGCTTCTTAATGGTCACTTTATTCAACTGCCTATACCACCTAATGCCTCATCGAACTATCCTTCTTTTTCACAAACAAAAATTTTGCACCCCACTCTGAGATACACTCGGTCTGGACGAATCCCTTTCTCCAACAACTCCTCAGAATCGAGTCCGCACTCTGCAGAACTCGCTCGAGCACATCCTAAGACGGGCGGAAGAGAAATTGGTGCCGCCTTTAATAACCTCAATAGCAAATTTGATCTCCTCTCTCAAGCAAGAACCCCGAAGTCCTCGAAAGACATCCTCGAACTCTCTAACCACCCGCATCCTCTAACTGCTCTTCTACTCAACCAACCACATATCCCAAGAATCCAACACACCCTTTCTCGAATCAACCTCCTAGCCTCAAGTGTTTTATACAAAACCTCGAAAGAAGAATTCCTTCTGCCTCCACAAATCGGATATCCGGGGTCTTCCCAACCCCCAAAAGTAATTCTCGATGGCAATCAATTACGGTACGATGTTTCCAACTAACCATATCCAAAATAAGATCAAAATCGTAAAGCTCATATGGAAGTAAATCGACATACAACAACTAACTACATACAATCCAAGGACGCTCTAAATACAAGTCTAACTACAACCGACTCCTTCCTACTAGTGTCATAATCTCTGCCGAACAAAAAGTAATACAACATATGCATAACGAGAAATAAAACTCGCAGAAACAAAAGTTAACGCGTAGTCCCAAAATCAAACAACACCATGGCCTCAATATCACACAGAAATAATGCAATTGCCACCACTGGGGTATCATGTGCCTCCCGACGAAAGAACGGCACGAACTGCCTCGACCGCCCGCCGTGCTACTACCTCACGGCACTCCTCTGAGATCCTCCAGCTCCATATCCCGGCCTCTACTTACCGAATCGACCACCACTTTATTCCCCTCGAGCAACTGGCCTCGGCAAAGTCAAATAGCGCCTAAGCATTCAGCACCACTTTCTTTGAAAGGCCTGGGGCAATCCTCTTCACCTATTCCTGCTACCGGCATCGATAACACGCGTGACCACACTCTCCTCGGGTACCCCGCCGCCTCGCGTCTCCATCCGACACAACCCAAACGAATTTATAATCCCGCTGACACAACCCAATCGATTCCCCTCTAAAATTCCACCCTATTACTTTAACATTTCATATCAACTTATAAGTCATTCTAATTAATCCTCAGGTCCATAATTAACAATCTATACTCCAAAATATCAATTATAACTCAACTTACAAATCACACTTTTTCAACCTAACTCCCTTTAATCAATTTTAAATCATCATTTTAACATCACAACCATTACAATAAGTGTCTCAACATAACTTCCTACACATTTAAAGTCATAGAAAATATCAACCAGAAAGTCAAATCAAAACCTAAAAACCTAACTATAACATCTCAAACAACCTCTAAATCACGAATTAATCACTTATATACATCATGTAACTAATAACAAACTAAAATTTATCATATAAAATTCAAGCCCAAGTGTAAAACAACTAACCTCAAAAAATCAACTAAAACTCTATTTTCTACCCTTACCTCAGTAGGGGAAGACAGCTGAAACCTTTAACAATCAATCCTGAGGATCTTTTATATGTACAAAGCAGTTCTTAAAACGAAGAAAAAAAAATTGATTCGCTTACATAGGGTCTCGGCCGAACAAGGAAGTGGGTACGAGGGAGATATTTATTGATTTCTGTGTGAATGTTTTAATTAAGGCTCTTACTTAACACTTAAGTCTTTTGAAAAATTCGCATGAAGAGTTTGTGCCCGCTTTAACCGAATCGTTTATCGTTTTATTTAACGATCTAACTTAATCGAATCAAGGTCTCCGGCTATTAATACTAAATTATAAATGCTGACCGCTCAAAAATAAATTTTTACTCAATATTATTATCGAAATAAATCGAACGGGTTATTATATCATGGGTTACCTCGGCTACGCTACCGTGACATGTGGCTATTTTATCTGCTGGCGACATTAATCTCGATAACCTCCCACATCATTGACTACATGTATACTGGCTGAAACAGATCAACGATATACGCAAGAAATGAATCACATAGATGGTATTTAATATACATTAAAAGGTATAGAATAAACGATCATGCAAAAAGTCTGAAAATATCATTAATGCAATTAAGCATGAAATGCACAAACATGTCATCAAATAATACATAATAAACACGCACTTAATACGCAATAAACATACAATCAATACATAAATGCACATTGACATGTATTCAATGATCTATTATGAGGTCGGTGATACTTGCTTCACCAAATTCAAATTTTAAATATATGATCTACAATCATATGTGATAATTTCCATTTTGATTATACAAAATAAAATCAATCACATAAATATACAATTTAAATGTGATAGAAATTAAATTCAAATTAAACTCATAATTAATGAAATATATACAATTAATTAACATATATTTGTGTCCAATATTATTACAATAACAATTTCCATATATACAATAAAAACAATTATTATAACTTCATTTCATATAAATATAATAAGATAAAACTAGCAAGCTTTTATCTAAACGATTTATAAATTTGCATCCAGACATTGTTACCATGATTATATCATCAAATAAATACATTTATAAAAGGATAAATAATGAAAGTGATTATTGAATTAAACTTATTATCATTAAAATTATCATAGAAATAAATGATAATAAATACACAAAACACCGAAATTAATAATTTTAAACGGATTAGGCTTCAGAACAACAAAACTGGCCGAAGAACGCCGATGATAAATCATCCTACCGTCCACATAGACGCTGCCCAACTAAGGCCTAATCCTATTTTGTTTAACGCTCGAGGTCGCCGTGTCGCGCCCACACAAAAATTATATTTTTCACGACCAAATGTTTGAAAAAACCGATTCAAGGTCTTAAACATGTCCACAAAATTTCGTGAATTTTTACTGTACATTCCACACAATTTCCTTAAACGTTTCCCAATTTGAATTTTGTAAAAAAAAAATTACTTGCAAATTAATTATATAATAAAAATTCCATAAATTAAAAAAATTATTTTCAGATATTTATCCAAAATTATGAATTTTTTTTTGAGACGGTTTCGGCCCCTCTGAATACGTAATAGTACCTTAATGGAATTTTATGAACATTTTAAATGCCTCAAACTAAAATATTTAGATTTCAATCAAAAATATATTTTTAAAAACCTTTTCAATTCAGCTTAAACACAAATCTAAATTCAAATCATCCAAAAAATAAACATTTATGAACTTTAATAACGAGTAAAACATATTTATTCAATGATCAATTTTCTTTTCATAACATATATTCATGATCACAATATATAACATGAAAATGATATAAAATGTGTTTAGACAACAAATTTTATATAAATGTAATCAAAATATATATAACTTAAACACGTTTCATAATGCTATCATTGGAAATTATGCAACTTGTTCATAATATAAAATCATATGCAAATTCACCAAGATCGGAATAAATGCAGATACAAACGAATTACAAGAAAAATACATATATGTTATTATATGTATAAATTTAGTACTTACATCGCAATGAAAATCCCCAACTTAATCTTCTTTACAACCTCCTTTGAATTTATAACAATGAAAGCATCAAAATACAATGCCCATTTAGTCCACACTAAGAGCTGACTCGCGATCGATCTCGCGGAATCGCATTTGAGCAATCGATGAACAAACGAGTCAAAAATCCTGACTCAAAAATGCCAGTAGGGGAGAGGATGGGCGGCATTTTTCGAAGAGGATGAAACCAAAAACTTATATTTTCATTTCATCTTTTCCTTATATACCCTTTTAGTTTCAATAGCTTCGACTGCTTTATAAATAAATTATCTCGTCAGTTAACTGAATCCTATTAGTAAACGAGTAAGTAACTTAACAAGTTACTAATAAGCTTCTCATTAAAACCGCCAATCAAAGAAAATTTAATTCGATTCCGGGTTTTGTCCAATTTTATTTTACATTATCAATTTAAAACTCTGATTGGGTATCTCGCTGATTTCAAATCAACTCCCACTTAACAATTCGATTTCAATCATGCTACGTAAATATAACTCAACGCTAAGTCAGATGTGGCGAATTTTCCTCGAGATAATATTAGTCGATAATAATAAATTCGACCATTAGCGATTATTATATCGATTATGGACGAGATCTACAAATCTTAGCATAACCTCCGATATTATCGTTGAAGTTCCATTTTAGTAATTTACAATTACTATTAGCGAACACTTAGTTTGGAGTAACTTATCAACTAAGACTAATAAATGAATTGCTACAATAATTACTTCCTGCAGAATGTAAGTATAATTATGTAAAATCAAAATACTTAATTTCCAACATGGATGATATCCATGATTAGAAATCATGCGAAGTTAAAACTGTCCAAGACATCGTAGTACATCCATAGAATATTTGAGTTCTAGTAACAAAATTACTCTGAAATATGAAATTTCCAATCAAACATTTCTTTCTATTTCAAGTGTTACTTAATGTCCTTTCCGTCTCGTGCTTAACGCCCGAAATAATAAATCTAATCATTAGGCTTCAAATCATAGTTCTTGTGCACTCAACTTTTACAAGTGATGCGAACTAAGTAGACAATAGTGCTTATTGATTCCTTCCAAATCATAAGTCTATGTTTCATCACAATTCATGAACCAAGTTCATCATGTCAGAAACTAAATACAATGATACGCCTTTAGACGCATACACAATTCCAAAGATCATCCAACATTTTTTCAATTGAGTTATAAAAAGAAATAAAACTGCTCATTTAATGCTTGTAATGGGTAGCTAAGAGATAAATATAACATATTGTCTTCATCGCCACCTTTTAATCGAGACCAAAATTAATTGTCTCTCTCAATCACATCACGACGTTGTTCACTCGACCTAAGTTCATGTAATGTAGTTTCATTGACAAGTTGGGAAGCTCTGAAATGATCAAGTATTCAATGTTTGTTTTATTAGCATACAACCATCTTCAATGGTTTAATGAAGAAAATGTTAAAGCATGGATAAATACTTACATAACCACAAGTTTTATGGATTTCTCCTTCACTTGCTTTATTTCATACATAAAGTATGTTTAATATGTCCAACAATTGGCTACTAAACAAGTAAACGAGCTATTAATCATAATAGGAAATATAAAGAGATCAGGTATTTCAAAACACCCAAATATATTACAAATAAATTGTAAATATTATACTGCATTTCAAATCTCACAAAATGTACAAGTATTCAAGATCCGTCATGTTGAAATCCAAACGGCAACACTACAACATTTGAATCCCAAATATCAAAGAGTTAACTAACCAATCAGGTATTAACGTAACGCCTCAGTCTGGCATCTCCCAAGGCCTTACTTATCGGGATTTTGGCTGGGATCAAGCCTCACAAAAACCACCACGAAGTCTTTCTCAAAGACGGCTTGTCCTCACTCACGTGTTCACCGAAATCCTCTAGCTGTCACCCATCCTGCATTCACCCCTGTGTCAAGCACGCTAATATCGAGTTCTTATGCATTTAAATTTTCTAGTTAAGCATTTATCTCGCTGATAATGCAGTAGCAAATTAACCCAAATCTTATCAAACATATCACACACCACACACACACACACACACACACACACATACACATTTTTGGCGGGTCGGGTAATACACAATCCATTAATAACTGGGGCTCAACACTTCCTAATAGGTGCTAATTAATGTTTATCAATCGGTTTCTCCACAAACGTTAATGGAAATTACCGCTTAAACTATCAATTAAACCAATTCATTTTAATGACTATTCAGTGCCCTACAACGTTAAGTGGGAAACCACTTCAATACGATTCATTTATTACAATTTAGTCACTTACACTAAGATAATATGCCATCACAAAGCGCCCGGTAGCCGTGATAAAGTTGCACAACTTTAAAATTTGTTTGATACTTTGGTTAAATTTAACGTAGGTGAGATTAATATTATTTGATTATTATTTAACATGTATAATAACACTCAAGTAATATGCACATCATGAAAAATAAAGCAAATAATACACATTCAAGAGATATATGATATGACCCTAAAATAAAGACCTATTACAACACTTATACAAAGTGTAATCTAACAAAAGGCCCTATTACAACACTTATACAAAGTGAAGTCTTGTATTCTTCAACTTTTGAAAACTTTCAAAGTTCGCTGTCACTGACCGTGAACGCCATCTCTAAACGCCTCCACATCAAGACATTTCATTTACTAACTAACTTAGACAAGAGACAAAGATGTAATGAAAAATAACAAAACAACACGACTTAGTTGGTCGCTTACAATGAATAAACTAGCTCACATACCGTATTTAACAAAATATAAAAACTAGGCCATATTAATACATCCTCTTCCATTCCTAATACAATATATTTAGAGTGTGAAATTAATGACAATAACTACAATGGATTTATACTATATATTAAATAAAAATACAAACATGTTCACCTAAATAATCCATGTTAAAATAATATACTTTATAATTAATATTATCTATAAAATAGATAAATTAATTATCGTATTTGTAAAAGTCTATAATTATATTTAAATAATTATTCTAAGTTAATATAAGTACTTACAAGTATTTATATTAAACTACACTTTATTTTTAGTTTTAATGTTACATGTAATTCTAATAACACTTTAATTTTAATATTAAAAAGTGGTAATAACTAAAAGAAAAAAGTTTATCAATTTCCAAATCATTAAAGTTATGAAAAATATTTTCATACTCAAATAATGATTTGTGTGCATTAAAATCCAAAAAATTAAAATTACAAAAAATGTAAAATCCTAATTAAATAAAAATTTTAAAGGCGTAAGATTTTAAACTAAACCCTACCACCAACTTCACTTCCGCCACGCCTCAACCACCACCACTGACCTCATCATAGCTAATGCCACACCACCTCATTTTTAAAGAGGATGACGCCACCTTTCATCACCAAGGCTTCCCATTCCTGAGCGACGCCTCACCCACCGGCGGAAGGTGTACAGGCTAATTTTGGACGCTTTATTTTTGTTTTAATTCAACATATTTTCAAAATTGATTTGAATGACATAAACTTAACAAAAATCACTTGATTTGGCCAGGACCATCTCTAAGCCCAAGCACGGCCGCTATGGCTGGGATTTGGGCCACTTTAATTCATCATTCGCCATTCACGACTTTTGGTATCGATGCTGATAATATCATGCTTATATCAAAGAAGGCACCATGCACTCACTCATGATACAACTCAAATATTATTTTTATATACACCTGTTAACGAATATATAAGACATATCTACAAACTTTATATACTAAACTAATGATATTACGTATCTTAACAAATATATGAGATATATCTACAAACTTCATGTTATCTAAGTTATAACATACCCATTGTTTATCTCTCGCTTCAATGTAAGATAATATTTAGACATACGCTGACACGCTAACGCAGGCCTCCCGCACGATTACCCATCACCAAATGGGAGGTTATCCGAGATGCCTCGATGTGTCCGTACCTACCTCATACACAGCCGCCAAGATAGTAACAATCGGCAAGACGACTCGATTTAAAGAACAACTACTACGCCGCAGCAGAGCCACCGCAGCTACACCACGTCCTACTGGTACGCGCCTCGTGAACGATATTATTTGTATATAATGGATTCACATTAAAGCAGTTTATTATTAATTGATAAATGCTTCTCCTCATATTAAAAGATTTATTGAGCAATGCTTCTATCTCCTATTTATTCTAATAAATTAATGATTTTTTTCATATGTAAGACGTTAATAATTCTCAAGTTCTATCATTTGCAATAAATGGGAAGGGTGTTAGATTAATTATTAGGAGCATAGGATTATTCAATTAATAATAATATTGAGATGATGTATACTTGGTTGAATGACAACCTCTCAATACTCCAACACAAATCGCTTCTCTTTTATCTAAAATAAAATCGATATTACATCATTTCCAGATCCATTTGCCTTAACCTTCACTCTCCCTTTTCTATTTCCATTTTCAACGATCCACTTTCTCTTTTTTCACAGGTAATTTTCTTTCAATTTTCACTTTTTGTATCATTTTTATCTATCAATTTGATTTTTTAGATTCAGTTTGTTGTTTTTTTAAATTTTTAAATTGATTATTTTAGAGCTAGGTTGTCTGATTTATGATTTTAAGCTTACTTTGTCAATATTTAGTTGTTCACAAACGGCTTTGGTGTTTTGACTTATTGTTATTGGAAGAGAATTGGTGATGCTGATTTGCTCCATTTCTATTTTTGCATATAATTAGAGCCATGGAGGCGTCCTCATAGCCTAACCGACCCCCACTTTAGCGTTGGGCTCTTTGTTTATGATTGTGTATGTAAATAGAGATGAATGGAGACGGTATTGTATAGCCGGCCCCACATTATTAGGCTTAGTGTGGTTTAGTTTTTATGTGTTTTTGCATCTTTATTTTTTACAAACTGGATGAATCGCGCGTCGGTTTTATTACAAGTTAAAGGAACAGTCGTACATTTGTGTGGTTTAGGAGTGTGGTGGCTGAGGTTTTGAGTTAGATTATTTTCTTTATATGTTTTAATTCGAAGAAATGTTACGAACACAAAAATAGCTGGAAGAGGGATGGGGGATTCATGTTTATGGCTTTATGTACAAGAAAGAAGATTGGAGAGAATTATCTCGGAAAATGGAACTGGGCAAAGGGGGTTCATGTTGAAGAACATTTGTAGAAGAGAAGGAGAATTACAGGAAGCCAATTGAATTGGGGTTGATGCATAAATATTTTGTTCACGAAATCTGTCGACAATCAGTTTGATCTGATTTGATTGCTCTGCCTTTAGTAGCTCAGCTTGGGAAAACACTTCATTCTCCTCCTATTTGGTCTGACCCTTGAGTGTGGATATTGATTGCTGTTATTTATGTTGTTTAGCATGAAAGCTTTAGAAATTGTGAAGTGTCCTACAGATTTGAGTTTATATCAAAATGTCCATACAATTAGATATTATGCACTATAGTCTATATACTTATATGTCAAAAATGTTTACATTAAAAAAAAACAATTGAAGAAGACACTTAGGCCAAACTTTGAATTTGTTAGCTAAAATGAGATGGGGTAGTATTATTTATTACCATATTTCAGAACCTGTAGTCCATATTATATTCCAAAGATCTTGAGAACCTAATAGCAATAACTTTTAACTGAAGTATTTCTGGAATGTTGTAATCATCAATTGTAGTATGACTTGCTCCTGCTTGAATTGTGCTCTTTTCTTTTTCTTCGTATACATGGCTTTAAATTATAACTAAACAAAAAAAAAATTATTAAAGAAGAGACTATTAATTGTCTCTTTTCTGCTACAGTAACCCATTTTATTAATTTTGTTTTTCCTTTTATTTGGGAGGAAGTTTTGACAATTTTAGGTAGACAATAAAATTAAGTATCTTTCTCTGTTTTTGATATGGTTTATTATAGATCGTGTATTCAAATTGAAATGATGCAAATTAATTGGTTGTTGTATTCATTCTTTAAGAAATTAGTTTATATTATATTCAATTTCTTTTATTTTGAATGAGCTGCTTTGTCTTTACACATGAATATCAAGGCAAGTGGTAGACTTGGTTTGAGCTTACGATTATATCCAACCGATTGTAAAAGATGCCTATTGTTGGAAAGAAGACGAATTTGTAATAATGAATTGGAACAAACAACAAACATAGAAAAGGGTGTATAAATAATTGAGCCATTTCTTTTTCCCTGAACTTACTCAAATATAAGAGTCCCTCCCAAGATTGATATCACGAGATAGGATTCAACTTTTACTAATAGAAAGATGGGATAGAAGTTACAATAGTAGCAGCTAAATGTACAGGTGCCGTAACAAGAGTAGGGTCAGTTGAATACTCCCTTTGTCTTACAATATTTGATGTTTTAGACCAAGAGTTTTTTTCTTTTTACTTCATATTATATATGTTCAATGTACTTTTTTCTATATCGTTCATGTTTGCCCCTAATACAGTTGATGCTAATACAAACATAATAATGAACAACATTAATTAGTTAATTGAGGGTTGTATAGTGAAGTATTATAGTCACATTGATGAAGTACCTTTGAGCTAAACGATCAACTATTCTAAGACAAAGGGAGATGTAAGTATCTCATTCAAATTAAAGTATTTGTTAATCCCCAACATCCTTGTATATAGGTTGTGTTTTGAAGTACAAAATTATACCTGCCCAAGAACGGAAAATACTTGTCTATCTAAAGTTTTATTATGCCTGCATTTTAAAATTAGTTTTGCTGATGTGCTTTAGTTTCACAGATTTCAAAATTCTACGTCAACAAAAATGTCTCCAACTTTGAGATCCAACTCAAATGACAAGAAGGCCCCAAAAGAACATCTGAAGTCCACTTTGAAGTTTTCAGGGCAAGCCAATTCAGGTGGTGGGATTCCTGCAAGTGGATACAACCCACTTTTGGGTACATTCCACACCCTTGAGTCCACTACAGGTTCTTTTGCTCCAGCTCCTCATGTTAATGGTCGTTTTCAGAATATAGATGAGACAGACGATCATGGTGGGAACTCACTCGGACCTGGCATGGAGTATGATATAGTTTCTAATAATGATAGCTGGTCCGGTGAGTCAGAAGACCACAAAGAGAAAACATCTCCTACTCCCCGTCAAGAGGTAGTAATTGGAGCTGACAATGATAAGAGAGAAAAAATTCGCCAAAAGAATGAGAGGAAGCATCAACGTCAGAAGGAGAAGAGAGCACAAGAATTGCATGAGCGGTGTACTGGGTACCTTATGTCGAGAAAGCTTGAAGCACTTGCACAACAGCTTGTTGGGATGGGGTTCTCCCAAGAAAGGGCAACAATGGCTCTCATTCGGAATGAAGGCAGGGTGGAGCAGTCCGTTAATTGGTTATTTGAAGGTGGTGAAGAAGCAGAGTCGCACATAGAACATAACCTGGACACGGGTAGTAATCTCAAAATCGATATATCCGAAGAGCTTGCTCGCATGGGTGACATGGAAAATAGATATAGGTGCTCCAAACAAGAGGTTGAAAGAGTTATAGTAGCTTGTGAAGGTGATCTTGACAAAGCAGAAGAAGCTTTAAGGGCGCAAAAGCAAGAATCTCAAACTGCCACACCTAAGCCTGAAGAGATCGGTGATGTGCATAATGAAGATAGTGGTAAGCTTCCGCCAGCTGTTAATCAAAACTCGGTCAGAGCACAACCAAAACCAACGACATTGCAAGGTATGCAACATAAAAAGGATCAGAAAGATTTGAACTACATAAAGTCTGTGAATACAATTGGGTTGGCTATGGATCCTAAGAATATGCATTCATTGAAAAGAATTGAGCAAAAAACTGAATGGGGAAAGCCTCAACAACTTTCAGTTTCAGCTGATAAAATCTTGTCTAGTGCAGTTTCAAATTCTTCTCTTTCCAATTCTATGGCATCACCGCTGCAGACTTCTCAACCAGCAGAAAAGTATGACCCCCGTAATGTTGTGGGAAATGAAGTGAAACGTCTGCAATTAAGATCAGTAAGAGAACCAGTTACAATGATGCAGCGGCCTGTCAATTCAAAGCCGATTCCTACCTCAAGTGCTAGCTCATCCCCACCTGGGTTAGCTACCCGTTGGTATCCTGTAAATGTTGAGTCTGGTAAGCCTAACGGGTTGGTGCCAAGTATCCCTGGCTCTAGAAGTGTAAGTCCAAATTCTGCGACGAATGCAAATTATAGCCAATTTCACTATCAACAACACCTTCCACAGTCGCAATTTGTTTGTAGCAATGGTTCAGTTGAATCCGTAGTCAGGAGGAGTAATCCTATGTGGAGCAGGAGTGGAACATCACCAACTCTTGATGCCGCTTCATCCCTTGGACTTTTTACCAATGGCTTCTCAGGGCCATCTCTAGTAGACTGGAATAATGGCAGTATGTTGCATTTTGATTACACCAATATAGATTGGAGTGTGGAACGTGGGTCATCTTTGTCAAGGTCGGGTGCTCCATGGCCTGGAATGAATTCTTTCCCTCAGAACAGTATCTGTAGCCATACATACGATTCATTTACATCTGGTCTTGGAGTTAAGGCATCCATGAGAGGCGTTGTGCCCAATGGAGACGCTATTTCAATGGAAATTCTGAAGCAGAACGGATTAGCTACGAGTGAAGGCGGATCACGCGAGTGGACTTCTCCCTTTGAAGAAAGAGATCTTTTTAGTTTATCCAGACAATTTGTATCCCCTCCATCTCTTTAGAGAAATAGGAAGGATCCAAGAAATAAAAAGGCATGACTATAAAATGTGCTTGGATTTGATGTTGGTTCTTGTGATGCTTTGACCTGTGTGGTGATTTGTAAACTGGAACTTTTGCGGAAAAAGCATCATGTTATTTGCTTACTTTCAATCTTTTCTCTTCCCCTCTCTAGTTTGATGTTAGTTTCTTACCTGAATTCAGTTTGGTTAATGCTAAAGTATGTGTGAAGATCTATAATAACTGAAACCAATCTTGTCCGGCTTTTATGGTGCTCAAGCCCCTTATATTTAAAGGTGCTTAACGTGTATTTCTGTGAATCTTTGAAATGGGATGATGGCGGAAAGGATTTTTACCCAAACATTAATTGGTCAGCGCGATGAAGTGATTATAAATTATATATATATATATAGAGAGAGGTAGAGAGAGTTTGAAATGGGATGATGCCAAAAAGATTTTTACCTAAATATTAATTTGCTTATGTATTAATGGGATATATATATATATATATATAGAGAGAGAGAGAGAGAGAGAGAGAGAGAGAGAGACAGAGACGGAGAGAGAGAGAGAGTTTGAAATGGATGACGCTGAAAAGCGATTTTACCTAAACATTAATTTATGATAGCGATTATATATATATATATATATATATATATATATATATATATAGAGAGAGTAGAGAGAGAGAGAGAGAGTTTGAAATGGGATGGATGCTGAAAGGATTTTTACCTAAACATTAATTTAAGCATGTATTAATGATTATAATTATATATATATATATATATAGAGAGAGAGAGAGAGAGAGAGAGAGAGAGAGAGAGAGAGAGATTTTATAACTTGTTTAGCACAACCAATATCTATTTGAACTCCTTTACTTGTAGGAGTACATCTTGGATTTGTCGACATTGCGATATTTGAGTCCAATTCATTTACGACCTGGGCTTGAATCGGGAGAAATAGTAGGTATTATCAGGCCACTCAATTGGAGAGCCGGGTATCCATTGACATTAAGAACTTTTCATATTAAGTTAATATTAACAAAGCGGCTATCAACATGTCCGAGCCTTTGTAATGGAAAAATCAAATTGAATGAGGGCTTGCCCTTTAGTTCATCGATATGTACATGTCATGGACGGATCCGCCTTTTATGTTCTGTAGACTTGTATGTAACTATTGATAGTGAAGATATTATACATAATATGAATATTTCACCAAAAAGTTTTATTTCAAAATAATTAATGTGTGGAATCCGAACAAGTGATTGTCGAGATTCAGGCTGATCTTTGTTTTATTTTTATTTTTTTTAATTTATGCATTTACAAATATAGTTTGTTAACACATTTATGAATATTTAGCCAAAAATTTATGCCTACAAATATACACTAACTATGTAGAAATGCACAAAGTGTATCGGCATTTATAAGTTTATCCAAAGTGTATTTGTATTTTGTACGAAAAATATATAAATTTCTCAATATTAGAATTTATTTGTGCCCACAAATATTCATAAATATATTTTCAAAATATATTTGTACTTGCATAAATTAAAAAGTTTTTTAAAAAATGAAGGGTAAATTTCACACAGGCACCTGAACTAACAAAATCATTTCAAATAGGCACATAAACTATTCAACCTTTCAACAAAAGACTGACTACATTTCTAAGACATAAACTCATTAAAATCATACATCTATACTTATCGGCCAAAATCAATTTTAAAAGGGCAATTTAGGCAAACAACATTCAAATAACTCATCCACCCCTCTAACTAACCCAACCACACATAATTCTTAACTCACCCACTCAATTTTAATTAATTACATAAAAATAAAATAAACACATCATCTTCAACTTTACACCTCCACCCCCACCCCCAAATGATATTCAAATAGTATTCAAATGGAAGCAGCAACTATTGAATCACCGAATTGCGGCAAAAAATGTTCAAAACTCCATGAAAGAAAGCATCAACTTCAATTCCTTTGTGCCATACCTGTTAGGAGGATTTCCAGCAAAAACCATGCCCATACTTAAACACACAATCTCCAACTTCTACTTACTACACATAATTAAACACATAATCGCTACTTACTTCGACAAATACGAAAACACCACATCATCATACTAACACATAATTAGAGGAAGAATTGGACTATTATTATTATTATTATTAGAGGAAGAGCGGCAGCCATACAAAGAATGATATGCTTTCTACACTGAACCCACCAAACAACTAATCCATTTTGTAAACCAAAAGACTCTGTTTCTTTGTTATTTTGTTCATTATATTAAAGTACCCCAATTACCCATCTTCACCTTAGAGGCTGATTGTAAACAATTGCAGTATTAAAGTCTTACAATAAGTTTTTACATCCAAAAGAAGCTGAAAATGCAGAGAAACTGAAAAATTTCTGTGAAAATATAATCAAGATTTAATTTTCATTGAAAATCTCATTATAAGGGGTAGGGTAAAGGTAGCATCAAGACGATGTTTATTTTATTTTTATTTAAGAATTAAAATTGAGTGGATGAAGAAGATTACGCGCTTTGGCCGTAAGTAATAGAGGCCAAGACTATTTTGGACATTGGTTGGCTTAAATCAAGCTCTTTAAAAATCGATTTCATTTAAAAGATAGCAGCCACAATTCGAAAAAGCTCATACAAAATACACCCAGAACCCATTTAAAAGGGTGAATAATCTTGCCTATTAAACGATTTAATTCAACTGCATGTGCGAATTTAGCCAAAATTAAAGCAAAGAAACTTCAATATTATCACGGGCCAAATTATGGAATTAAATATGAATTTCCAAACAGGGTGAACTCGACCTTATGACTTCATTGTTTATTACTGAGTACATTACAATTTATTACATAAATTAATTAAAAACCTGTATGAGATATCTTACAAAAAATTATGTTAAATGATGTTTTACTACGGAATATCTTACAACAATTATATTATGGTATCCTATTAATATTGATATTTTAATCATTTCATTTTCATACTTTATGCTAGTTTCCTCATGTTTCTAGACAAGCCTCAATGGAAATGTAAACCTACGGACATACAGTAAGACTTATTTTGAACTTAGTACGGAATATTGATTAACAATTTTTTTTTATATATAAAATCAATATAAACATACCTTTCGCCGGAATCAAAAGAAATATGCTTAAATCATATTATGCAGAAATAGGGGAAGCATGATAATTTTTAAGAAATTATCTCAATCTTAAACATATAATTTTGATTCAAATCAAGATTATAGTTATATCTAATAATTAAGATAAAACGAGTTTCTTAATTTTGATAAATGAGAGTTTGAGATACATTTATGAACATGAACTATACTATTTCATTCATCCCATGAAGGTCATCTATTTTCATTTTTTTATTTCTACAATCAGTCTCATTCCGATCAATTTACATACATTCTAACAATACACCAACTTTAACAAGTATTATCGCAGGTTATTATCTGACGGAGTGAGGCGTTAGCAAACATTATATTTGATCCGCCAAATTTTGTTGAGGATGAGTTTGCTCTGGTTCCATGCTTATAACGGGCGTATCAACTTCCGACTCGCACACCATATAGTCTGACGAGTGGAAATCCTCCTTGGTAGGATGTCTCGTTGGGACTTTGTTCTGAATCTCCAATCGCCAATGGTTTTCCTTTGTTACGCGAATGATTCGTGAGTCGTCAAGCACCTCGAAGTGAGGCCATCCACCGAATTACGACACTTCGACGATCAACAAGTTAGTAGCGATTCAAAATGGGTAAAAGTACTAAGAGATGGGATTTTTTATTACCTCAAATTAAAATAAGATTTCAGATTATAGGCACAGAAAATATGTACTGGCTTAAGTTTCAAATATACGCTAGTTCTGGGCCATCACAAGACGCGACATTTGTCCCTGACAAATCAGACTAAGTTGTTAATAAATCCAACCCAATACACGAATGGGCTGAACAGTCCAATTACGTACAGCTCGCTAATTCTTATAAATATACATGAGAGAATATTTTCTTCCCAGATCAATTGCCCCCTTATTTCTTGTGTAATCACCATTCTTGATATCTTAAGAATGGATGAACAAGAAATAAGTTCTGTTTTTTAGGATTGATTAAATCCGGCTTTGTATGATCTGCGAGCGTATTTAGGAATGCCTTTATGTCATCATTTTATCGAATTCTCGAATCAATGGGGAATCATTGGCGATCGTTCTCTAGTTCATCTCGGATGACTCTAATGCCTCGTCTGCGATTTTTCCACTTTCTCAATTAATGGTTACTGGCAGAGTGGCCTCGAAAATCACGCCTACTTATAATGATGTCACGGCCCCCGTCCCTATAAAAGGTACTATCTTTCAAATATTGTACTTTCAACTTCATCAAGTACGAAACCCTTAACCTCCCCAATCCTCTTAAATTTCTATTATCAACTATTTCACTTTTTCTCACCACTGCGCACTAGCTTCAGAATTTCCTCAAGGTATGTTCTTGATAGCGTAGCGTATTTTGGTTTTTCCTTTCTTTACTCGCAACTTTTGTGATGCTTGTTCCTAATTTAAGAACTTAGACCGCTTTTTTCTTTTTAGGTGTTTAGAAATTGGAGGTGATATGTAGCTATGATTCAAGTTTTGTATTTATTCCTGGCTAATCCATGCAATTCATAGTATAATCTCATGTGTATTCTCAAATTTGGGATGTCAAGGAGTTTTGAGTTGGTGACCGGTTATTTCATTTTCAACTGAAGGCGATCGCTTCACATTCCTTAACTCAGTCACAACTTAGTTAGTGGATAATTGACTAGGTTTTGAGTGAAACCGGAGTATTTTGACCATCTTTGTTTTACCAATTTGCCCTCGACATCTTATTCGCTTATTATCTCTGCTTCCTTGTAGTCGATAAAACGTCACCAGAATAATGTTGGACCATTTCACGCTCATTCATGCGAGGCGGCGGATCATCAAATGGAGGAGTCCATAAACGGGGATGCCTGATCAAACCAGGACCATCTAATCAAGTAATTTCTCCTCAAATAAGTGAGCCCATAAAACCCCATCTCTCGCCGAATACTACCGAGGACGGGGAGACGTTGTAAGAGCCGAAAAGGCTTACAAAGGTACGATGGGATTCCTTTTCTACCTTTGTAAAAACTCTACTCCCCCCCGACTTGACTCGGGATGACCAGCTAGATGGCATTACTCTACTTTTTTCATTCCCATAACTAAGGTAGATACCTATCTCTCATTCTCGCGAGAACAACTTTGCTCGTGATTTGGACCTCAAGGAAGAGTGTGTTCTGTGGGCCTTCCCATCCCTTCCAATCGAAGATATGGATTCGTGGAAAATTGAGGGGTGCCTTGCCCCAGGGAGAGAACAAGCTACCTTGATACATTTTGGCGATGAAGCCATGTCGGGTGATGGTTAATAGCAGACAAAGTATTCAGCTCCGAGGATAAGGGCAAGCCTTCTACATGGGGTATTGATTTTTTATATCTTTCGCATTTGCTTTGTGTGATTTTCTTCGTGATCTCGATTCTAACATCCTTTCTTTCGTAGATGAGCTCGTCACGATTGCTGCCTCTAGTGTACTTTGACGATATGTTAATGGAAGCCTCTCTCTGTTCACTCGGGTGCCCATCGTTACGAAGACCAATACGAAGACCAAACCTCAGAGCCCATGATGACGGACCCCAAAGCGAGTGATGACATGTTTCCATAGGAACCTTACTATGCTATCACTACCTGTTCTCTTGAGAGGGGCAGCTTCAACCCATTTGCTGAAATAGTCCACCGCGACCACCACATATTCGAAGTCTCCCCTTAGCCTTAGGCAATTTTCCTACCAGACGACTCTTGCCATGACGAATGATATGGGGTTTAATATCGGGCCAGAAGTGGGCAAAAGTTGATGCCGCACCTATCCCATCCTTTGGAAAACATCATATCTATTCACAAAGTCCATGACATCTCTGACCAAAGTAGGCCAAAAGTCTCCAATTCGAGTGATCTTGACTCATGAGGATCTCCTCCAATACGACTCCCACCTCGTGTACTTCAAATCCAGTATTTTAGAACATCCTTCATGATACAATAACGATCGCTGACCATCCCATGATTTTTTATATAAACTCTTCATCACATGTAAAAACTGGCTATAATTCTTGGATCTTTAGAGTTTCAGCTTGTTCTCGTGAAGTTGACCACACAAGATCGTACATGCGGGTCCTCCAATATTCTCGCTCCTCTAATACGTGCAAGCTTACTTCATCTCTTCATGGGCCTGCTAAGAGTCTCCACATAGACCCCTTTTGGCAATTCGTCATAATATGTGGTTGCAAGTCTTGAGAGATGGTCAGCCTCTTCATTCTGGGCCCGAGGTATGTGTTCGAAAACAACTTGTTCAAATCCTTTGGCCAATTGCACGGCTCTCGCATGATATTTTACCAGCGGTTCATGTCTCACCCCACATACTCCTCTTACTTGGTCCATAATCAATTTAGAATCTCCTTTTACCCAACATCGATCCCTAAATGACTCGACTACGTGTCAATCATGACCAGTATTCACATTTGCTTCATTAGTCAGAAGGGAAGGTGAAATCGCAATGGCTATTCCATAACCACATTCATCAGCCTTAATCAAGATTCCACGCCTCATCCTCTACATTTTTTGCCCCATTTACAATCATCACCCACTTGTGGTTATCCATTCCTCGCTCAAAATTATTCTGGCGCTGAGGAGTTGTAAATCCGCTAAAGCTTCAGCCTCTTTGATATCGGGTACGAGCCGGTTACAGATGTCAAACTCGCTCGACTCTATAGCCCAATATGTTACCTTCCCGACAACTGTAGACTCTCATGCACCCCTCTTCACGTTAATCCTACCACTCAATCTCCACGTGATTCATGTATATTTCTTTAATTTTGGCAATGAGATGACCAGGTGAAGGCAAACTTGTCTGCTAACAGATAGTTCTCTCTCTCTGCACTACGTAAATTCGACTCACATAATAGACTGGTTTTTGTTGCCTTTTTATCTTCAAGCAGATCAACACACTGTTTCATGTACACAGCCGAGATACAAATAATATTTCCTTTGGTCTAAGTTGTGACAAACTTTGGGAAACTCAAATATTTATTCAATCCCTCAAAAGTTTATAACACTCATCATCCCAAGAAACTTGCTACTTGAAGCTCGCCTCAGATTCTAAAAAAATGGTAAATTCCTTTCGCACTCGAAATGAATCGATCAAGGCCGCGATGCACCCCCGTGAGCTTGAATATCTTGTACTCACGTGGGAGCCGCATATCTGTGCATGCCTCGATCTTATCAGATTTGGCTCCAATCGCTCACGATCATGTATCCTGCAGAATTTTCCCCGAGGTTACCCCGAATGAACACTTGTCTGGATTAATTCTGAGTTTACTTTTTCTCAACCGATCAAATGTTTCCCTTAAATTCTCCAAATGATCCTTTCTGACTTTGCTCTTCACCAACATATCATCAACATATATCTCCATGTTTCTACCACCCAGATGGCGAATACGTGAGTTAACCATTCTTTGATAAGGGCCCTCGCATTCTGCCGAATGACATTACCTTCCAACAATAATAACCATACCGCTATGGTGCCAGCTTTCTTTCATCCTCGTAACTTGATTTGATGGTACCCTCGTGAAGCATCTATGAAATCAAAGACTTCATGACCCGCACTACCATCCACGAGTCTCGCAAGACAAGGTAACGGGTAGAAGTCTTTGGGACATGCTTTGTTTAGACTCGTGAAGTCCTGTGACATCCTCCGTTGCTTTGGTTTCTTTTAACTTCAACACCTCACATTTGCAATCCATTCTGGAAACTGGAGTTCACGAATCTCATCTGCTTTCAATAAAGAACCCAACCTCGTTTCCGACCGCTGATTCTTCTCATCATTAAATGTTTTCTTCTTTTGCTTAATGGGTTTATACATAGAGTCAAAGATGCAGCTTTGTGCAGTTTAATCGATGTATCTATCCCAGGCATATCCTCTGGGCCCCAAGAAATATATCTTTGTATTTTCGAATCAAGTGAATCAATCCTTCTTTATGATCTTCCTTCAACATCGTTCCCACTCAGAACATTTTCTCTGGTTCCTCTTTATCGAATGGAACCTTGACAATCTCCTCATGAGGAACTGGTCTCTTTGAGGTTTTCACCCCGGGTGTATTATCTTCTTCCTTGGGGTCTCTACTTCTAGCCGGTCATCACCTCAGGATGATTTTCTCGATCGCGTTTCCTTGCTTTTCCTGGTTCCTTTCCCAAGGGTGGAACCGAGGTTTGGTAACACATTCTGGCCTTCTTTTGATTGCCACATATCTCCCCCACGCCCCCTGCGGTTGGGAACTTCATCTGAGGCGCAGTAGTGGCACAATCGCCTAGAGTTGGGGGCGCATTACGGGTCGAATCGACCCATTATGACGACCCATTGTATGAGGAATCGGGAATGTCCACCACTGTGAACTGAGCTCTGATTGTGGATTTCTTGCTGCCCGAGCCCACAGTAAAATCTAAAGTTGTCATTCCCTTTGGATAAACCGAATGCCCGCAAACCCCGTAAAGGCGCGCATCGTCGTAACATGTTGCGAGGCAATCCTATTTTATTAAAGACAACACAATATATCTGGCTGAGCCTACAAGATTCACTGGCCCTTTTCACGGTAAGGCACAGAATAATCGGGCGATTACCACCGATCATTATGTGGGCAACTTAGGTCTGCAATTAAAGTTAATTTGAAAAAGAAATAGTTTCCAATTTAATATTGGATAGATGACGAGAATATACTTTCTTCTAGTACAATTTTTCTAGAATTGGCCAGTCAACACCACCTAAGTGGCTAATCACGATATTTTGCTTCACGGGTGGACTCGCAGCGCGCCCTCGTGGGTAATTTCGGTTATCTCGGTGGGTTTTCTTTTGACGAGCTTATGGTTCACCCTCAGATTCCACAAACTCCTTCAAATGTCCCCTCTTGATTAGCTTTTCGATCTCAACCTTCAACATTCGACATTCGTTTGTGTCGTGACCATACTCCCTATGATATTCACAATATCTTGACTTGTCTCTATTCGCCTCATGTCCTCTCATTCGAGGAGGCTTTGGCAATATTTTTTGTTCGCCATCTGGGAATAAATCTCAGAGATGGCTTAATTTTAGTGTGATTTGGCCCACCATAAAGTTGTTGCAGATAGGTTGGGTACATCAATCAACTCTCAGGCGGCGAGTAGGTTCTTTTCTAAAGTTTTTCCCTATCTCTCGCTACCATCCTGTATCGCTTATTCGACCGCCTGATATCCTTTCTAATCAACTTTTCTCGTAGGTCGCCTGAGGGACCTTCCTTCTTTTGTAAGTTCTCCAAATCAATGTGTTTATTGACCATCTTAGTCAATTGTCCTTCACAATGGTGTCTCCAATACCAACGTCTTCTTCAATTTGCCATAATTTAGACGCTGGATGTTAATCAAAATGGCTTTGTATCGCCACGGGAAATCTTGAGTGACTCAGCTGGTGTCTATTGCACGGTGGCTCAAAGCCTTCATCTTGCTTATTCACAGAATATACTTGGCACAATGTATTCAAATGGAGCTCCAATTAGATATTTGGAAAAAGCTTTGGCATTAATGCCCATATTATTCAGAAGGAGAAGTCATTTGAGATAAGAAGCCTTTCAAATGCTTTTGCGGATCTCCTATGCCATCAGACGCGTGGAATCAAGCAAAAATGAACCCCATCGTATAGGACATCGGTCTACCATGCAAGAAATGGCATGACTGCATGAGATACGCCACTGCCTTCTTTCTGGCAAGTGAGGCTAACACCGTCGCTTGAATTCATCAAATTCTCTTTATTGATTCACAGAAATTTTTGTAGTAAACCTCATTAGCATCTATCGAGGGACCTTCCGTGTACCATGGATCTACCTATATGAGGGTGTCTCATGCTACCATTCTCGAATCAGAATTAATATACGTAGGACTATAAGTCAGTATATGAGGTCATCGCGGATGATGTTCTTCCTATATGCTCATGTTCTCGCTTGAGCTGGTCTTTGAAATTGTGTAACCTCTCCACAAGAACAATGTTACGTACCAACTATCAATGACTCTATGACCAACAAAACCTGTAGAGTAAACAACACCAAAATAAAAATACACAGCTTGGTAACCCATTCAAGGCTAAACAAAGACTAATGCCTAGAAGCAGACGCTTCCAACGGCGATTCCAATATGATCAAGAATTTACAATAGGTCTTACTCGAATGCTCCCCATTCTCTTCGCCCTATTCTACTCCAATCAGAATGTATGTCAGTGCCCCCGACTATAACACCCCTATCCTTCACTATACACTACTATCCCTAGTGTTGAAAACTACAACGATTCAGAAGAATAAAACTGTTGTAACCAGTGTCACAGACAGTTGTACAATAACTAAAGGAGTTTATAGTAACACATCAGCACATTCAAATTCTACACACTAAATCATCACCCAAAGCTCTTATGCTTCCAACGCAATAGCTGTATCACACTCTTGTTTTTGCACACCTCTTCGTCTGCAAATGAAGCCATAATATAGTGTAGGGCATTATGCAATTTTATACAGTCATTGCTATAAACTAAAAACTTCCATCTTCGTGACATGATAAATGAATCCTTTCTTCTTGCAATTAATAAATGCTTCTACTAATATACTTTTATTTATTTTTAGACGTGTATCTTCTCGTTATTTCGACTACAAGTCATGCCCATAAGCTTTCACCAAATCGTGATTCTGATCCTTCAAGGATCCTCTTCAATATGGAAACATAATCCTGCTGCGGAAAGATCCTCACGACTTGAATAGTTACTTCCCATCTCACATGATCTGCTTGGTCGTGACTAGCGAAACACTTGACCAACTATAATGCACTAACAAACTCCCCCTTTGGGTTTGTTTTTCGTGACAAATATTCTTAAGAACCCTACACGTCACATTTAGCGTATATACCCGCAAATAGAAGCGTAAATATCCGCAAGTAGAAAACACAGCGTAAATACCCGCTAATCAACACAAACAAGATGGATTATATACTTAATAATGATACCCACCAACCGTCAATACAATAGCGCCGATACCGGCCAAAGCACGTAATGTCAATTATAAACGAAAACTAAGCCACATACGGCTTACACCACCATATATCCAAAAAGGAAACATATCATAACTATAACAATAAAAATACTCCACCATGTGGTTCCTCCACGCTGACATCTCCCTATTTGTCCCAAAAATACAAATGATATTTCCGGGCTTCGATTTCCGGACAAAGAACACGACGCGTAATGATCATCAACACCAACGCCTTTCCCTACCCGGGCCCTCAAGAAGCTTTTGCCTCTAACACTCACTTATGAGCCACGCTTGTCCGAATCACCCCGGCCCAAATACCTAATCTTTTCCTTCAATAGTCAGCATCCGCCATCAAGTGTAAGCGCGGAGGTGTCTTCTTCAGCCTGGGGTCCCAGAGGTACATCGGCCACATGAGTTCCTTCCATCAGTCTAGGAGTGATGGTAATAACTCCAGGTTCAGCTCCCTCAACATCATCGGATGTCAGAATGTCATTGGGCGCCGCTCAAGAACGCCGCAGCATCATTTTGATACGGACTGCTTTTTAATACGCACGTGAGGTGGCATGTTGAGTGATTTGATCAAAGAGTAATCCCTTCCCATATCAAAAGAAGCACCGGTCCTAACCATATACAAAAACTTTCCCAATGCTTCGTACACCGTAGCATGGGTAGCGGAATCCACCCGCAAACTTCTCTACCTTACGCAAAGACAAAGATACTCACACTCAACTTGGAAGATGATAGCCCCTGTCAGCTTTCATGTGTCAACCACGCCGTCAGTTAACACTTTGACTATATCTCTAGTCCTCAAATTATACCCAAAGGCCACCTCCATTTGGCTTCCAAAGTGATCATTTATCAACCGGGAGAAAATCAAAGCGTATTTATCGGCTAAAGGTTACTCAGGATTTACGTAGGCCGGGCAAAGGTCATCAATGTCTTCGGACAAGTTGCATGGCAACCTCGCATAAGCTTCTCGGATAGTAGGGGCCGCAACCTCCACGCTGGGTTATGACCCGCCTCCTCAAGAATCCCCATGATGTTGGAGTTCTTCCGCTACGACTGACAATAATCTCAGCCAGCCTACTCGTCGATTGGCCACAAACTTCCACCTCGCCATTGCTTCTTCAGAGTTAAGAGACACATTGGTTGTGGGAACATCGGCTACATTCTTCGAATTCCTTCGATTCCCACTCAGTTCTCAAGCCATTTATCCGGAGTTTGCCCTTTGCCTTCATCCTTCTTTCCATCACAGCAGCAACATCTTCTTCATCTAAGTCCTCATCAAGATCATTGGCTTGTTGTTCTCGTTCAGCAAAATATTCTTCATCGACAGACAAGGCATGATGTGTGGTATCACCTCGCTTCGCAACAAATTTATTCACCTCTTTCTCCTCGTAGTCAGTATCTACCTCAACAATCCTTTGTGCTCGATTTACGCCTTTTTGCCTCTTTCGGCTCTTCTAGCCTTCTCTCTCTCTTGGGAGCTTTCTTTTGACAATTTTGGCTCGGAAGGACCGGCCTCACTTATTTTCTTCAGTTTCCTCTTCTTGGATTTCTTTGTTTCCGGAGAAGAAAACACAGTGTCTTCATTCAAGGTGTTAGTATCACCTTGAGCATCATCCCCATGAGCCTCTTCAGTCGTAGGCTTTGTGGCACTAACTCTTGGTATGTCAGAAGACATACCCTCCTCAAAGATCGATGTCTTCGACAGATCATCCGAACAAGAGCTGCCATTGAAAGTTGGCTTTTGACACTCGTTCTTTCATTGTTTCCAAGCCTTCAGTGCTTGGTTCCTCGCAACATCCGTACCACCTTCTCAAGCAAAGATGATCGCACTTTATCAAGATTAGTCATAACATTCTCACAAAGAGGGACCACAATTCAACCTCATCTTCCATTGCATTCATTAACAAAGTAGACGGTTCACACCTAATTAATGCACGGCTAGTCGATGAACCCTGCCGACTCGGCAGCTTCGACATTGCAACATATGAAGAGTCAAGGACTATATCTTCAACAATTGGCTCTCACCACTTCCTCCACCATCTCTTCATCACTAATTTCAAGATAGACTCACATCTCGCATTTTCGCATGTCGCTTAACCTAGAGTTATCGAGTTCCCGCACATTTGTGTAATCAACCCATGGCAGATAATTATTGTGAATTGCCGGAGTCTCGCCTGTAATTTGTGTCAACCACCGTGGGAACGCTTCCCTGGCGCATTGACTCGTAATGGCCTTTTCCTTACTAATCGTTTCTTCGAGGTTCGAGTTTTTGGTCTCGATTTCTTCGGCCCCTTCTCTTATTTACAATAGGATCAATCTCTATGCACAAGCTTACCGGGTTTCTCGCATCTCTTCTTCTTCCCTTTCGTGGCCTTCCCTAAGTTATTCAAACTCGGCGTGTCTTCACCATACTTACTGATGACGCTTTTAGCAAAGGAAGGAGAGCTGATGTAATTAAGGAAATTTTTGTGTCGAGGACCGAGATCGAGGCCTTTAGTGATGATTTATGAACAAAGTAATATGGAATAGGAAGGTTTTAATGACGGTTTTAATTATTGAAGAGGATTGTTTATGGTAAGTGTTTAAAGGGGAATGTGAGAGATTTAGACAAGATCTCACCGTATTAAATAGCCCATAACCGTCATATACCGAGTCATCAAACGGCTCTTTTCTTTTTCCCGCCAATTCATAACTCGACAGTAAGTGTAATTCTACAGCTTGCACATCCGTTATAGCTTCTGATCAACCTCATGAGAACCCATGTTCTCCTCACACTGCTGGGTAACACTTGTTACACAAAGCTGTTACAACTCTTCTTTAATTGCTATCGAACAACAACACACCAAGAGACGATCTCAAGGATTCAAACCTAGTTGCATCCAAGGCCTTAGTAAATATGTCTTCAAGTTGTTTGTCCGTACTCACATGTTCAAGTGACATCACCTTTGTCTTCTACCAATTCTCGTGATAAATGGTGCCCTATATCAATATGTTTGGTTCGACTATGTCGATGTGATTTTTGATATATCGATGGGCACTCATATTATCACAATACAAGATCATGACATTTTGACGCACATTATACTCCTCAAGCATCTGCCTATCCATAAGAGTTGAGTATACCGCTACCTCCGGCTATATATTCGCCTCAACCGCTGGTAGGACGCGAGTTTCATTAAGCCATAAAACCAGATATTAGATTATTTCAAAAGAAATATCCACCGTAAGGTTTTCCTATCTTCAGATTCTACCAATCGACATCACACAAGATATCCCACCAATGAACCATTAGTATCAAGGGGCATAAAATAATCCATAGTTCAATGTACCATTTTACATATTTGATGATTCTTTGACTCGGGTTCAAAATGACTTTCTTTGGGATTTGCTTGAAAACGAGCACATACTCCTACCGGTAGGAAATGTCAGACGGCTTGTCAGTGGAGATATAACAGACTCTATCATACCCGATAATTGCTTATGTCCATCGAACTTCCATCAACATCTTTACCGACTTTCACGAGTCACCGGTGTCCTCTTTGACTTGGTATTTTCGAGTCCAAATTTTTTTACAATATTCTTGGTATATTTCGCTGAGATAAAGATGCCATCCTTCATCTGCTTGACTTGAAATCCAAGAAAATAATTCAACTCTCCTACCATGCTCATTTCAAACTCCGATTCCATTTGTTGAACAAATTGTTGCACTAGTTGTTCGGACATTCCTCCAAAGATTATATCATCAACATAGATTTGTGCAACTATCAAACTTTCTTTTTCATGCTTGATAAACAGGGTCTTATCGGTCCCTCCTCTTGTATATCCTTTCGTCAATAGATACTTGGTGAGTCTCTCGTACCAGGCTCGAGGAGCTTGCTTGAGACCATACAGTGCTTTCTTCAGTCGGTACACATGTTGGGGACATCTGTCATTGACGAATCCCTTCGGCTGTTCCACATAGACTTCTTCTTCAACAACACCATTTAGGAACGCACTCTTCACATCCATCTGATACAGTTTAAACTTCATCATACAGGCTACGCTAAGGAGAAGTCAGCGATGCCTCTAACCTCAAGAATGTGAGCAACGTTTCCTCAAAGTCTACAAATTTTCCACTTGTGAATAACCTCAGGCTACTAGTCTTGCTTTTGTTTCGGTCACAACGCCTTGTTCATCGGATTTATTTGAAAATCCATTTTGTCCCTATCATATTATGATCCTTTGGTCTGCACAGTTCCTACACATCATCAAGGCTTGAAATTGATTAATTCTTCTTGCATGGCATTTATAAATGTTCATCTTGAGAGCTTCATCCACATTCTTCGCTTCGATGAAATAAAGCAACTTTCCAAGTAGTCCAACCATTCTTCTATAGTCTATTGGCTCTTTTCTTCAGGTTATAATTCCTTGGATCACTCTTAATAATATTTTCTATGATGGTCCCTTTGAATTCGAAAGTGGCAGCAAGATAGGCCTAATTTTCATCACTTGGAACATTAGCTTTGTCAAGCCTAACATCAAGCCATTGTTGTGCGCATAAGTGTCTTTTGATTGTGTACAACATCTTCGGGTTAAGCCAGATCACGAGTTGCAACTCCTGTGTCCAATACCTTCACATTAGTGGACTCCATAACCTGTTGAGTTCTTTTGTTGTAAACTCGGAAGGCTCGACTGTTTCTTGAGTACCCCAAGAAGATTCCTTCATCACCTTTGACATCTAGTTTCTGCCTTGGCTCTCGATCTGCAAGAATATAACACAAACTACCAAAAACATGAAAATATTGTACATTAGGCTTTCTCCCCCTCCATATTTCATACACTCAGGTTGTTTTGGTGCAGTGACCTAAGTGGTAACCCGATTATGAATGTCGCAGCGGTGTTGATTAAGCTTCGGCCCTTAAAATTTAGGAGAAATATTCTTCTAATGGAGCATGACCCGCGCTATCTCTGGATAGCTCGATTCTTCTCGGCTCTACTACACCATTTTGTCAAGGGAGTTACGTAAATGTAAAAATCTGAATAATTCCTTCACTTGTACAAAACTCAACGAATTTAGCATTTCAAATTCTTTTCCATGGTCACTCCTCATGGCTGGGTCCACCCATGTATACCTAGAGAAATCATCCACACACACATATACATACCTTTTCCTCCTATACTGACTCTGTAATGGGTCCCATCAAATCCATGTGCACGCTCAAGTACACAAGCTTGTTCCCATATGTTGTAAACTAGTGACAACTTTGTCCTGCTTCCAAAGATGACATCTTGCCAACATTCCTATTTTTTACTTCAACTAAAGGTATCCTTGACAAATTTTCCTTCGTAACAATCTGATGAATGTTTCTATAGTGAGTATGTCCTGTACTGCTTGTGCCATAACCAAGATCTCCTCGCTCTTTTCTACTCATCATGGCTCGAACGGAGCTCCATATATAGCAGTTATCAGTTGATCTCGTATCATACATTAATGTGTTTCACATCTGCCTTTGACAAGATAATCTCTACTTGGCTTAAAAGAGACCTTTATGCCTTTGTCACATAGTTGGGTTTATTTATAAGATTTGCAATAAACCTTCGACAAAGAGAACATCACTGCCGAGGTAGACCATTCACATTTAGCTCACCTTTTCCAATAATTTCTCCTTTTCCTCCATCACCGAAAGTCACATAATCACCTTTCAAAGAGCAAATACTAGTAAGATATGCCTCCTTACCAGTCATGTGTCTTGAGCATCCACTATCAAAATACCAGCTTGATTCTGTTGATGTTTTCAAAGACGTGTAGGCTACTTGACTAACAGTGTTTGCTTTCATGACCCACTGAGTTTTGTGCCGTTGATACTTGCTTCCTTTCAATCCATATAATTTGTAACAGTAGGGGGCAATATGACCCTTCTTACCACAATACTTGGCAAAGACCATACTCTTTGTCTATGTCTCCCACTAGTTGGTGCTCTCCCTGTCTTTGACACTTGTGTCCAAACTCTCTGAACAAATTTAGATTCTTGTCTTGGTTTTGACCTACTTCCTTCGTCATACCCAATTCCTGTGTTGTCACCTGTGCTCTTTCCTACCTTGAGTATCTCTTCCGTAACGCCCGCCCGTAAGCTGAAGTTCATCATTTTATTCCTTTATTCAAGGTATCTACTGAGAATTTAAAGTTGAATTTCCTCATCTTGAGTTCGTCCTCGCTTTCTTAATTCTCATTCTCAATCTTTAATTTGTTCCTCTCGGCATCCACTTTGGTATAGATTATGGGGCCAAATTTCTTCCCATTTAGTGTAAAACAATTTATAGTTTTCTAACCAATTCTTCTTCCAGAATGTTTTCCCTGCCTTCACTCTGTAGTCATGTAGGTCAAGCCGCTGACAATTGGCTCTATGACTCAAAGGAAAGCTACAAAGTTAAGTATCTTGATCCGCTTGTCCTCTTCGTATTCCTCATCACTCAAATGCTATGGCAATTTCTAGGTTGCTTCTTGAGATAGTTGACACTCGTCAATATGCCCAAAGCCTTCACATTCTCCCTCGCACTGAATTCCTTTAGACTTCTCGGACTGACTTGCACTGGAATTGCCTTGGTTTGCTGGTTTCTTCCATCTATTATTGTTCCTGTCAAAGACAGACGTGCCATTACTACCACTAAAAGGTTTCTTGTTGAATCTTTTGAGGGTCTTGTTGAAATTCTTAGCCAGCATGTTTATAGTTTCTCCCAAATCTTCATCATTTACATCCTCTGGAGAGACTTTTAAAGCGACACCTTTCTTTTTACTTGTCTCTCCTTCATTAAGAGTTATCTCAAACGTGGCCAAGTTTCCTATCAATTCGTCCATGCTTAAGCGAGGGTCGATCTTGTGCTTCTTCAATAGCTGTTACTTTATGAGCAAATCTTCAAGAATGCTCGAGAATTTTCCTCACCAATTTTTCTTCAGTCATAGGTTCGCCTAGGGCAAACGACTCATTGGCCATATCCTTCAGCTTGTTGTTATACATTGCTATAGACTCATCCTCCTCCATTCTCAGAGTTTCAAATTTAGTAGTTAGTTGTTGAAGTCTCGACATACGCACCTTCAAGGTTCCCTCATATGCGGTTTGCAATATATCCTATGCAACTTTTTGCTCGCATATATACCGATTAGCTTAAACACATTTAGGTCAACCACATTGAAAAATGGCATTCATAGCCTTATCATTTGCAAGGCAAGCTCTGCTCTTCAATGGTCCACCATCCTCCTGCTGATCGTGAGTACACCTCAGTTGCTGACAATGGGGAGTGTTCATCCAACACGCATGCCTCCGTGTTCTCGTATCAAGAGATTTCAGAACGCTGGCCATTCTCGCCTCCAAAGAGGGGCATAGTTAGTCCCTGGGCTAAGAACAGTGGTCGAAATGTTGACCTCCCGTTGGAAATCAACGAGAATTGGTTCCATTTATTACGCCTGCGACAATTGTGTAGCAATTCATTTACCGCTTGGGTTAAATGTGATTATTAGAACTTAGTGTTCAACTTAGTAATTGTATATTACTAGTGCGGTTCTCATGATAATTTAAGGGGTTAAGGAAGCATTGCTAGATCTTACTTCATTAATCATTATAATAATAGTAATTGGTCAATTATTATTATACAACTTAATATTATTTGAGCCTAGAAGGTCACACACACATAAAGGACGTTGAGTTATATTTCATGTATGAAATTAAAGAGAACTATATAATTGAGAAATGTATTTCAATTACAAGTGGTTCTACATTTTATGTAGAATATCGATTGAACAATGTAATCAATTAAATAGTTATTTAATTGGTTCAGTAATTTTAGTATTTATCGATGCTAACTTGAAAGATTATCGATATTTACTCATTACTATTTAATTAGCTTAATTAAATAGTTCAATCTTATTAGCAACTCTCATTAGTGTCTTAACGAACTAATGTGAGTTAACGAGTCAAGCTAATATTTCATCTGCCGTTTATCGGGCTTGTTTTAATCCTTAGCCCTATATAAGCAAACTTTAGGTTTTTCATCATAAGTTTTGTAAAAAACTTTTTCACCAAAACTTAGTAGCGCCTTTGGCCGAAATTCCCAAGAATTTTGGGTTTTTCGGGTTTTGTTCATCCTTGTTTACTAGCATAGATTGTTCTTGATTCACCCCCTCCCCGTGTGTGGACTAACTAGAGATATCATACGATTGGATATTACAACAAGGAGTCGAGAAGCTCAAATTCACGCAGGAATTGCCGTGCGATTTGGTGGAATTTACCCGCCGCACCGTAAGTCATCTGTAGATATATTTAATTATATGTTTTTGTATTGAATAATGTATGCACTTTAAAGATCCCTCGAACTATGGATTTGCATTTATACTCACATATATCCATACAAGAATTTTCTTCACCTCCTTTCTCTCGAAATCCTCCATATATATAAGATTACACCGATCTCACTCTTAACAATGTAGTGCCCGCTTCCGATACCACACAATTGAAATTCGTGTAACCTCTCCGCAAGAACAATGTTATGCACTAACCTGGCCAATGACTCATGACCAACAACAACTGTGTAAAGTAAACAACACTAAATAAAAAACACACGCTTTGTAACTCCGCTCAGCCGCTAAAACAAAGACTCTACGCCCTGGGAGGCAGACGTCTAACGGTAAGGATTCCAATATGATCAAGAATTACAAATAGGGTCTTACTCGAATGCTCCCCATTCTCTTCGCCCTATTCTACTCCAATCAGAATGTATAAGCTCAGGCTCCCCCTGACTATAACACCCCTATCCTTCACTATACACTACTATCCCTAGTAAGTGAAAAATACAATGATTCAGAGAATAAAACCATGAACCAAAGGCCACAAATTGTACAATAACTAAAGGGAGTTTATAGTAATACTCAGACATCTCAAATTTCACACACTAAATCCTCACCCAAAGCCTCTATGCTTCCAATACAATGCTGCACACACTCTGTTTTTCCATACATCTTCGCTCCAAATGGTGTCACATGAAGGTAGTGACATGCACCGCTTTTATAGCAAATATTGCTATAAACGAAAACTTCCATCTTGTACATAATAAATGAATTTCCTTCTTGCAATTAATAAATGCTTCGGTCAATATACTTGCTCTATTTTAGACCTGTTACTTGATCTACAAGTCATGCCCATAAGCTTCACCAAATCGTATCTTCTAGGATCCTCCGAGATCCTCTTCAATTATGGAAACATAATCCCGCGTGAAAGATCCTGTCGGCTCTTGAATAGTTACTCCCATCTGTCAAGGACGGTTGGTCGTGACTAGCGAAACACTTGACCAACTATAATGCACTAACAGCCTTCATCAAGCCTTGCTTGTTCTTCACGAACCCGCTCTATCCTCTCCAAAAAATAAGGTTTATATCTGGTTGTTGAATTCCCTTGCTCCTCGCTTAAGCAAACCCTCCATTACACTTCCTCACGAAAGTCCTCTCAGGAAACCGTGGCCGGGCGTGGGGGGATCGCGAGAACACCTGCTGTCGCTCGACGACCAATTATATCCATCTATACTTGTTGTTCAGTGGTATGAGTCGCACATATATTTGTATTTTGAGAAACTTAATTAACATTCTCCACAGACGGAGCCATTTGATCCGCCAAATTTTGTTGAGGATGAGTTTGCTCTGGTTCCATGCTTATAATCGGGCGGATCAACTCTGGACTCGTTACCACCATAATCTGACGAGTGGAAATCCTGGGTACGCGGATGCCCAGGGACTTTGTTAATGGGAATTCTAATCGCCACGGCTTCCTTTGTTACGCGAATGATCTTCGTGAGTCGCCGTTAGACCTGAAAGTGAGGCCAGGGACCGACCACAGACACTCCGACGATCAAGTTAGTAGCAATTCAAAATGGGGTAAAAGTACTAAGATGGTATTTTATTACATCAAACGGGTGAAATAGCATCGATATTTATAGGCAGACAAGACAAAATATGTAATCGGCTTAAATTGGGCCATCAAGACGCTGTAATGTTGCCTTCTTTGACAATTGCAGACGGTCGTTAATATACTAACCCAAGACGTGAACGGACCGAATACCACTGCATCGCTCGCTAATTCTTATAGATATACTTGAGAGAATATTTTCTTCCCACATCAATATGAAATCGGTTAGAATTGGATCATGTATAAACCGAATCAGATCAAAAATCAAGTTTTATGTCACTCTTAGGGGGCGTTTCTTAAATATAATAAAAACTTAAAATGAATTAATTTAATATTTTTCATTAAGTTTGTTTGATAACTAATTATTTTAAGAACTAAACAGAATAAGATCTTATCAAAATACTTAAGATATTTTTAATTTAAAATTTCTAACTTAATTCTATCCTCTTAACCAAATTAGAATTGATGAATTCCACTTTTATAATATTTTTCTCCCATAATTCTCTCCACATCCCACTTATGATTTATTTATCTATTATAGTATTATTTGGTTGATACTCCCTCCATTTCAATTTACTTGATCATATAACTTAAAAGTGTTTTATTAAGAGAACAATTAATTTGACTATTTTCAAGGAGAGAGAAAATTATAAACCAATGAAAATAATAGTATTAGAAGACAAACCACACGTTAAAGCATTCTTAAAGCTTCAACGCAAAAATACTGCATTGAAAAAGCAAAGATCAAGTAAAAAGGAATAAGAAAAATTTACTACACGACAAGAATAAAGTAGAATCGGAGATAAGATGATTCTTATATACAACTAACTGGTTTGCAGAACTCACAATACAATTCAATCAAACGATTTTCATCCAATGATTATCAAACAACTAAATATATTCAATATTCAAATTAATTAATAATTTAGTTTCAATATTCAATCACTCATAATCAAACTTCATATTTCATATTTAATAAACCGGTGTTTAGTGGTAGAATTCAATCTTAATTATATAATGGAACTGGATATGAAGAAACTAATTAGGATTTGAGCATTCAAATTTGTTGCAATATCTCTATACAAAATCAATATAAGTGGTGATGTAGTTCAAAATATTTTATTAAGCTAATCATTGATTTTACTATTTTATAAAAAGAGATAAAATTATCAATCAATGAAAATAAGAATATTAAGAATTAAAACAATGATGTTATAATTTTTTTAAAATTCCAATGCAAAAGAGTTACATTGATAAAGTAAATAATCATGTTTTGCTCTAAATAATTACTTCATCCTTTTCTCTATGGGACATTTTTCATATTTAATAATTACTAATTAGATTCATATATTAACTAAATTGTGAGATGAATATATGAAGGGAATATTTGAATTAATGAACAAATCTAAAATTTTATTAAAATGCCTGCATAGTCAAATGTATCTACCAAAAGTCCGACTAAATCCTCACCAAAAATGAGGGCATGGTCGGATGTATCTACCAATAATGAATTGTTTTGGGTGTCTTTAATGGATTAATTAGTAATTATTTTGATATGATAGTTAAATATTACGGAGTAACAATTACTTATATTGAAATTACATGTTAAAATATCAAGATTTCAAAAGGTAAAAGAGATGAAGCATGAGTAAAAAATCTAGAGGTTGAAGACCTCAAATATCTCATCCTCATCCCAATTTAATTGTCCACTTTCTCCCTCTTGAACCCACACCCTCAGGTATATACCCTTTTCCCCTACTCATTCTTCAAACCCATATACATCTCTTCTTCCATTTTTCTACAGTATTTTTTGTTTTATATATTAAATTAACAATTATGCTTATGAGTTCTGTCTTTGTCACCGATCTTATCTAATTATTGTAAAGTCTGTTACTTTTTATTGATCTGTGAATCCCATCTTGAGATTTGGACCAATTTATTTAGATTTTGGTGGGTTTTTGTTACTATGAATTTTAATCAAGAACTTTGCCAAATTGTTTTTTGGGTTCTCTTTTTGTGAGACTTAAGATAATATATAGCTGTTGATTATAAATCAAGTATCAGAACACTAGGTTATGTTGAAATTGAATTATTGATATTGGTTTCAGTGTTCTTTTATACTCCCTCCGTTTTTATTTATTTATTCTGACGCCAAGATACAAGTAATGTAAACTTTGACTATCAAGTAGATTAAGTTATATGTTCAAAAATTATAAGAAAATAATATTCAAACTATTTTCAAAGATGAATCTAATGATATAAATTTTATATTTCCTCTATTCTACATTGCTTCACTTTTGATTTTTTACTTTTTCATGCTTGAACGCTAACTAATTCTAAATATTATTGGCCGCTTATAATATTCTAATAAAAATATATCAATAAAAAGGTGAAAAGCTCAAAAAGTCGCGACAATCTTTGTCTGAAAGCTCGTGCCTACAATTCATTTGGACGGAGGAAAGTATTTATTAGAACAATTACTGTAGTAATTAATGGTCAAGGTTCAACCTAAAAAAAACGAGGGAGTAATACTGTCATCCATCATAAATTGTAATATGAGTTATGATTAGCATTTCATCAGCTGTTGTTATAATTTTCTTTAGTTATCTGATATAAAGATTACATAATTAGTTTGATTGATCACTTGTAGAGCCTTGTTTAAGTATTGTTTTTTCCTTCTCTGTGCTGTGATTGTAGGTGGGCTTGTTAGACTTTGGCTGGAAACTTTGTTGTTAGAAGTTTAATTTAGGGAAGCATGTCGAGTGGTGCATTTACTCACTGGTGCTACCAGTGTCAGAGGCCAATCCGGATTGGAAGCCGCAATGTAGTTTGTCCGTACTGTGATGGCGGTTTCATACAGGATATTAATGAGATGGGACATGGCGGGCATCAGGAGTTATTTACCTCTCCACCAGAAGATGATTCTGACATTAGATTTATGGAACCGTTTCCCGACCCGAGATTCAGTGTTATGGATGCCTTGTCTGCATTTATGAGGCAGAGAATGGCTGGGAGAGATCCTAACTTTGACATTAGATCAAGATCTGTAATGATTCCTGGGCAAGGTATGTCTTTTGGGTCTGGACCTTCTGGTCCATGGTTGGTACTCCGTGGTCATGGCACTAGTGGTGTGCCTCGAGATGATCCATTTGAATTTTTTTTCAATGGCGTTGCACGAACGGGGCAGCGCCAGGCAAATTTTGGTGACTTTTTCGTGGGACCTGGTCTACAAGAGTTGATTGAGCAGCTCAGTATGAATGATAGGCATGGACCAGCGCCTGCACCGCGTACTGCAATTGATGCAATGCCTACTATTAGGATAACTCAGAGACATCTAAATACAGATGCCCACTGCCCAGTGTGTAAAGAAAAGTTTGAACTAGGTTCAGAAGCTAGGAATATGCCATGTAATCATATATACCACTCTGATTGCATAGTTCCATGGTTGGTTCAGCACAATTCATGTCCTGTCTGCCGAGTTGAGTTACCTCCACTTGGTACTGGGAGGGGATCAAGAAACGAGAATACGAGCAGCACCAGCAGTAGTAACTCCAATGTCAGGGTGAGCAGTGGGCAAAATCAAGGTAGGCGAAACCCGTTCTCGTTCTTGTGGCCTTTTCGCTCTTCGAACCAAGAAAATCGTCAATATAATGAAACAAGAGGAAGTAGCTCCAGGTCAAGTAGTGATGACAATAATGATATGCATGACACTAGATGGCCTTTTAATTATTGAAGCAGTTCTCTTTTGACCTCTTGTTAGCAACTTTTATTTATCCAATTCTGCAATTAAATTTCATTTCTGCCAAAGGAATGCATGTTGTATCAGGTTGAATTCTATGTTTTGGGTGGTTTCGTTAAAAGACTCAGCATGCTCTTGTATTGGATTCTTGTAGATAGTTGTTTTGGTAATTTTCCCACCTTGATTGGCTTGTCAATAATTATTTATTTTATTCACAGTTTCTGTATATTTTGTTGCATCTTTTTTTGTGTACTCCTATTGCACACTTCTTTTTTAGAAGAAAACATGCACGTTACATTATGTGACTTTCTAATTTTTGTACTGTGTTTATTCTAAGATTGTCCAAACTGAATTTCAATTGCAAAATTAATAAGACTTTTTACCCTTGATTAATGCCACTTCAATTTGAATCAAGATCATCATCTTAATGCTAGCAACTAATACTCGTATATCTTTGCACAATATACAATATGCATATGAATACTTGTTCAAAATTCAAATTTAAAAAAATCAACTTCAGGGAGTAGTTATTTGGTTAACATGTGGGCTGACCTGAAATTGTGAAGTTTGCTCTATCAGTTCAAGGCATGTTACTATTTTGTGTGCAGCAACTATCCAGCAGTAAATATTCTCATAAAATGCTTGTGGGTATTGAAAATAAAAGGTGGGAGGGGTGGGTTAGAATGCAACAACATTGCATGAGAAAAAACAATTTGCATTTTTTATGATTTTGCAAATATGAAACAAAATCCCATGGAGTAGCTAATGTGATGTTCATGGTGGGTAGAAAAACATCCAACCATCAAGGACTCCCTCCCCACTTTTGCCTATGGTATCATAAAGTCTAAAGCAGGCAACTAAAATCAGAAAATGGTGCTGCTTCAAAAGCTTCATAATAAATTAGCCATTTCATTAAGAGTTTCAGGCAAGATATGCAACAAAGCATTTAATCTTTCCACAAGGGAGGCCATATTATTAGGAAAAACACGAATTACAGACTAAGAGACTCAAATCCCAAACATTGCATAGCTGACTGACTAATCCATAGTATAAAAGCTAGCCCACACCATAGTAACTTAGAAGCATAACTGTATATACATCTCCTATTATCTCATGCCCAATGCAGGCTTAGCAAAAGAACATGGAACTGCGGACATTATCATCAAGCTTGGGCATTGGTGGAACAGGAACGGTGCCAGCATGGGAGACTCCACGACCTGAAGACGTCTCAGAAGCATCTTCAAACTTCATCCATTGGCCCAACTGACTTGCAGCCAAGTGCGCATAACATATTGGAGCGACTGCGTACACACAAAAGAAAGCAAGGAGTTCTTAATGTAAGAAATGAAAGAAAAAGTAGATTGAATAATTCAATATTAACCAAAGGAAGTCATCTTACCAACTGAAATGGCTGTGGTGCTTCTCTGGTAGCTGTAATAAGGTAATAATAGACACAATTAGGGGACTAACATTATTTAAAGATCCACTAGGTTTCCCTGACTAACACAAATTACCACCAATACTTATGTAAGAACAACCCCACTTACACATAGGACAGTGAATGCACAAGTTCCTGAAGATCATCGGCGTTGTAACCAAGCTCATCATATAGGATATGATAGTGGGTTGGCCTTGTCGTCCCCTGTTAGAATATGATAGATAATAGTTAATATATATTAACATGTTAAATACGTCTGCTCCAAAATAACTTACAATTGCTCAAAAATAACTTACAATTGCTCCAAAATGAGAACATAAATAGAAATCATTGTTCTTTGGGTGACAAATCTTGCTGTCAATGATAGTGCCTGTACAACAGCAAAATGAGAACTATTTATAGGACAGAACATTCTACATCGATCAGTGAACTGTTCAACTTATGTTACCTGGGGGAACATTATCAGGGGATCCACCAGACTGGAAGAACTTTGTATGGTGATTCTTTTGTGCAACAATCACGAGAAACTTGGGTGACCACTTTTCATCTAGAAACTTGCAGGCCTACAAAGTGTAATTAAAAAGAAAATAAAATAGAAGCCTCAAAGATTAAGAAAGGTATCCATATAATAAACAATACATACCTCAATAATTTGATCGAGCTCTTTATTGAGAACTTGGTTGAATTGTGATTCACTAACGCCATCTCTGTAAATCACAAGTAGAGTAAAATTATACTATTTGGTTTTGTAGTAATTGAAGAAAAGGCAAATGATGAAGACACAGATCAACGTAGTATTATTAAACAGATTTCCTCCTTCCATGACACACCAAGGACCCCTCTTAATATTACTCAACAGATGTCCTTCCTCATCAAACATGGGCCCACACCTCTTAATATTATTAAAGAAATCTCCTTAGTATTTATCCCATCGACATCACACCCAATACAATTAGACTAATTAATAGAAATGTGTGCATCTGACCCAGTTTAAAATTCATTTTCTCCTTAATGCTTGAGTCATACAAAAGTTACCAGAAACATTAGGCACTTTTGCTTGACTTGGTTGATTGAAGTGACAGTTCAAATAATTTTTTTACCGGAATATGATAATTTGATCTGGTTTCTGTTTCCCAGAGCTGACATAGAAATCAAGCAACAACTCCCTGCAATGGGTATAAAGCTATGCTCAGAGATGCAAATGCAATGGGTAAAAAACAAGTTATACTCAGAGTTCCCCAAGCAGTAGAATATAATGCCAACAAGACGATGAGAAAAGTATAACCATTCAGTGAACAAAATATTAAGGTTTATTCACTTTACATTGAATACAACAAAGGATAAGCTCAAAATATTAAGATTTCTTCACTTCACATTGACTGGGACCCAAAAATAAGCTAAGGGTCTAATGTGACGTGCTTGTCTGCTTCTAGTAGTATGGTTTTTGCCTTTCGTATATATAAAAACAAAGTGTGAGAGATTTTCCTTGGTGATTATAAGGCGACTTTCTCCCAGTTTATACAGATAATTGAGTTCGTAATACTGGAGAAGGAACAAACAAAGGAAATTTACCTAATTATGCCTTCATCTTCCTTTTCTGAAACTGGTTTGAAAAGAGAATCTATCATCTCAACCTTCGGGGACTGAGTACGCACTGATGCTCTGTAGCGAGATATCAAGGGCCATTGTCTCGAACTAACAACCTGTAATGCAGCTAATGCATTAAACAGTGTAGTTTCTACTACAATCATGTATCTCACAAGGGGTGGAACAAGAATAAAAATACCGCTGCTATAGATGGAACATCAGATTGCCCAGGAGACCCATGAGACACGTCCATGCCGAGAATTATAGTTGGCACCTTGGACACCAGAGGAAGTGTTCTTTCCAAAGATAACAAAGAGTTCAACCCACCAAGCTGTTACAACAGAGATGTGACCATTGTTGACATAATTTCAAACAACCAAGAAACTAGAATGATCCTCATAAGTCAAAGCTTAGCATTTATCTTCAGAAGAAGATTTGTCAGGTACTGATCATTGATTCTAGTAGGAGCCATGCACTGAGTAACTACCCCAAAATCTGACAGATTCTTTTTCTTCCAGGGACCTTGACAATGTTTAGCAAAATAAATTAGCAAGTATATACACTGCGGTATTAACATGAGAAAAATTAATATTAACAATTTCCAACTGGTTGAAAAATCAACAAATAAATTAGCTCAGTTAATCTACTGCAGTGTCCATAGGTACATGGTGTTCAGACCAACCATATATGTCACAGTTTTTCCTCTCAGGCAGCAGACAGAGAAGGAACTTTGGAGCTCCAGGCAGTTTGGCTTGTATCTGTTCAAACATCTTTTCCACTCTAACAAGGGGTGGTGCCCGTCTGAACTGAGGACTTTCTTCGAATACATCAAATGGCTGTTCAACCATCTGCCAGTCCAAAAAATATACCAAGAATTAAGTAAATGATAGAGGGTGAGGGAGCTACCAAGCACGTTAAAATTGTCAACGTGTAAGAGAATAAACATACTATGCCTTTCATATCTCCACATTTAATCAGATCTCTGATCAGGTTGCGAACATCACAGCGTGCTGAGAAGTTGACAAGGGCCCACATCTCTATCTTTGCAGGCTCTACCAATTTCTAACCACCCACAGAAAGTTGAATGAGGAAAATGATCATAATCTTTATCACTGAACAAATCCAAGGATAACAAGAATCAGCAAACCTACCTTATGATTGAAGTTCCACCTTCCATTCCTAGGAAACACATCATCTCCATTGCCAACTTTCAACTGCAATTAATTACCATGTCCATAACATTTTAAGCAAGGCCACAAACAACATACTTATTCTTTTTATTACAAACACTATTCTAACCCAAGTCCAGGAAAAAAGAAGAAATAAATTCAACATAACTATTACATTTATTGAAAACCTTAAGACTCTAACCTAAGACATCTAGAAAAAAAGAATAAAATTAACATAACCACTACTTTTATAGCAAAACTTAATACTCGACCCAAAGACCACTAGAGAACAAGAAATTGTACAAATTAAAAAATGTGTACCTTGGGTGTAGGAAGAACACGGCCTTCAATTTGGGTGAAATTGTTGTTGACAGAAATGCCACAAGAACGAAGCATGGGCTCAGCATCATAATTACTGATTCTCAGAGCCTGACATATCATGAAAACGAGTTAAAAGACCAATTAAACAAAATTGGTAAACAAAACCAAAAAGGCTTATACATAAATAACTCACATTAGTCAAGACAGACATCCGCTCTTGAGGCTTCTGCCTAGATTTCTCAACCAATGAAGCTCTTTGGAAGTTTGTTAGTGCTTTTGTGTATCGTTGCAGAGACACCAATTCACACAGCTAGAAATGTAATCTCAGCAAGTGATGATAAAATTACCCACAAAATGACATTCAAACCAAACTAAAAAATTCTAAAGAATATACCTCAATAGGGAAGTAAGTGGGACGCTTTGGTTTGCCAACATTGATGCATGGAAGATCAGCAGAATAACGCAAATCAATGTTGCGTTGATTAACAAAATAATCATAGACTGTCACTTCTGTAGTCTCAGGCTCTCCATTCGCATCTTTAGTTTTCTGCTTCAGGGTAAACCTGCAGTGTGTTTTCAGAAAAGAAAATACAAAATGATGGAGCTGATTAAGTAATCATGCAAATATAGCAAACACTTGAAATCTAAGCAAAATAAAGAGAAATACGTTTGTTCTCTGCAAGGCCTCTCGCTCAACCCAGTGATCTTGTATTCTTGATTTGTAGGGCTTGTCTTCACCCTGAGATTCTTGAGTGTCCTTTTGGCCTACTCATGAAAATTTAAAAACCAGTAAGAAATTCTTACACATTTTCCTCGTAAGTGTATTAGCAAAGAGAAAAAGAGATGCATAATTTACCTTGACCCAGTCAAGGCTAAAGGGGTCCTTCACATTTTGGTTAAGAATCAAGAAATCAACCACTGGCCCCGGTTGAATAATCATAGTTGTGGATACATCTGACAGAAACAATAGCATAGTCAAACAAGTATATAAATTAAGTCATCCATGACAGTCAACATTCAATAATTAGTTAAAAACCTAAAGATTACCAATATTCAAAGATAAGCCTCCCTGGGTAGTACGGAAACTTGAGTGAAATCCTCGACAGCCAAGAACACCACCTCCAACTTCAGTAAAGTTCTTGGGATCATTATGGAAAAAGGATTGCCGAACAAGCAAGCAACCCCTGAAATACAATAGTTATGTATAAGTATTCACATTGCAATAACCAAACATCCATGTGCATTCTTCCATTCAAAAACATTTCAACTTATTGATCATTGTAAAAATATTCAAGAAAGAAAAAAAATTCTGGGTTAGGAAGAAAAAAAAACAGCAGTAACTTACTGTTTTGCAGCATGCTGCCTTAATATTATATCTAAAACCCTCAATGCTTCTTGGGAGTCCTCGGACTCTTGACCACGTAAAGCATTGGCAATCGCCTGCATAGGGATTTTCGCAGCATAACTCAACTCCACCTTGAATGTTTTGGAGTTATAAGGCCGCCGTAGCCTTTTCTTATCAGTCTCATTGGGACTACCTGGGCCACCAGGGCTAGAATTTCCATTGTTCCTTCATAAATAAGGAGTACAGACTCAGTAATTAAATGCAACAACCTAATAACAGCAACAACAGCCCTGAAGCAATACCTGCTTGATGTCACCTCCTCAAGCACAACAGTGAACTCGAGTTTGTTCCTAGGAAGAGCACCGACAGTAAATAGGGTCTTCTCCCCATCATATGCAAACTGCTTATCAGCTAACTCTGAGCCATAAGTTTGATGAACTTTATCCAGCACTTTTCTTCCAATTCCCTTCCCATCCACAGGGCGGCCATCTTCATAATAAAGCGCAACCTGTACATGAAAAAAATCAAACTCCAAATTACTGACTACTATGGAGGGGGGTCATCAAGACATAAAACGAACAAAAAGTAATATTTTTCAGGAGGGGTAATGAGGAAAGGAGGCATTCATGATAAGCTGAGCGCAGCAAGGACTATACACTGTAGTGGAAGAAATGACCATCCACATTCTTGACATTCACTTTGAAGTGATTTGTGAGCAGCTGAATCTTTTGTCCTTTACTCCCGACACCACGCCTAGCCATGGGTACTCTTACTACCTTTTTCTTGTTCATATCGGCTTCTACTTTTATCGGAGTGGTATCAGAAGGAACAGGTGGGGGAGGTGGCAGAGACTCTGGAGCGCCATTTCCATCATCAACTGAACCCATCTCAATATCTGTAAAAAACATTCAAGATATCAACCTCAATTTGTCAAACCAATGCCATACCCTTGCTGCATAATGTAGCTGCAGTCTAGAAATGCATCAACCAATTTTACGATCAAAATCACTCCAAAAAAACAAGAAAAAACATGTACAGCACAACAAAATTTTGCTAGAGGATTCAAACAAAACCATAGAAATATATAATTCAATCCTTACAAGTTACTCTAATTTTGAATTTTGATGGTTGACTTTAAAATTTCGACTTATTTTTAAACATGTACCGAGTATATAATAAGTGAAAATGTATCTAATGATAATATTTATAGTGTAGTAACTAATTTTGAATGAAGTCAAAATGAGTTACAAATTTTGTCAATTTTTTGACAACTGAAAAATTGGACAATCTTTTTGGGACAGAGATAGTGATTATTATAAGCCCATAAATCAACAATAAATCATGGTAAACAAACATGCAACCCAATATACAACATTGTTCAACAAGGGTTGAAATTTATTTCATTGCGTAAACGGAAATATAATGGGAAAAAATATTACCTCGTACTAAAATATTGTGACATTTTGATTTTAATGAGTTGACTTTTTATGCATAAGTGAAAATGAGTCAATTAAAGTTACAAATTTTGTCAATTTTGAGCACTCAAAACATAATTTATTTGATTGCCTTAGAAAACAAAAGATTTAACTATATTCTTCAACAAGAGTTGAAATTTATTTCATTGCATAAACTGGAAATATAATGGAAAACAAAATATACAAAAAAGATACTCCGTATATTTTAAAATTGAGAATAAATATATGGAAAATTCTGCACAAAAGGAAAAGGTCAACATAAAAACAGTTAAAGCAACAAATATCATGAATAGCAGCAAACAAAAAATTCCATTAGATTTTATTTCTATAATAATAATAACCCATTAGAAGATAAAACCAAATACACAAAAAAGCACAAACATATAAACCCAAAAATTAACAAGAAATCATGGTAAAAATGAACCATACCTAAGAAAACAAAAATTTAACTACATTTTTTAACAAGGGTTTAAATTTATTTCATTACCAAAAAAGGAAACACAAAACCCCAGTTAAAATTCAAAATAAATAAATGGAAAATTCAGCATAAAAGGAAAAAAGTCAACATAACCACAGTTAAAGCAAGAAAAATCATGAATACCGGCAAACCAACAAATACATTACATTTTCTTTCTATAAAAATAATAATAACCCATCAGAACATATAACCAAGTACAAAAAAAGCACGAATTTCCCGGAAAAAGAAATCTGGAAATAGTGAAATTCTCCATACCTGAGTGCAAGAGAGAGTTAATAGTAAAGGAGAAAGTGGACAAAGTTTTGGGACAGTAGAAACAAGAATGAAGGAGGAGAAAGTGGACAAAGTTTTGGGACAGAGACTGAGAAAGGTGTGCAGCTGCGCAGGTATACTCATAGTATTTATGCGCTGTCGTCCTTTTCGTATGGGGGCCCACGTCCCAGCGTTATAACCTAGGTCATTAATTGTTTTTTAAATATAGTTTTAAGTGATTAAAATAAGTCCGACCCTGGTCCTTAGAAAGATTCGAACAATCTCAAGAATCAAGATTTGCTAGTTCAACCGCTAGATTATTTGACTATCTCCATTAACCTTTCATTTGATACTTGAATATAAAAGTTAAAAAATAAAAAATGGATGTTTAAAAAATAAAAAATTAATTTTCGATCTTTTTGATCTGGATGAATGGAGACGAGGACAAAACTTAAAATTTAGTCTATATGAAAGTAATGAGGTGAACCGAAGCAGATATTATACACTGTGTGAAGTAAATTATTTAACATCGATTCATCTAATCAAATATGATAACAAAATTTTTTTTATCAGGAGAAGTTAAAATTTATCCTTAATTCATCTCGATCCAAACGAATCAGAAAGGTTGTCTAATTTAAAAAAATAATTTGATTACCGATAATGAAGTTAAATTGTGTTTTAATAATCCATATCAGTGCAAGTGTTAATTCAATTAGTAATTAATTTATTGAATACCTAAACTATTTTAATCTTTAGACAAAATCAAAATGATCGAACGGTATTATCATGTTTTTTTATTTTTTGTTATGAAAATTAACATTGAAAATATATCTGTAACATTTGCGGAGATATCATGTTAGGTGGTGCATTATATTCCATATCCCCTCAATTAATGTTAATTCCAGATACTCCATTTTAAATTAATTGGATTTTCTCTTATTTTTCGGTATTAATAACTTTTAATCATCAATTATTTTTATGTATTAATATGAAAAATTACAAAAAATAATATTATGAAAATATTTTGCAAAATTAAATTCAACGACATCAATTTTATATTTTTGAAATTGAAGGACAAAAGAATTCTGGGCTAAAGTCAGACACACTTGTCCCTTAACATTTAAAATACGATTAAATTTAATTATTAAAATGTTTAGTTGTTAAATTAATTAACGAAGTTGGACTCCACTTTTATGTTCATAGAGTATAAACGTTAATGCTTCTAAGCTACTGTCGAGATAGTTTAAATCGGTAGATATCGGGACAATTAAATGGATCGGGTTTTCACTACATAAAATAATTTTGTCACTCCATTCACCACACAAACCAAACAAGACCCAAAATAAAATCCCATCTCCTTCCCCCAACCCCCAAAAACCGTGAGCCCCTCCCCTTCCCCCTTGGATTTTCTTTTTTCGATTTCTTCTTCATCTTGCAAGCTTTGGCTCTAAAATTTCTTGGAGAGTTTCCCCACATCATCCTTTACGTATTTGAGTGTAAGGTTATACTTTTTGAGTATTCTTTGAGTTACGAGAATGCTGACTTTGGTGATTTGGTTGACTTCAAGTTTTGGGGTTTAAACAGATAATTATCAGTCTTGGGGATTATGGTATATAAGCCGATAACACTGATTTATGAGTTGAAATATGTTGTATACAGCTTGACTTTCGTTGAGTTTTGTAGAAAAATGTAATTGTAAAGTGACTTGGAGTTTAATATAGCCGTTTTGGGAGAAGTGGTGATTTTTGTGTCATTGGACGGTAGCATGCTTATGTAGGATTTTGTGTTGATTAATGTTTGGGTTTTGATTAAAGGTCATAGAAATGGATTACACTACTTTAATCATCGTTTGATCGACAGATATTGTTTGTGAGTGTTTGCATTGGGCAGGAAGGGCCGAGAATGTATTATCGTGGTTCGATTTTTGTCATTTTATTATTCGCTCAAACACGCCGTAGTATTTATTTCCACCTAGAGTTGTTAAGTTGATAATTAAATATGGTCATGTAGTTGGAAATAAAAAATAAAATATGTTAAGGGTTAAATTGTAGCAAGTAGTACAAAATTTTTGGGTGTTTTGATTAGACATGGATCGATTATCGGGAAATAAAAAATAAAATATGTTATGGTTGAAATTGCAGCAAGTAGTAATTGTAAATTTCGCGCAAGTAGTAATAATGCTCGCCTAATCAGCCGATCACTTAATCAATCCGAAAGGCACTTGATTGGATTAGGCGAGGCATTGTTATTTCTTAAATAATATACTAATCACGTGAGTTTTATTTATCGCTTGTATAATGTATATGTTTGTACTTGTTGGTTGTCTCTGAGGATATGCTCACTATTACTTCCATTGTAGAGATGAATGCTATGGGACGAGATGGTTATATATTGTCATTGTGTGTCTTAATTGGGGTTGTATTTTCATCTTGTAATTGATGATTTTGGTGTTTTGCTGAAGTTGTTTATTTCTTGCGTTGGTCGTCAGTTTTTTACCGAGTCGTGATAGGTGTTTTTGAGAAGTTGTTGATATAATGCAAGAATTAATTTTGTTGCGCTTTATACTACAAAGATAAGTACGGAGTTTATGATGTATGTTGAAGTTGTATTATTCGTATTTGCCTTTATACCGGTATAAGTGCCGTGTTTTTGCTTCGCATCTCGTTACGATTCGCGATACTATGCCGACGGGCATAAGTTTCTCCTGCTGTGCCGAGGCTGATTATATGCGATTAGTCAGAGAATCGGATATGAGCTTGGTCGAGTTGATCGTGTTGATACAGCTTGACACCGTTGCTTGAGTCGACTGAAAGGTTTGTTGATTGAGTTAAGTCGAGCCGATAGAGTCGCCGAGCTGATCGAGTGGTTTAGTTGTGCCTTCGGGTGCTTCTATGTTGTCGGTGGCTGTGAGCCGTCCTGCTTTGTTGTGTTAAGTGTTGTTTAAACTTTCTATGGTGTTTCGTGATATGTTTGCGACTCATTTATTGGTTATGGATACATGTGATTATAATGATGTTGCCTTGATGAAATTATATTTAATTATGTTTGGGTTGATCATTGATAGTATTATTTGGTTCTCTTTGTGATTCTAGTCGATATTAATCGTTATACCTCTCTTAATGTTAAAAATTGAGTTGGTTAATGGTTGAGTTAACTTTGAATGAGAGAAATATTAGGTACAAAACATTTTTAAACCGAGGTTCATGCTAGTTTATCGAAGGATGTTGATGATATTTTATAAATGGTGGAAATTTGAATTCAAAATGCGCAGAGATGTTTATGATCTAACCAATGACGCTGATACCATTGGCGGGAATAAGTTCCGTATACTAATTTAAGAATACGCGAGATAATTTTGTACATAAGTTTACCTTAATTCAAGACATAACTTGCTACGTTGAATTAAGATAATGAAACGATTTGGAAGTTCTTATGATAAACATTCAGATGTCCTAGGAGGTGTATAGCTATATTTGGGAGTAGCACTTTAAGGTGAACTAAAGATAATAGTTGAGTTGTTATATGATTGGAATACTATCGGGAAGTAGCTATACTTAAGAAAGATAACAAATAGAGAGATATTATCTCCCGTGATTAAGGTGTATCGAGGAGGTTGTTGTAGTGGTGTGAGTTGTCGCGTTAGTTGGTTCATTAAGGAAAGACGATCTTGTCGTAGAGTAGTATATAAAATAACCTCGAGGTATAATCTTAAATAGGTAAAGTCAATTTAATCATCCTTTGTTTGAAATGAGGTGGGTTAACTTCGTGGATATTTGTATTCACTCACCATAGTCGACTCTATTCTTTGCGGGCGGGCATTTTATATGCCTAGGTCGGTCATGGGACGAACAGATGCATCAGTCGAGTAGTCGCTGCACTGGGTGGATAATAATGGTGGCCGAAAGACCTCAACATATACTTTATCTTCTTTGCATTTACATTGTACTTTGCATAATTATTGTTGTCTCGAGTTGTAAAACCCATTGTTTGATGTCGATTTATATTATTACTTTTCGCTGGCTGGCAAAGGTTGTTAGTTCAATTTACGGGCAAGTTAGCTTATTTTTATTTATCGTGATAAACGAAGCTCATTTTTATCGTTATCCATCGCTGTGACTCGATTATTCAGTTGGATGACGGTCTCAACTCGTGGTGGCCTACCTAGCGGGTCGTTATAAAAAGTCTTGACAAGTAAATCTTAAACATCAATTAATTTGAAATGGAAAGAGTACAAAACATATTAAAAGAGATTATCTTTTGAAATATTTTTTTATCAAATCTTATATCATGTATATAAAAAATATTTAAGTTTAAAATTTAAGAAATAATGATATTTTAAAAGCTTAATTTCATATAACCCCAAACTACGTGCACATTTTAAATTTGACCTCTCACTTTTCTATTTTTAATTTGCCCATTCTATCTACTTTTGATGTGAAAATGGATGAAAGGTCATTTCACATTAGGACAATTTCGAAATTGAACATCTAATAGTTGTTTGGACAAATTTTAGAACTAATAGTTGTTTGGACAAATTTTAGAACTAATAATTTGTTTACCTTTTAATAAAACCAAAAGATTTTTATAAAGAAAATTGAAATTCAAACGCTACCACCCTACCCGTGTCCTATTGGCCTAGTGATATCTGGCCTAAGCCTCTATCCAAAGTCTCTGTAGTTCAATTCATGTAAGAGTATATTATAAGCATACTTTCTCGCTGCACCACCATGGGAAGAGTATATTATACATACTTTCTCGCCAGACACCCACTATGTGAGCAAATTTTCTAAGACCTACTTCAGAGATGTTCAAGCTGGAGCTTAGGCTCATTTGCTTAGCTTATAATTTAATTAATGTCTGATATCGTATGTAATTTGTAACTTCATCGTTAGAGGAAAAAACACCACCACCCCAACCGTGCAATACTTTATCCACATCTTTTTTACGAAATAATGCATATATATATATAAAATCAAGAGTAAGATATCAAGACACGTAAGATAAATTTCACTGAAACTCAAAAATGTCATACAACTCATACAACACATATACAACTCATACAATCAAAGTAAACAACATGAACAATATAAATCATAAACTACAAGAGACATGGGTAATAGTGAGTCGTGGGAACACTTCGGTGCCTCGAAAAAAAAGTAAAAACCTTATCGAAAGAAACCCAAACGGGACAAAAACTCAATAAAGAAAAAGAAGACTCTCAAGAGCCCCGCCATGTCAAAACGTGATCCGCTGCCTCTGCACAGCCTCGATCAAGATGCGTAGGTTGCTGGTTTGACCTCAGCAACGATTTAATTCTGTGGATACGGATTCTGATCAAAAAGTCGCTTCCATTCCTTTGCCCGCCAAATCTCATGAATCGTAACTCCAATTGCAAGGATAATGGCTCGATCGAATGCCTTTGCCCATGCTCCTTCGATCCACTTCCCAAGATAAAGACTCTCCGCAGTAGTCATTCCGCTTCCTAATGCCCAACAGTCCCAGATAGCGTACTGCTACGGCCGAGGTAACGGGATGAAAAGAACAAACGATGTGAATGGCCTCATCTTCATTCCCGCCTAAAAACACAAGAACATCGCCGAGGTTCATGTGAAGCGCAGAGTCCCTAGTAGCCAACCGCTTCCGACAGGATAACCAGAGGGTGAAGGAAAATTTGGGAGGAATGAAAGGCCTCCAAATAATCCTCATCCAAGGGTATGTCGGATTAGGAACTCTCAAAGTTTCATAAACCAAGTTAGTATTAAATCTTCCCGCTTAATCGAACAACGCGCAGCTCTGAATGCAGGTGCCCCTCAACCCTCCAAATGTGGAAAGGAGCCGATCCCGACAGAGTACAATCTCTGAAAAGCGAAACGAATCTCGATCACGCAGGCTTAATAGCCCCTGCATGGAAGCGAGGGCCCCAAGTAGAATTGCTTGACAAACTAATCCGTGATGGTATCACTTCACGGCAAAAGTGCCAAATGGTCTCGAAAGTTAACAAGACAACATTCCATTTCCAAATATCCATAAGACCAAGTCCGCCTTCCAATTTGGGAGTGCAAATATCGTCCCATTACACGAGCCGGCCGACTTCCGTAAAAATCGAAATACGACGCAGCAAATCTTTTTAAGGACCGCATCATATATTGGAAAGACCTGGAACCGTAACTCATCAACTCTTGAATTACGCATTTAATGAAAGCTCAACCTTCCCCGCATAAGAAAGAGAACGGTGACTTATTTCGAATAAATCAATAATAGCATCCGTGAGCGCAGGCGCCTCGACCGATACCGAAGTAGGGGCCAAAGGGATTCCTAAGTAGCGTGACGAGAAAGCAGCTCTTAAAAAACCCACACGCTCCAAGATGCTCCTTTTCCGGTCTTCCTTAACCCCCACTAAGAAGATGGAAGATTTATCCGGATTAAATGAGAGGCCTGAAACGCCTTCAAAAGTCTCTAAACATGTCATGAGGATCTCAACAGATGCCATATCCCCGTAAGAAAATAGCATTAAATCATCCGCAAAGGCAAGGTGAGTAATATGAGCGCCTTGACATTTCGGATGAAAAATGAAGACATCCCCTCGAGTCTTTACCTTGAGTAGTCTTGAGAGATATTCAATACAAAGAAGGAAGAGCGCCGGTGACATCGGATCACCTTGTCTCAACCCTCTCTTGCCTTCAAAATAGCCATGAAGCTCACCATTAAAGGATATAGAGAAAGTGGGTTTCCGTACGCAAGCCATGATCCATCCAATGAATAGCTCCGGCAACCCAAAACCCCTCAAAACGTCCTCTAAAAAGCTCCAGGACACCGTATCGAATGCCTTCCGGATGTCCATCATAAGCATACAACTCGGAGTGCACCTCGATCTATTATAACCCCTAACTAGCTCTTGTGCAACCCAAATATTATCTACTTATGTTACGCCCCTTTAAAATAAAAGCACCCTGAGCCTTATCAATAAGTTTAGGCAGAAAGATAGACAAACGCCTTGATAAAATCTTAGTAATGACTTTATACAAGACATTACCAAATCTAATCGTCGGGAAGTCATTAACCCGAGGAGACTTTGTGACCTTCGTAAGAGGGCAAGAATCAAGATCAATTCTTCAAGAGGACCCCCAGAACAAAGAATTCCCGAATACCATACAAATTAACCTCCAACCAAATCCCAACGAGACTGAAGAAAGCAAAAGAGAACCCATCCGGCCCGGAGCCTTTTCATTTCCATATCAAACAAAGCCTCCCGTATCTCAATGTCAAGAACTGAGCAACTGGTAGTATACCATCGGCCGTACTCGTGTAATATATCCATTTGATAACACTATCAATCGGGCGAATCTCCTAAGTTAACCAAAAAGCTCCCCATAAGTCCACAAGTAGGGCAGAATTCTCCGAGAAGAAGTAAGAAACTATTCGACTTAACAAGGCTTGAAAATGGAATTTCGTGGACATTGTCCCGTGCTTAATAAGACTATGGAAATATTTAGTACATCTGGCCTTCTAATAAAACTTAAACAGATTTATCATGAAACTCGCCAAATTTCGCATTAAGAAATTAGCCCGCCTCCCGCAGAATCAGTAGTATTTTAGTTTTAATGTTACATTCAAAGGGATCGTCTCCATGAAGCTGGACTGCTTCTTTGAACGCAACATTAGCCTCCCTTTAGCCTCTAAAAATACTTCCAAACTCGTCCTGATTTAGGGCTTTTAATGAGCTTTTAGGTGGCCTTTAGTTTTAACATAAAGAAAAATTAGGCCATCCTCCATGCCAAGTGTCCCAAACCGAACGCAAGACATCATCAAAGGAGGGGTGATCCAACCACATGTTCATAAACTTAAAAGGCCGTATACTACTAGTAAAATTATTCACCAATGAAGTAATAACCAGACAAAGGGTCACCGAATCGCCCATGGGAAGAAAACAGCTTAAATTCAAGGAGCTCAAACATGCCACAGTAATTATTCAACTCTGGAATTAAACGGGTTACTTTGTTCATGGGGTTTATCATACTGACATCCTCCTGCACTGCGGCCATCCTAAGTCTAGCAAATCTTACATCGCAGACGGACGGAGAGCAATCGTTAATCTAAAGATGAATTTAATCACATTTAACACCAATTCATACATCCCGATTCTCACAAAATAATGTAAATTAATCTAAACATAAAATACAAAATGTATGAATACGAGAATTCTATATCATAACCAGCCGAATTGAACCCAACCCCACGTAGCTCGTGTGAAAGCCTCCCCTCAAGATCCCCTCCCAATGCTTGTTCAATCGAAAAGATGTCCTACTGCAATACACCAAGAGGAAAACCAACCTAAGAACTTTCCTGAACTGCTTAGAGTTCGAGGATGAATGAGAATCAAAATAGCACCTTCCAATTCACCCGGCCAGAGGGGCTATAGGAGGAGGTTTTATGATCTCTAAAATGAAAAACCTAATCCCTTCTAAATACCAAGTCCCAAAATTCCACTCATACAACTCAAGAAATCAGCTTTAACTCGCTAACTTAATTGTAATCAAGCATGAGCCCTCTAATTAAATAACGAAGCATTAGGCGAGTTGTTCTTATTTTAATTAACTAACAAGTCAATTAAAATACAAACGGTAGTCAGCCATCAATAATTCTATCAAGTTATTCATCGATCTCAATTGCTTTTTAATTGATTAAACTTGCAAGTTTAACCAATTGATGTTCATCAACACATATATATTTTATTAATATATAAATATTTGAGAAATACATTTCTCTAATATACAGTTTCAGTTAATTTCTATCATTTAAATATTATCTTGAATATCATTGTGTGTGCACTTCTAGGTTCATATAGTAGTTGTGGTAATAATTAACTAATTACTATTATTATAACGATTAATGAGCAAGATCTAGCACCGCTCATAACCCCTTAAATATCATGAATTCACACTAGTAATATACCATTACTAAGGTGAATACTAAGTTCCAGTAATCACATTTAACCAACCGGTAAATGAATTGATACACAATTGTCGCAACGGGCACAATAAAAGGGAATCAATTCTCATTGATTTCCAACAAGCACCCCCGCCAACTTTATCAGATGAAGAATAACACCAAAGCTCACTGCAGAACCACTTAGTGTCAGAGGAGTCAACCAAAGCATGGTCTAATTCTCCTTTCTACAATACAATAAACGGGTAAAATGCAACTATAGTGACTCGAGTCAATTCTAGTTATCTTGGCAAAGATGCGGCTAATCCACCCTCTAAGCACATCACAAGCGACATGAGTTGTCCCAAAGGATATCCACCACCATCAATAAAGTCAATCACATGAACTAATCCGAGACCGAGATGAAATAAAAGTACCAACACGAAGTCTTAGACAACTTAGTTTCTAATGTGTATTGCCAAATTCGAAACAGAGCTGGAAGAACATAACTTAATGACACATGCCGTGGGTAGTCGAGCTGATTAGCTTCCACAGAGCCCCCATACGCTTCAGTCCTTATCCGGGGTGATGGAGACACTGAGGAGAGCATGCACCTCCGCCTCCCATTAGAATTTTCCTTACGAGTCGTTACGTCAGCTTACATACCCCCTCCTCTTATCATGATTATCATCCATGCACGGTTAAGGAAACCATGCTGACATTTGAGACATCCGTGATTCGAAAGCAATTCACTAGTCTCCCCCGGGACTATTCAAAAGATCAAAGAATTTAGGTGAAAACCACCGAACTTGTGCTATTGGTCTTAGCCTTACCAACTCCCTTCAAGCCTTCCCTTTGATCACTAACAGAGTACTAACCGTGATTCACAATTCTCAATTACCCCTGCAAAAGAATCCATACAATCGGCATTGACACAATCCTTCAGCAATGGTTCCTTAGGCAGTGCAACACCCCGAGCTTTGACACGAGTCCTCGAACGAGTCACCATATGAGTAGCAACCGGAACCGGGTTAACATTGGGTACCCAGAGAACAACCTAGTGGGGAATGTCGGGTGCTCGCAACTCGCTTTCATCAAGTACTTAAACACGTTATGTCCAAAAGCTTTGCAATTCCGAACAATAGTCCGGATAATATCTGCTGTTTTTGAACATACTTCCTTCACCTACAATTTGACACTAAATTCTAACACCGCGTTTGCTTTACATCACATCAATTAAACAACGCGTATAGTCATGTTTAGTAACCATCCTATACATTGGTATACTCCACCTCAACCCGGATCACCTGATGCATCATAGTGGCACATCGATAAAACCTACGCCAACACTTCAGAAAAGAGATCATCCGGCTTAAAATTCTATACCCGCATCAACTAACTTCAAATATAAATAGTCTACTAAAAGCAACACGGACCCTATCAATATTCAAATCTATCCTCATCCATCACAAACCGGAAAATTCAACTCTTACTATATGTATTTAATATTTATTAATTTTAATATTCCATGATTTAACTAAAGAGTCGTTGGCATGCCTACCCTGGCAAAGGTCCCAGTATAAATTTCTATCAAACAATATCCCCATGTTCCAACGAAAGGAATTTCATCACTCTTTATCCAAACTAACATCATCATCATTTTTCCATAGGCTACATTGCCAGAGTTTAAGTCCATTACCCATAATACGATTATCTTTTAAAACTTTAAAATTGAGGACGACCTAATACCTCAGTGAGAACCAAGCAGTACGGGCCCCGTGGATGCTGAACATCGTGGCGGTTAGCAACAAGTGGGTTGATTAGCGCGGTCAGGGAACAGACCATCACCTCAGCAACTGAACCGCACGACGCAGCTCGTCTCGCATCACAGACCACTCCAACAGACTGGGTCCCCTAAATCAAGCAAATTGACTTACCCGCCAAACCATCGAACCACCAAATTTCAAGACAAGGCTCACACCCGCAAAGAGGGACCACATGCAGCCATCGATACGGAGCCGGACCCAAAGCTTGGTCGGAAAACAGGTACGGCATGAGTTTTGTCACCACCATCATCACGCATGCATGCCCACCGTCTAAACCACTACAACACTATCAAGAATCACCCCACCATCGCCGGATCGAGGTGCTTACCAAAACCAGCCCCAATTGAACCCTCAACAATGTGCGGCCGAGAAACGGAACAACGGTGATTTTTTGGATACAACCTCATCACATCACCATCATCACAATGAGGGACAACCCCATTTTCAGAACTCAATGCAACAACATAACCAGATTGGGGCGCAACCAGTCCGACCCCGATAACACCATTCCCCGCCGGATGAACACTTGAACCAATACCCGCAGGAGATGAATCATTTTGTCCCCATTCAGCCACCACCGATTGCAATTTTTCATCAAGGATTCCTTCCACATTAATTCGATGGTCTTGAGGAACGCGGACCATTAGGGAAGGGTCAATGTTTGAGGCCACCATTTTCGTTGTGTCATCTTCCAAAGAGGAGATTTCCGCTTCTTTTTCTTCTTCATGGATTTTTCGATGGCCATATAACTTCCGCCACTATCAATTGGAACCTCCTCGGTTCGTGGCTTCACCATCGTGCATGAGATGGATGCCGATGGAAATGAAGAGACATCTGCCACCATGCTCTAATTTGGGAGTCCAACCACCAAAGGCGCTGAAACAACCAAGGAAGAGTAACCACCAAACCCACACTTTAGATGAAGTCTGAAAGAAAATCAGAAATGAATTTATTTTTATCACGCTTGTCCAACGAGTACTAATCCGCTATAAGGATGTAGAGCCAGCCTCGAACTTATTTTGCCTCAACGGAACACGCTTTGAACTCGCTCTTGCAGCCGGGGATCGATCCATAATTCAAATGCGGGTATTCATTTCATAATTCAAAAAAACTATAACAATAATAAATGCAAGATTAAACGGATTTCAAGGTTACCTATATTAAATGTAGATGAAAATTAACGATCATCAAAACTACAACTTTATCGCTATTCTCTCTTTCATTGCTTGAAACCGGTTGATAAACATTTCTTTCTCTACTTAAGTCACCAAGGCTCAGTTTCAAGCATTACCCATTTTGTTTCTTAAGTCATTCTTACTATTTCAGAATGTAGTATGCCCCTAATAATGCAAAGACTAATGAATTTAATAATATATTCTAACTAATGAATTAATAATACTCCGTAATATTTAAGCAATTAACAAATAATTAAATTGAAATTAAGTAATTAGCAAACCAATCAAAGTAATTGAAAAAAATTAAACAGAAATAATTAATTTGTTCAACTAAATTAATTAAATCAACAAAGTTATTATTACCCAATATCAAAAGTGAAATAAAAATTGGAAACTAAAATTACAATTGGAAAATCAAATTGAATTGAAACATTATAAGTTTATAACCAAACTTTAATCATAATTTAATTATTATTTGTACCTTTTGTTTTGGAAGAAAGCAATTAGATCACGGAGAGCGGTAGAGGCTGAGTTATAGGGGAGATGGGAACTTAATATTGGGAGGAATGAGATGCCAGACCTATAGGGTCAGTTGAGTTCAAGGAAGAAAGACTGAACACTGACTCTCTAGGTTGAGAGGTGAACTAATATACCATCTCAACTATTTTTACCCTGAATATCCTATGAATCCAACCCCGTACTCCAATTAAAATGTCTTGAATTTTTTTCTTCATAAACTCGACTTGAAAACAAACCTTTTTGTCTCAAATAGCATGGTTTCAACTCCACCATATGTATCAGACATCCTACCTACATCAAGCCCTCACTAATTACCAGAGCAATAACACCTAGTATACTAATTCATTTGTGCTTGAACATGTGTGAAAAAAAGAAAAAAAAACAAAAAAATATAGTGCTCGTTGGAAAAAATTTATATTAACTGAATATTATTTAATATCTAGACTCTGAGCGGACTGGTAAGCCATCATAATCCCTATTATCAATTTTGAGAAATCCTAATATATTAGTTGTCACTATAATTAATATACACGAATATTTAGCCTTAGACAAGTAATGTGAATTGTACAATACAATTGTTCAATGGGCATAATTGTTAGATTCTAAACTCTTAGAATTTCAATTATATTAATATGTAATTATATTGATACACCATAATACATGTGTATAAAATTGAGGTAATTATATACACGATATGCATGTGTAAAAATTGAGATACTCATTATCCATGTACCTTTAATAGTGGAATATATCAGAAGCAATTATCAAATTGAAACTTATTTCAATTTATATAAGGCGAACCTCATTGTTTATATATAACATGTATATGTGGGTTATACGATTTGAATTAATTAACCCAACGATATCATTGATTTGGTAAATAAACAATGGTTAAACATTTTAATCCACCGATAAAATATTTTTTTATCATTAAGTTGGTATTATAACCATAACTCATGTATCTTTAATAGTGGCTTATTTGTTAATATCTTATAACTCATGTATATTTTGATAATACAATATGACAATTCATAAAGTAACATAATTTAACAACGATTATTCATGTGAACGGAAATTATATATGATTCTCATAACAAAATTATAATACTAGATTAATAAGTGATATGTAATATTCAACCATCATGGTTCATTTTTAAGAAGGATCATATATGAATATTATAAGTCAAAGTCATATATATGCAAGATAATTGAATGGTCTAGAGATTAAACTAGCAAATTAAGGGTTCGAATTTCATTATAGGGGAAGGAGGTTGGAAATTATTATAATCTTAATTATATAAAAAAAATCATATACATACAACAGTTATATATGAATATGATAACTCAAAGTCATATTCATGTTGATGAATGATAAGATCATACTCCAAAAATACAACTTAAGAATAACTCAATTGTACAATGACCCAATAATAAGCTAATACCAAATCACCACAATTATAATAATCCCTAATTTTGGTTGGGATTTTTTTTTGGTTAGTTGTATTGGAGGGTATTTTTGTTAAGAAAAAATGATGAAATATTCACATTTTTAGTGCTTGTATATGTATATATAAACATGTATAAGACATCCAATTTGGTTGGGAAAAGATTTTGATTGGTTTAATTAAAGGGTATTTTTGTCAAGGCAAATGATGAAACATTAACTCTTTCATACTCCTTCCGTTTCATATATTGTATTTATCATCTTAACAAAAAGTATTTTGACAAGACAGAAAAGACATTAGTATACCTTACATTAATTAAAAAATAAAACAATCATTATATGTATCAACTAATAGCACTCTAAAAGCAAAATAAATCATTAAATCAAAAGCAATATTGAGATAAAGATGAAAAATAAAATAAAAGTATATTGTAATTCTGGGAATAATTATTATGAAAAAATAAATTTTCATAGATAATTCGTATATGAAATCTAATATGGAACAGAAGCAGTACTAAGTATGACCGATAAATATACAAGTTCTAATATCCTAATAATAGAAGTTGTCTTGGCATAGTGTAACTGTTTAACCACCTAACAACAAGTACTTCAATACAAATCTGATATCCGATTAAGCCATATGAATATTCAGTTGAAGCCAAGTATTATGTCGCTCCACTTTTAATCATGTGTTTTATTAGATGACGAACCATAATTTTTATCTAAAGATGACGAAAGAATGAACATAAAAATAAGAAAAAAGATAATAAAAAAAATTAGGGGGACAAAATAAAGTTAAGAGGGGCGGACTGTCCATACGACTCCGGCCTCTCCCTAGCTCCAACATTAGTTATGCTAGACCTTACTCACAAGTCATTCAAAATTCATGTTCGAATTAAAGAATCTGAACATCAAGTTGAATTACCACATGCACATTTCACACTGTTGATTGTCTTGATTTGGATTTTGGAAGAAAATTCTTGGCGATGTAAGAACCACCCCCCCCTCTAATTTTCAAACACTCCTCCTTAATGTAAAGGAAGTTCGATGAGGGCCATAAAATATCTAAATTCTGTTAAACCAAACCAACCTAAGCCTTATTTATATAGAAATATCTAAATTTCATTGAAATTGTCAACTTCAAATGTTAAAACAATAGCAGTTATGCCAAAACTGGCAAGATCACTTATGCTAGACAAACTCTAGTTACATAAAAAATAACATTACCATGAATAAATCAAAGCTCACAATTAGGAGTAAAATAGTAGTTTTGCTCTCAAAAAACATTATTTTGTGGTGTGTATAGTGTTCTGGAAAAGTCTAATCTAGCTTGGAATAAAACAGAACAATAAAACATGAAGAAAATTCAAATTACAAGGCAGTTGATACTGAAAATACATCTGAATTTGGCATATTCCATTCCTCAACAATTCAGACAGAGTCACATTAACAGATTTCCATCACAACACAATCCCAAAAAACAGTAAATTTGACATTCATATAATTGAAATTGTTACCCTCCAATGAATCAATCTTGATCATTCTTCTTCCCCACTAAACCACTCATTTCATTGCCATCTTTCTCATCCAACAACCCTTCCCCCACCTCTTCATCCCCTTGTTGCACCACCTTATTCTGACCATCCTTTACCTTCAAAGCTTGCAGTTTTGTGTAATTATAATATCCCACACCCAAAAAGGCCAAACCATACCCAATCAAGTTAACAGCAGTCACAGTATCCTTAATCACAGACCACGAAAACGCGATCAACAACCAATCCTTGACAACTCCAGCTACATTCATAGTCAAAGCCGAAGTCTTTCCAACCAACAAGAACACAGCCAAATTCAGAGCAAATGCACAAATCGAATTAGTCCCGAATATAATCAAATCAGGCTTAAAGCTTGAAGCAGACTCTCTCAAAACAGGAAACTCCACAAACAACCATGGAATTGACAAGAACACAAAGCAACTAGGAGCAACATAGTACAATGATGTTATAGGATTAAGACTGATTCCTTTAGAAGTCAACAAGATCTGGATCAAAACCAACCTGGTTGCCTCAAACAAAACTGCCCCAAGCTGTAATAAAACACCCCAAGAATCATACTTGGCTTCCCCAAAAGCTGCAATAGCAACACCAACAGAAATGGCCACCATATTGGACATAATATTTTTCTTGAAAGATTCCTTTTTTAACCCAATGGAGATGGTGTAAACAGCAACAGGCATAAGGGCTTTAAGCATCTGAATAAAGGAAACAGATAAATATATGTATGCAGAATTAGATAGCCATAATGAAAGGGAATACAAAGCACCAATTGGGACAACTGAAGTGAGATAAACATGAGTAGAAAGTGAAATGGGTTCTACAAGTTTAAGGATTCTGACAAGTATGAAGGCTAAAGAAGAGCAAAAGGCCATGTGAATCATTGTTAGGGAGATGGGGAAAGGCCAATTGTACAACTTGTGATCAAGAATGTATTTGTTGTAGATTATCACTGTGAATGAGAGGAAGATCCAGATTGCTACATAGCTGTAGGAGAGGATGATTTTCTTTACTACTCCATCTGAGAGAGATGAACCTTTCCCCATTGGACTTTCTTTTGGGACAATCAAGGCACTGAGACTTCAAATACTAGTGGGGAAGGTGTTATTCAAGGTTTTTCACTTTTTTGCTCACATTCACTGCTAGTGCTAGATATAATTCAAATCTAATGCTATACTTTTATATTTTTATTTTTATTTTTTCTATTTGCTAGATATAATTCAAATCTAATGCAATTCACTAAATTCAAATAATGAACAAATTTAATCACATATTGGGTATGATTACATAAATCCTCTCATAAAGATTGGTTGCCTTAAATATGATTACATAAATATATTTGAGTGTTTCAAAAATATATAAGAGATTTGTGCAATCTATAAAATTAGAATATCAGACTTATGCAAAATACAAAAATATGGTATCAAATTTGTGTAAAATTACAAATAAACCCTTCTAGAGAAATATACAGATAAAATATTATACAAGACCGTATCTTTTTACTATTAGGACAATAAATGAATATAATTTATTTGAATTTGGAATTTATTTGTCTCGAATGTTCGATTAAACTTGAGGTTCAAATGAATCAAAAAAATCATAATTCAATTAGAACAATTCGAATGTTGAACAATTCGAGATATATGTTCATAATAAAATAAAATAAGAAAATTAAAAATAATAATAAATTCATGTAGTTCGAATCGAAACATTCATCTGAAATTTGATCAACCCAAACCTAAGGTTCGGGTTTAGTTCGAACAATAACCATTAATTCTGAAATTGATTTTTTAGTCTAGTTGAGCTTTCGCTCTTTTACAAACTCAACTTATTTATTATCACATTACTCATGTGCCAAATACAATTAATGAAAATAAAATAATGCCACTATAATGAAATTACTCAAAGTTATTATTGATGGCACCATGTTACTCAACATTTACCGAAATAATGATTTTGACTTTGAATGCTTTGTTAATGTTATTCCTCGTTCACTAATACGGAGTAGCTACTATTACGGTTGATTTGGAGAAGATGGGTCTGAAGTACTCCTTACCTTTTTAAAATATTGTTAACTTTTAATTTTTTAATATTTATATTTTTTAAATTTTAACCATATATGTTTTTGTTTATATTATATGAAAAATTTTATCAACGAAAATATATTTTAAATTTTTTTACCGATATATTTTTTATAAAATATTATACAATATAAATAAATATATTTAAGATCAAAATCTTAAAAATATAATTATCAAAAAGAAAACGACAATCTTGTAAACTACTGAAAGAATATTATGACTGGGAATTATGCAAAGCAAGTAGAGCAAGGAATTATGTATATAATGAAGCGTGTTTAGGATTTTATATATATATAAATCTATGGGAAGAAAATAAAATTGAATTTGGTCTTTTTAATTTTTAGTCTTTGATTTATTAATATGGTACTCAAAGCACATATTTTGTTTAAATAATAAATGAAAATAGATAATTATGTCTGTTCCACGTATTGAAAGTTTCAGACATCGATCTCTAATGTTGGGCAATGCAAGACAAATTGGCCCCCCGAAAGCGCATATCCGTTACAATTTGGTCCCTATTTTAACATCTCCGCACATTTAACATTACTTCCTGCTTAATTAAAGCTATTGGGGTCAAAATATAATTTTTGAGATTTGGCCCCATTAAGTTCCTAATTTTTGAAATGTATTTTTTATTGAAAATGTATCTTTTATTGATATATTTTGATTGTGTAATGTAATGATGAAATAAGGCCAAATCTCAAAAATGATATTTGACCCAAACTAAGCTTAACCAAAGGAAATGTTAAATATTAATAGAGATGCTAAAATATGATCAAATCAGAACTGGATATACACTTCAGACGGTAGATATTAAAACAGAACTATAACAGTAACTTCGAAAGCAGCAAATTGAATAGACAAAACATCCACTCCACCAAAGTTTCACATAACACAATCTCCTTAAACAAATTTCTCTCACCCGGCCGCTACTGCATTAAATGATTTGTTTCGCGATAATGACACAGAAACCAACACGCTTGTAAGACTCTACAAAGCATAAATAACCTATAATAAACACCATGAAATATTTTACTGCCAGAAATGTATTTCATGTCTTCTTATGGAGAAGGCCATTTTATGTATTTGGGGTTGCAGGAGAGCACTTCCACATTTCCACTATTAACTCAGTAGTTAATAGATGATAACAAAATTAATATCATTTATACCTATATAAATTGCCACTCATACCCTTCCTTACTTGCAGATCAATGATCCTTGAACCATCTCTTTTACTTTAGACAACGACATACCACTGCATTGACCAATACTCTTCGAAGTTCTCATGAGCACCATTTGGCTGAACACCACCTGGTTCTGTGAGTTGTTTCCAGAATAATGCGCCTCCCACATTTTCCCTCTAGAGCGGCCCCACTCTAGCTCAGCTCACATAGGTGACTTCTCCAAGTTATAGAGTAACCTCATATAGTTTTCACATGATCCATCGACCTTATTTAATAAGAGCTAAGCTTCAACTCTATCCCTTTAATGGGTATCACCGTTTCTCATCCTAGAATGGGGCCCCATCTTTGATGATTAAACTAGTTCTCTATTTAACCCTTTAAGGACCATGTTATCTTTTGATTTGATGCATCACAACTCAGCTGGAGATTGAATTGTTCATTTATTATGTGTCGAGACTTACTCATTGTACATTTGGTTTCATACTCTCACCAATCATTGACGACTATCACAACAAGTGCAAATTGAGGTATCGTCTTTCCAGGATGTCTCTAAAAACAGCGAGCTATCTCAAATTTCTTCTCCACTTCGTCAATGCTATGAATTCGATTTCATAATGGACCTAACAATTATGCTTTGTTTTGAGGACTTCAAGACAATAACACGTCATGAAAACACATACCTACTCGTGGATTTGGAATCCTTCATATCGAGTATCCACTGGGTACTACCGTATCCTTTAAGAACAGAGGATACCTCAGATAATGTAGCCCATAATCGTCGAAAGATCTCAGATATTTTAAGCACTCAGCTTCATTGCTTGCCAATGATCGTCTAGGGATTACTAGTAAACTTACTTAGCTTGCTTGCAGGCAATATCCTTGATGAGTATGCCATTGTATACATGAGGCTTCCTATTGTCTTTAGAATACTCAAGCTGGGATACGCCGCCTCTTGTTCAAGGCTATGATTGTTAGAATCTAGTATGAATTTAATCGTGATAAACACCAATTCATACATCCCGGATTCTCAAAATAATGTAAATTAATCTAAACATAAATGACAAATGTATGAATACGAGAATTCTTACATTTCAACGGAAGTGGATTGAACCCAATTCCCCACGTAGTGCCTCTGCGTGAAACTCTCCAACGCTTTGTTCCATGAGATGTCTCAGATTGCACACACACCAAGAGGGAAACGAACTCCAGGAACCTGAACTTGCTAGGAGTCTGAGGGGATGTCTATAAATTCAAGAGAAATCTCCACCCTCCAAGTGAGGGGGCTGGTTTTCGAGGGGTTGAGGCCTTTGCATTTATGTCATGAAAACCCGATCCCTTTAAACAATTAAAGTCCCAAAATCTACAACTTGTTAAGAAATCAATTTAACTCTTTAACTTAATTAGACCGTTACAACTCTAATAATAGAGTTGTTCTATTTTAATCAACTTAATGTCAATTAAAATGACACCAGTCACTATCATGAAATAATGTTCCATCTATCTCATCATTAATGATTTAACTGCAAGTTTGAATCTAATTAATAAATTATCAACATATATTTGATTAACATATAAACATTATACATTTCAATATATGTTTAATTTCATTCATGAAATATTATTCGAATATCATCAGACAAGCATGAATTCTGTGCTCGGGATATTAGTAGTTGTATAATAATACTGACTAATTATTTATTATAATGAATGAGTAAGACTTAAAATCACTATAACCCCTTTTTTAAATTATCATGAGAACCCACACTAGTAATATACCATTACTAAGGTGAACACTAAGTTTCAAGTAGAATCACATTTAACTAACCTCGCAAATGAATCGATACACAATTGTCGCAACGGACACAATAAAGTGGAATCAATTTCATTGATTTCCAACACTCCCACTTGCCCTTGGACGATTACTTTACAATTCCTTTATCGCGAATTCTAGTCGTAGCTAACTACAAGAAGCAGTAGTCAGCGAACACCCACAACTTTCTTTACTCGAGTACGAATCAATAAGCATTTATGGCGCCCCATAAACCAAATCTATTTCAACGAGATCTTCCTCAGATATCATCAAGGACGGATAAATCCTCCCAATATACTTCAAATATCTATCAAGTATACTTCATCAAGCAAGGACCCAACATATTATGATCCCCGCTTAAGCAGATGCCATGGGTCGTTACGTAGCTTATATAACACGTATAGTTATATACGAGGTCTAAGAATGGTCGAATCCTAAAATTTTAAACAAATATCATAGGATACGTATATACATATCTTCTATGAATCTGCTTTCGGTCATGCCAGCCTCCCCAAATACTAGACCGCCTCACCAGATTTGACTAATCCGTGCTAATTTGATCAATCTCGACTACTAATCAAAACACCACAAGAATATATAATGCTGTAAATCACTTCCATCTCGATTCAAGACTCAGTTATCCTGCTGCTTTAGGCTTCAAGAGTATAATCAAATAATCATGTCAGCTTCCCCAGAAGTCATGACTAACCTAGAGATTTTACCTTTCACCTATCTAGATACAATAGTATATTATGTAAATATAAACATATAAAGCAGTAAACAAATATACTCAATATAAGCATAAACAATATTCAAATATTTGTTCACATAACACAATAGATACATATCGACTCCCACTTAACCTAACACCACCGCGACATCTATCTAAGACCTATGTTCGTCAGACGCCTAACGGTCACTGATTTGCTGGTTCGCAGCGGCCGCTGTGATTGGCCTCCGGCTGCTACTTTACATACTTCGATATCACCTCCTATTAAGATATCTCAATTAGGTGATACTCTTCCGGCACGTGCTTGATTTGTGACGTGCTCGGGTTCTTAGCTTCAGCTATCGCCCCTGCCACAGCAACTCCAACCGGTCCCTCTGTCTAGGTACTAGCACCGAGCCCGCCAACAATGCACTTCTTAATCCAACACGCTTCTCTTTGAAGGCTTTAGACGCCGCTGACAGACTTTGATTCTCAGGTAGAATCGGCAACAGCGCATCATTGGGAACTCCTCCAAGATACTGCTCCACCGCTGGTATTAAAAATACATACCTGTGACTGGGAACGATACTGCCTTTACCGCTTGAAAACTCGCATCGCGTATTCGCAATTAACCTATCATCTCCAAAGATATACAAGAAACATCTTAGTTTTTCCTATATTTCAAGATGCACTTCACCGCAATCCAAGGCTTTCACTTGATTAGCTTAAGATTCATCAAGTTATACTTCAAATGAAAGCATTAATAATGCGCCCAGCCAAGCATAACACTTATACATGATGGATCCTATAGATGAAGCATAAGGTTATCCTTCATTTTGTTCATCTCAAAGACTAGCAGAAATGTGGGACACTATGCCTCACAGCTGAACCCATGTCTACGGGAGATTATCCTATCGAATCACTATGTCAACCTTCAGCATCTTTTATTCACATGTGTATCCCCGACAAAGTCCAATTAGCCTTCTGGCCCGATCACGATGGATCTTATTCCAAGTATATATTGTGCTTCGCCTAAGTCCTTCATTGAGAAACATTTACACAACCAATCCTTGACTGAAATTAAGAATTCTTACGTTGCTCTAATGATGCAGTATGTCATCGGCATATAGACTATGAATGATACGTAACTCCCACTTGCTTCTTCTTGTATACACAAGATCGCTCTTCGTTTCTTGATGAAACCAAAATCTTTTAATTGATTTATCAAAACGTAGATTCCAACCGCGATGCCTCGCTTAAGACCATAAATGGACTCTTTGCAACTGTATACTTCTTAGGTCCTTTAGACATGTAAAGCCTCGAAAGTTGCACCATATACACATCCTCCTCTAAATTTCCATTCAGAAGGCGCTTTACATCCATTTACTATATATATTTCATAGTCATGAAATGCAGCAATGGCTAAGATTATCCGGATGGGTTTAAGCATAGCCACCGGCAGTAGGTTTCTGGCTATACCACGTAAACTTGTTTGAAACCTTTCACAAGTCTAGCTTTGAAAACATCGACGCTTCCGCCTTTATCATGCGTTTCTTCTTAAATACCCATTTGCTAGCTAAATAGCTTAACCCCATTTGGTAAATCCAACAAGGACCAAACCTTATTCTGGTACATAGAATCCATCTCAGATTGCATGGCTATTTGCCATCCGTTAGCATCCTTTAAGTATTCATTGCTTTATAAGCAGCGGGCCTGCTACTTAATGATGAAGCGTCACCATACCGCGCTTCCCGGTTCGTGACGATCCTTGTTGGATCTCCTAAGGGTTGGTTCTTCCATAACTTTGCGGATCACAATCGGGATCTTCTAGCTTGTTAAGTTAATTTGTGGGCGCTGTCAGATGCTTCCGCATTGATGCATCGACATTGACTTATCAACTTGGAGTTTCATCAGATGAACACCATTACTTCTAGTCATTCAACAGACATTTTTCAAGGAACACTCGCCTTAGCAACGAAGATTTTATTCTTGTAGAAGTAGTAACCAATCAAGCTCTCGGATATCCTATGAAATAGCATTTACTCTTAATTTGGGCGCAAGTTTATCTCTTGTTAATGTCTTAACATAAGCTTCACAACCCCAAATCTTGAGAAACCCAACTTGGGAATCTTCCCAAACCACAGTTCATGGGGAGTTTTCATCGACTTTGTTGGATACTTGTTTAAGGTAGTTGGTCGCGCTAAGTCCCAATTAACGGGTAGATCGATAGCTCATCGTAGACCTAACCATATCAAGAAGCGGTTCGATTTCTCCTTTCTGCATACACCATTATGTTTGCGGGCGTTCGCCGGAGTATTGTAAACAATACCACACTTCTAAGATGAGCATTGAACTCGTGATTCAAATATTCTCCACCTCTATCGCATCGAGTAATCTTTATTGTCTTGCTCAATCGTTTTGTACTTCATTTTGGAACTCCTTGAATTTCAAGGACTCGTGGTTTGTGTCTCATCGATACACAAAACCATATCTACTCGTGAATCATCAAGAATGTACGAAGTAGTTATAACCTCTCTTGCAGATATGTTCATCGCCCACACATCTGAAACAGATGATCCCCAATAAATCGTTTGCCCTTTATTTAATCCAAATAAGGGCGATGAATATTTTAAGTCTAAATGGCAAGATTCACACTTATCGTATGATTCATAATCGAAACTCTTCAAGATCCCACCGAGTGGAGTTTCTGATTCCGCCTCGTTAATATGACCTTGCACTGCGAATGCCATAGTATGTCTCGTTTAAGTCAATAGGGGCTTATTCCGCTTTTAAGTTTATGTTATATGACTCAATCATCAAGTGTTCAAAACGAATAGACCATTTTTTTGTATGGAGTGCGTACCAAATACTACCCCATTCCTAGTGATCCTAAATTCATCGATCTATTGAAAATGAAAACCCATCATTATTCAAAATGTAAACGAAATAATATTCCCGCAAATCGCAGTACAGAAACCGGAGATAAGTTCAAACAAGGCTCGGGCAAATTTAACCGACGGATTCTAACAAGCAGTGGCCGCAACCTTCGCGCCGTTCCCTACATGTAGATCCATCTCCCTCTCTCTCGAAGCTCCTCTACTTTGACTTGAGTTCGCATATTATGACAAATGAGAACCACAACCGTGTCTAGCACTAATGAAGTAGAATTAGAAGTTGTACAAACTTCAATAACATACATACCTTCAGCCGAGCTAGTCGTGGGAGACCATTCTTCCTATCATCCGCAGGAACTTCCCTGTGCCGACTTCAAGTGACCTAGGTTTCCGCAGAATAATGACATTTGTCATCCCTTTAGTGTTCCCTCGTCTATTAACTTTGGGATTCCTCAAGAGGCGTATGATATGACCCTAGGCCCTATTACATTTTCAAAACTTGAAAACTAACATTTGGCCCTATTACAATTTCTTGTCTTCTGGCTTCTGGAATCTCCACCAAGCTCCGTCTTGAATTACAATTCAAAAACACTAATCCCAACTTAGACAGCATGCAAGCTTGTGGGAGAAACAAGAAAATTAAATAAAATAAAATAATATGACTCAACAGGTCATTTACAACAATACGGTACGCAGACCGGAAAACACGTCATATCAATAATTCCATTCCATTCCATAACAACAATATATATATATGGGTTAAAAATTAAAAACAAATAAATGTACTTAATGTCACATATATTAAATGAAATGAAAAATAATTGTGTTCATAATTCATTAATTAATTACCCATTATATTTATACTAATTATCAATTAATGTAAATTTTAAATTCAAATATATTCACATTATTACGATTAATGATAATTATTACAATAATTACTAACCTCTTAAATCATGGAATAATTACTTACAAGCAATTAACTCCAAAATTCAAAATTTAAAAGTTATCATGAAAATATTTTCAAAAAATTATCAATTAATGAAAATAATTTTGAAAGGGAAATATAAATCAAATTTAATGCCATTCAAGATATATATTCAATCATCTTAATGACAAATTTATGATTTAACATTTAAAACCGAAATTAATAATTACCACAAATTTTAAACCAAAAATAATTACAAAAATGCATTTAGGTTTTCTAAAAACGGACGACGACCAACAACTAAAACCGCCGCCTCCGCCACCCACGACGACACACGCTGGGTCGTACCGTAGTATCGCCAATGGCTATCATTCCGCAATGGAACGCTCACCCGCACCGACACGCCCGGAGGCCGCTCGCAAGTTCGGGCCACCGATTTTTGCAATTCATTTCAAGCGCTTTTCCGTGACACTGCAACTTTTGTAAAACGATTAGAGGCTCTAAAAATTCAAAAATTCTGGGATTTTCTTGAACATCAACAATATCATTATTGAACACGCCCAAGTGGTAGTTTATCAAAAACACTTCTAGTTTTCGATTAAACCTAAAACAATCCGTAAGTAAATTCAATCAATTTCTTGAGTATTTTAAAAACTAAAAATTCTGAAAAACTGGCATGAACCTCAAAGGGTCAAGAATACACAGTTTTAATTTCTCGTAATTTTCTCAAATTTTTAAACCTCACCGTGAAAATCGAAAATGATTCTACCTCAAATTAAAAATACAAATTAATCAATTTTTAACTTTCTATTTCATGAAACAATTAAATAAACTTCAAATCATCAAAATCAATACATGAAGTGATGATTCCACCATGTGAAACATATATTAGTATCGGGTTGATTTTTTTCATATTATATATTCATCAATTGAATATATAAATAATGAAATAATCAAAATTAACTAACAACTATGCCAACACACAATCAAACTAGATAAAATTACATTAAAACTTGGAGTAGGCTCGAGGCCATCGTTAGAATTCAGTATGAAATTTAATCGTATAAACACCAATTCATACATCCCGGATTCTCAAAATAATATAAATTAATCTAAACATAAAATGACAAATGTACGAATACGAATTTTACATTTCAACTAAGCGGATTGAACCCACCCCACGTAGTACTGCAAGTGAAAGCCCTCAAGATCTCTTCCAACGCTTGTTCAATCGACAGATGTCCCCTAGATTGCACACACCAAGAGGAAAACGAACCGAGAACTCTAACTTGCTGTAGCTCGAGGATTTAACGAGAATCGAAGAAAATTCCTTCCAATTCTCCAAGGGAGGGGGCGAAGTTTCTTTTGAGTGTGAGGTTTGTGATTCTTGCGTCATGAAACCTAATCCCCTTCTTTAAATACCAAGTCCCAAAATTCCACTCGTTAAACAACTCGTTAAGAAATCAATTTAACTCGTTAACTTAATTAGACCGCGAACTTCTAATTAAATAATGAGTTACTAGCGAAGTTGTTCTATTTTAATTAACTTCAATGTCAATTAAAATACTAACGAAGTCACCACTTCCACAACTTACCGGGTTATTCATCGATTCAATTGCTTAATTGATAAACTCGCAGTTTAACCAATCGATGTTCATCAACATATATTTGGCAATATATAAATATCAGAAATACTTCAATATACAAGTCTCTGCTTTTAATTTCATTCATGAAATATTATTCAATATCAGCTTGTATGTGTGTGACCTTCTAGGCTCAGATAATAGTAGTTACACAATACCAATTGACCAATTACTATTATTATAACAATTAAGACAGTAAGATCTAGCAATCGCCATAACCCCCTTAAATTATCATGAACCCACACTAGTAATATACCATTACTAAGGTGAACACTCAAGTTCTAGTAATCACATGTAACCAACCCGGTAAATGAATTGACACAATTGTCGCAATCTGCACAATAAAAGGGAATCAATTTCTATCGATTTCAAATAAAGGATTTACTTATGTCAATAGGAGTTTTTGAAATTCCCGAACGACCGTGACTAAAACTTACTTAATATTGTGTCAACATAGTGTTTGACTCAACGTTAATCCATTTGGAGTTCGCAATACCTTAATCAAAAAATTACGCCAAGATGTCCCCAAGTCCTTCAAGGCCAAATTAGAATTCAACATATCTTTTGTCGACTTAATCATGTTGGAATTACTTCCAACAATGAGCATGCCATCAATATGTAGACACAAAATTACATATCCATCTCTTGTGGTCTTCACGACAATATTTTATCGCACTTCCATTTATCTTTGAAACCATTTGTTAACAAAGTCTTGTTAACAAAGTCTTGTCAAACTTATCATGCTATCGCTTTTGGCGCCTGCTTTTAATCCATACAAGGATTTTACAAGTCTACAAACTCTATCTTCCTTTCTAGAACGACAAACCTTCAAAGTTTTTTCATGTATATTCTTCATCTAAATCTCCATTTAGAAAGGCCGTTTACATCCATTTGGTGTACTTCAAGATTACAAGAATCGCGAAATCACGCTGTGACAAAAGTAATCTAGTCCCTCCTTTTGTCTGTTTCCACAAATGACTAGTCTTCCTTTATACTTATCAACTGTTCCATCGGTTTTCATCTTCCTCCTGAAAATCCATTTTGAGGTCAGAGGCTTGCATCCTGGAGGAAGATCTACCAATTCCCAGGTATGATTTTGAAGAATCGATTCAATTTCGCTCTGAATTGCTTCTTTCCATAGAGGCCCTTCAGTGGACGTTACCGCTTCGTGGTAGGTCCTAGGCTCTCTTTCCACCAAGCATGTAATAAAACTGACCTAATGATTTCTCACCCGAGTTTCTTTGCTTCGTCGAGGTTCAACTCAACTTCCTCACTATCTTCATTTATGGGTCACCAGCTTGTTCAATGTTTGCATCAAGTCCCCTTTCATAGTAGACTCCGGGAGCAACCTTTGAAGAACTTCTGGCCTTCTTTAGATTTTAGACGAAAACATTCTCAAAGAATGTTGCATTTCTAGACTCTATTATAAAGGTTTTTGTGAACTCTAGAATTATCCGATTTGTACACAAGAAACCCCTAAGCCTCAAATGATCAGAGGGTCAGTTTTCTACCTTCCACAACTCATAAGGTGTCTTATCCTCATTTTTACGATAAACCTTATCGGTATGTAGTTTGTCGTTAAAAATAGCTTCCCCTACATACGCGCGGAAATCCCTCAACTTATCAAAAGAGAATTCATCATCTCTTTCAGAGTTCTATTTTTTCTTTCAGCAATCCCATTCGATTGTGGTGAATATGGTGGTGTTACTTCATGTACTATGCCATGTTGTGAACAAACCCGACCAAAAGGCGCAACATATTCGCCACCTCTATCACTCCTGACCACCTTGATTTTCTTGTCAAGTAGATTCTCAACTTCGTCTTTGTACAATAAAATTATACCGCCCATCTTTACTTTTAACAAGTAAACATAGAACTTTGTGCTATCAATGAATGTTATAAAATAACAGCTTGCCTCTCTTCTGACGCAAGTTGAACTCATATCACATACTTCACTAAGTGAATCGCTCAAGAGGTTTTGAATTTTATAATTGCCTTGCGCAATCTCGTTTGCTTAGCCTCTACACAAATTTCACATTTGTACTTTGAATCAAATTCAATTTTTGGTATGCAATCATTCTTCACGAGTTTTTTCAAGGAATTAAAATTGACATGTCCTAATCTAGTATGCCATAAATTGCGCACTCCAATCAAATGTTTTAAGTAAGATTCATTTTATTGATATTATTCTTATTGGCGCTGCCATGACCATTTTAAATAGACCATCGAGTACATTCTTTCCTCGGCTGTAAACACCTCTCCTTTAGACAAAATAATCTTATCAGCTTCTATAACAACAAGAAAGCCGTTTTTGCTAAGCAATGAACCAGAAATGAGATTCTTCCTAACATCTGGAACATACAAGACATGATTCAGCATCACTTCTTTTTCCGATGTCATTTTCAGCACAATAGATCATTCTCCCTCGATATTAGAAGTTGAGGAGTTGCCCATATATAACTTTTCACCATTTGTCACAGCTCAAGGTGGTGAAAAACTCTTAGCCGAAGAAATACGCCAGAAGACCGTATCAACCCACCACTCTCTCGGGTTCGACCCTACCAGATTTACTTCAGAAACCATGGCCGACAAGTTCATGTCCGAGAGACCACTAGTTACAGTTTTCATCATGTTAGCCTCGTATGCATTTTTCTTTTTCCTGGGGAACCGACACTCATTGGACTTATGTCCTTTCTTCTCACAATTGAAGCATTTTCCTCAACCTTTTCTTGAAGGTTCTTAACTCAAAATATTCTTTCTTTCTTCCCTTTGATGTTCTCTAGAGTTTTCGAGCTAAATCCTACAACATTCGCTGTCATTATGTTTAGGACCACTTGCCTCTCGTAGCTATTTCTTCCTGTCTTCTTTCAATGCCAAGACATAAGGCTACCTCTTTTACAGCTATCTCCTTTGTTTATGTTTGAGGTAATTCTTGAAATTTTCCAAATCAGGTAGTTTCTGATTATATGCCTACTGAAGCTGCTTATGACCATCCCTCTCGCCTCGAATCTTAAAAGATCACTTAATTCTTGAACTTCGACCAGGTTTATGATTTATCACACTTTATAATCAAGAAATCTCCCATAGCTGCGAGGTAGAACATCATTTGTTCCTCCTAACGGCAAATTCTTTCCAGAAAGTTTCTCGGTTTTGGCTCAAAGATTTGACACCACCATCGGAACATTAAAATTCTGTGGTGGCAAGATTGGACCACTTCCGAAACCCGGAGGAAAATAGACCCTCCAGAACTTTGTCCAGCATTAGTTATTGTAGAAACAATAACAGAGTCAACCATCGAAACGTTAGCAGCAGAAACGTTTGATGCATCAATAGTTGAGTTATCAACAACAGAGGTTTCAATACCACTCGAAGCCATCTCAAAGTTCTTGTTTATGTTCGTATGGAATTTGTTTTGTGTTCGTAGGACGTAGATATTAAAAATAGAACTATAACAGAACTTTGAGCAAGAAATCAATAGACAAAAATCCACTCCACCAAAGCTTAGCGAACACAATCTCCTTTTTAAACAATTCTCTCTACCCGAAGACGCATGTAATACAAAGGATTTGTTTCTGTGATATGATGACAAACTAACACGCTTGGCGACGTAAGTGAGCTGTATAAGAATCGAGAAGAATAAGAACTATCACCAAAGAAATATTTTATTGTTGTGTAAAATGTATTGCTTATGTCTTCGATGGAGAAGAAGGTTGGTTGATAGATGAAGGCAGTGAGAGTGACAAATTCTCCATTACTTCCAAGTAATTATTAACTCAGTAGTTAATAGATGATAACAGCCAAATGAATGCCAACCTCTAGCTGTCCACAAAGGAGAATGTCAAAGGTTTCCAAACCTTTGGGGTGCAAAAAAAAATGTTCAGATTTTGGGTGTAATATTTTATTTCGAATCCAAAGAAGACTTAAGACACCCAAGACCGCCTTGACATTATATATTTATTTTACCCGACAATCGCATTTGTCCCGAAGCCACGCTGCATTTGTCTCGAGTAACGACCATGAGTGTTTGATTACTCATTTCTAATGAGACCAACTATATAAATCGTCAACGCCTCACACCCTTCCTACGGTACAGTGCACCTTTAATTTTGCATTCAACATATCCAACAACACTTCAGGACCATTCAGGATAATGCTGCTACTTGGCTGGGACCAATGTGCAACTTTACTATACTTACTGAGACTAAACCACCAATTAACTCATGAAAAATATGTGCGGTGCACAGGCACGAAAGTCTACAGGACATATACTTGCAGACGAGAAACGAGAGAAAAAAGGGCATAGTTGAAGAGATCACATATTTAAGACTTATCATAAAGACCGTTTAACTTTGATTTTTTCAAAAAATTAAAAGATAATTGTAGAACCGCAAATTAATTATTAGATTAATCAGATACTACTTTCATTTTTTTTAATTGTCGTTTTAGACTAATCTTTTCGTTTCAAAATATTTGTCATTCTAGAAAATTATACTTCTACATTTTCAATGTACTTTTCTGACTACTTTTGCTCATGAAACCAACCAATGATATAGTTATAAATAATTGTCATTCTACATTTTCAATGTACTTTTTGACTATTTTTTATTTTTCTTAATCTATGTACAAATGGCTAAAATGAAAAAAAAATGGATGAGTATTATATTACAGAAATCTACTACAACTAAATACAATGATTGTGGTCTCTATCCAAACTAGAGCTCTCCAAACGCATGATATCGTATACCATTTGCTACCTAATATAAAATAGTGAGGGGCTTATGAGCTTGATCCTGATTGGATTTGAATATGAGTTTAAGGGCTTTAGAGGCTTGATCCTAAAATGAGGTATGAATATGATGAACTGGTCCGGTTTCAATAGTGTACCGGATGACAAGTCTTCCGAGTTCTACTTCGATACGCCTCGGTCCAAATGGTGCTCAAAACAAAGCACTCTGTTGTCCCACATAAACACTGACGATCAAGCCAAGTGAAGAGATCAAAGAGTTTAGTTTCCAGAAATAGATTTGGGTAATCAAAGTGAACTTACTTGATTTGGATCAAGGTTTACCTTTTATAATGGTTGGACCATTACCTTTAATCAAGTCTTGAAGGCTCCATTATTATCAAGATAGTCATACTATTAAGGGGTCGGGTCATTATGGTATTTAATGCTCCCCCATCAATGTCTCTTTAATTGAGCTCTTACCAACACCGCTTTATCTACCAACGGCTCTTCCTCGCATCGAACCGCCACCGACCCTTTCGGATTACCTCGCCTCTACACCATCTGCCCATTTATTCTGCCTTCACCGGGTCTCACTCTCTACTTGACGACTCCACCCCCTTTCGATCGTCCTCGGGCCATCCCATTACTCTTCCTGGATTATCGCATCAATGGGTTTTTAGGTCATCACAAAGGGGATTTGATTATGGATTCATGTGCTTATGTTCATAAACCAGAATCGGGGAATTGAATATAACTCCAGGGACTTTAGAGACTCGATCCTCAAGAGGGATTTGAATATAGATTGAGTTGGTTTTGTGCTTGATCCTGAATCAAACTAATATTGTTAGATTTGAATGTTTATAACGTATTTTGGATATGACAGGATGATAATCGTTGTTTCTCTAGGCAAAACTAGAGAAGTTTCTATAAGGTATATTTAGAGAATTTGTGAATTAGCTGACTTTTTGTTTTTTATTTTTTATTCTTGAGAAAAGGTGCATGAGAAGGGTTTTGATAGGTTTATGTGCTTTGAATGCTTATTTTCGATTCGTTGATGAGATTCGGTCATCAATGTTATTTTATCTTGAAGAAAAAATCACATAAGGTTGCCATCTTTTGCCCGCAGCAAATTTTTGCATTTAACCTGTAGGGGGTGAATAAGGTTTTAAGTTCCTATATTAACTTTTTCGAGTTTTAATCTTAAGAATGCGGAATTAATACACAATGATAATAAAGATTAATGTGATAGATCTACAACCCAAGCTCGAGAAAGATTAGTCAACAATATTAATAATCAAATTGATTAGCAATAATAAAAAGACTACTTGAAAGTAAAGAGCAAGGAAAGAAACAATAAGACGCTTATTTTAACGAGCTTCGTTCCCTCATCGCCGACCGTCAAGCCTAACCTCGGATTTTGGCAAAGATAAATCGCACTTGAAGAAATGTTTGAATACACACAAGCAACTTCTCTCAAGCCTATTATCAAACACCTAGCCTCCACTAAGGACCCAAGCTACCCGCCATGATTTCTCGACTTAATCGACCTTGACAGAACCCAAGAATACTCCTCCCTGTGATTTCCAATATACTACTCAACCTAGAATAGCAACCCTATGCTTCCTAATAATAAGGATTTCACTAATACACAAATGACGAGAATTGAAATATCACACAACTAGGAAACTCCTCTACAAAAAGATAATGTTGAATTAAATGTAGAGTTATGACTTTGCTTTTTGTTTGCAATGAATTGAATGTTCAGAAATTAGGTCAAAAAAATTTGCAAAGTTGTTTTGTTTTTAAAAGAAGAGGCTTAAATAGGCACAAAATTATACGGTAGCTCAAGATCGCGGACTTATCGAGACTTCGGGGGTCTCACGAGCCCACGACGGATCGTAGGCAACGGTCAAAAAGTTCTGCTCAGATGTAATCTCTATCGAGAGGTCGTGTCTCGGGATCATCGACCCTATCGAGACCAGGGGGTCTCGAAGAGGTCTCGATCATCGTGACCAGGAACCCTCTCGATGGGGTCCTCGGCTGGCCGAAATATTCTTTTCTAAACTAAAGATCGCTTCACGATTCTCAAAACGAATGACACAGTCATTCAGATGCAGACTTAACCATGAATCCGCCTATACTTGATTAGAAATTACGGACCATCACCGACGAAAACACAATTAGATTAAATCATAAAAGTCATTAATTATTTAAAACGTATTAACATAATTAGAGTGTAGAGCTCTACAAACTATAGACAATAAAGAACACGAGCCTCGGAAGGCTTTGGCGCTTGATAGGACTCATCCATGAGCCTCCGAACATCCCGATCAACATTTTAAGCGTTTGAACATATTAAGAAATAAACCTGAATACATGTTCACTTGAAAACGGGATTAGTTCGATTAAACAATTTGTTATCTTCAAAAATAGGTTTGAATGGAATACCATTATTCAACAAACTCCCCCTTTTTGATGATAACAAATTGACTTATGCTAAGGGGAAGGAAATATAAGACAAAAGGCAACGCTCCCCCTCAACATAAGATTCCCAAGGCTTTCTTATGAATATAGAACCATTACAACCATGGATGAAATAAACAATGAAGCCTAAATATAATAAAGTATCACATAAGATAGATAATTACATCAAACAAAGCCATTATAACAACGAAGATCCATCAAGTCAGTAAGAAACACAATAAACCATAGCAACCAAGTTAAGACACAACAAACTAAAGTACTAGAGTTTAAAACACAACACAAGCATAAGTCTATTTCAAGCACTCCCCTTTGGGATCATCACAAAAAGCGGTAAAATGAAGGAACAAACAAGGCATAAATCAAGCAACACACAATAATTTAAAAAGGTCCTAAGCCATCAAAGTCCTTTAGTTTATCTTCGACCACCGCCGCCTCTTGTCGAAGAATGATCCCATGCCATCCACCTCATCATCATCATCAATAAGAAAATCTTCAACCTAATCCCTATAAAGTTGCTGGCAGGACGCGAAGAGATTTGACGTGGTACTTCAGACCGCCTAATCTCTAGCTGTGTATCCTCAACCTCGGTCTCGTCATCCGAAGTCACCAAAAATTTCTTGTGGGCCTTCATCTTCTCATTGCTATCTCCAAAGCAAGAAAGGAATTTCATAATCCCTTTGACATAATCCTTTAGCTTGCTCTCCTTTGGATGAGTTTCTTTTGACCTTTTATAAGCACTTGACATCTTCTATGGCTTGTTGCCTCCTTGCAATCTCATTTAGCCTTGTGTCGTGGTCTTGAAACATTTTACTCCTCGCCTCATGAGGAGCCTCATCACTATCATCACCACCTACTCCATCAATATCATCATCCCATCATCTTCGCTTCTAAATCCTCGTCGTCAACATCCTCATCATCCGAAAATACCGGATCCTCCAAGTCATCAACTTCCCTAAACCATTTTCTGCCCATCATGGCTCGATCGCTTCTCCTATCCTCGCGATCGGGCCAATTCTCATTCCCATTTCCACCAGCATACTATTATGAAACCAATTGTACAATTTCTTGAAGTAGTCTTTGGTAATTTATGTGCCCCCTACCAATGGCGACTTCTGCAAAGACCCGATCTCCTCCCCAAGACTCCATTATATGCGTTATAAGCATCCCATATGGAAGAGTAGTCGCCTTGGTGTTGCCCATCGAATGACGCATATGGAAAGCAATTATGATAGGTAGGTTGGATCCGCTATAAGCAAAACTCAGAGTCAAAGAATCACAACCCACTCGGATTCCTATCCCGAACCTAATCGAACCAATGACTGTCAACCAAGTATTAACAAACCTTGCCTCCCTGCAATGCATGTAAGCATGGCACAAAGATCAACTACCCCTTTCTTTCCGACACCATTTCTAAATCTCCCAACATTATTCAACATAGCGAGTCACATCCGCCGACTCAACTTGTCCACGGAGGCTACAAATCAAAAGATTAGCAAACCATTACTTAGACAATCCAGTCCTCTCTAAAATTCCTCATTTATATCTCAAATGATCTCCCATTAAATCCAACTTAATACAAGATTGTTGCTATTAAGAGTGTGAATGATAACATGCTCATAGGAAGAAGTAAACCTAATTCAAATAGATCACCTAAAATTTTTTCATTTTTGAATTCCGAATTAACCTCTGCACGTAGTCCTCCAAATCACTTCCATCATAGTAATATCCATTAAGCATGTTGGGCTTCCCAATCCTTCCACTCTTTTCCTCCTTGAAAGCAAAGGATTCACATTGGCACTAGATCAGGATTCTGAGGAAACTCCACCTCGGGAGCAAACAACAACCTGTTAAGATTTGTATCTGTGTTCTAGCCTCTTTTGGTTGGTTTGGAAGGGTTTGAGGCCATTTTTATGATGAATTTTGGGAATAAAGGATAGTGTTTAGGTTTGTAGAAAGGCAATGTAGTAAAATTTTAGATGATAAATTGGTGAGTTTTTGGTGAATCAATATGAAAGCATTGAATGCAAGGTTATGTTAATTAGGTTTATGAATTTGGGAATTTTGGTCAAATGGAGAAGAATCGGCCATAGGGCTATAGGTCACTACCTGAGACCCATTCGAGACCCCGGGGTCTCGATGGAAGGTTACCGCTTGGTTATTTTTCCGCCATCGAGACCCATTCGGCGGGGGGTCTCACGGGCTATGATCAACGCGCTTATTGCACGACCATCGAAAGCAAAGGGTCTCGATGCCAAGGCGCAGGAACTCCTCATCCACGCCTTATCGAGACCTCATCGGGCAGTGGGGGTCATTACGGGGTCTCTGCCGTATAAAGCCCCAAAAATTCACATATATCCACAATACACACACAAATCTCTCCCGGCTAACAATATCTAAATAATAATCAATTCGAAACAACCCGAAACACATCCAATCAAAACAACCATCCACAATATCATATCACCAATATCTTCAACCTCAAGATACAACCATAATCCTCAATTCCCTACTTGCATCCCAAGAATTCAACTCACAACCATTTCGGATACAATTTTATCATTTGGCTTATCATCCCAATAACAAGATTTTACAAAAATTTAAACATAAGATGCATCAATTAAAAAGCATAAAGGCACGAGAATACAAGATTACTTACTGGGGAAGATCACATCCCCAAATTTCACGCCCCTAATGCTAAATCATCCTTTCGGTAAGAGTTTGGTGAAGATGTCCGCAGTTTCCGGATCATTTGTCTCACAAACTTCAGAGATCAATGTTCCTTTTCGCATACGGTCCCGATAAAGGAATGACGGATTCAATGTGCTTGGTTCTTGAACGTTGTACCGATTCTTGGCATTATCGATGGCGCTTTGTGTTGTCACATAGCACCTTAACTCGATCATACTTGATTTCGAAGTTCCAAAGTTTGTTTCCATCCAAAGCACTCGAGCAACACAATTTCCAACCTCATATTCATTCTCCGCCGCGGACAATGCAACACTATTTTGCTTCGTCAATTCACGAGAAGCAGGCTATGTCCTATGAAGACAAGTCCCACTAGTGCTTTTTCTATCAAGTGTGCAACCCGCAAAATCCGCATCCGAGTATCCCACAAGTTCAAAATTTCGCCATAGTGATACCAAAGCCCATACTCAAGTGTTCCCTTTTCTTATCGCATCAAGGATCCTTTTAACCGCTTTTAAGATGACTCTTTGGGACAAGCTTGGAAACGAAAGCACACAAGCAAACGGCAAACATAATATCTAGTCTGTGTCGTAAGATAAAGAAGACTACCAATCATACTGATATTTTGTCTCACTGGACGCATGCCTTGTCTTGTCAAGTTTTGTTGAAGTAGACATTGGAGTTCCGAATACCTGTATCTTCCATCCCAAATTTCTTTATGAGCTCTTTGAGAACTTTCTTTTGACTAACGTAAGATGTCATCCATTTGCTTCACTGAGTCCGGTAGGTTCAATTCGCCCATCATGCCTTATCTCGAACTCACTTGTCATTATTTTTGCAAATTCTCAACCAACAAATTATTAGTGTAACCGAAAATAATATCATCAACATAAATTTGAACTACTATACATGTTTGCCCTGGTTTTAAGGAAAGCGTGGAATCGAGCTTTCCTTCAAAACCATTCGCAACTAAACGCTGCTTAACCTCTCATACCAAGCTCTAGGTGCTTGCTTTAAACCGTAAAGGGCTTTATCTAGTTTAAAACAGACAGGAAAGTTAGGATCTTCAAAACCCGGAGGTTGTTTTACAAAACTCTCATCCAAGAAACCATTTAAAAGCGCTGACATCCATTCGGGGTGAAGCTTGAAATCCATGTGACTAGCAAAGGCTGTATCAATAATAATGGATTCCAACCTAGCCACCGGAGCAAAGTTTCATCAAAGTCAACTCCTTCGACTTGATTGTAACCTTGAACAACAAGACGACTTTATTTTACTAAAACAATAATCGGTTTACTGTTTATTTCAAAACCCATTTTGTCCCAATAATGGTTTTATCACAAGGTTTTTCAACTAAATGCCAAACTTTGCATCTTTCAAATTGTTCAAGTTCTTTTTGCATAGATAAAATCCAATCCGGATCCTCTAGAGCTTGTTTAATATTTAGAGGTACTACTTGAGATACATAAGCACTATGAAGACAAACATTATTTAAAGAGATCGAGTAGCTACCCCTTCGGTATATCACCTAAATGAGATCCGGGGATATTCTTGACGATCCTCGCCTCCCTAGAAGATCTTCTGCGCGTGTTCGCCCATGGAGATAATCATCCATCTTGCGTTCCCGATGATTATTTGTTTGTTCTACACCTACGCTTCCTCATTCTCGATACTCGGGTTTCGAGGCTCATCACTTTTTGGGAATTCTCATCCACATTTCCAATTTTAATGAATCATCTTCATCTAATAATACAACTTTCTCAACAAACTGATTAGGATTCCTATCAAAGTTAACATGAATAGATTCTTGCACGATCTCTTATTATAGATTTATATAATGCCATTGTTTTTAGAATAACCAAGAAAGATTGCCTCATTAGATTTAGCATCAAATTTTCTCCTAATCTATCTTTGGTGTTAAGAATATAGCATTTACATCCAAAGACTTTAAAATAATCACGAGGGATCTTTACCATACCAAAGCTCGTATGAGTTTTGTCAAGAATAGCCCAAGGAATACTCAATGATCGCAAGTGGATACGCAAAGGTCCACGGTATCCCCAAAAAGTATTTTGGGCAAATTGTGCCTTATTTGTCATGGTACGGCTCATTTCTTGAATGGTCCTATTCTTTCGCCTATTAACTCCATTTTGTTGAGGTGTTTTGGTGCCGAAAGTTATGTTGATCCTATACTCCCCACAAAACTCCTCGAACTCTGCTATTTTCGAACTCACCTCCACGATTGCTTCTTATGGCTTTGATTTTGAATCCTCATTCATGAGCTTTCTACACAACTTAGCAAACTCTTTAAAAGCCGGCCACTTTTATTGGCAAGGCCAATTACCTAAGTAACCTCGAGTAATCGTCCATAATAACATAAACATATTTTCGATCCACCCAACTCTCTCAACATCCATTTCACCAAACAAATCCATATGTAACAAATCAAGCACATGGTTTGATCTAAATACATTTATAGGTTTAACGTAAGATTTGGCAAGATTTTAATACTGTTACGCATCACAAAGTTTAACCTTTTATATGAGAGATTTGGAAGACTCTTTACATGGCGCTTATGCAATTTAGATAACATTTCAATACTAGCATGACCCAACCGTCGATGCCACAAACTCACATCATCATGGACCACATTCATGCAAATGTTACTAGCTTCAACCGAATCAAAATTAACATAATACACATTATTCGATCGATAGCCATGCACAACAAATGAAGATGAAGCATTTGAAATAACACATTTATGTTTAGAAAATTTTACCTCATAATCATTTTCACATAATTGGCTCACACTTAGCAAATTAAACTTTACGCCATCAACAAGTAAAGTATTTTTAATTTTAAAACAACCTTTCTTACCGATACACCCTTTACCTAGGATTTTGCATGGTTTCGTTTACTTAACTTACATTTCCAACGCCTTGTTACCAAGCTTCAAGAAGAAATGGCATTCCATTATGTGCCTCGAACATCCGCTATCCACCATCCAAATATTTTCATGGATGAGCGGCCCTCCTACAACACAAAGTCAATTTCTATCTCGAGGTACTCCAATGTGATTTGGGTCCTTGGGGTTAGTAAGTAGAATGGATTTTCTCACAATCCATTTCGGTCTTAGAGACTTGGGATTACAAGTGTGCCCATTCTCACTAACTTTTGAAATGGACATTTTGGAAGACTTGTGATTTCTCTTTTTCGCAATAAGTGCAAGCGAAGTATGGGTCTACAAACTTGATAATCGGATGATGGAAGTAACATTAGTATGATAAGAGTTATCATTTGAATAGCTTCTCCAACTCCCTTTTGTTGAAGGATAACGCTGGAAGATCAAGAATTTCATTCAACTTGTTTGTTCTCAAAGAATAAACGTTGAGTGATTTCTTGAGTCTTACGCTTTCTAACTCAACCTTTTAAGACTTTGTTTAAGCCCACCTCAAGAATGCCGTCATTTTTCAAATTGGAATCAAGCTTTAACAAAGTAACTTCATTTTCAAGAGAGGTGTTTTTGGCAAGCAAGCTTTTATTAGTTTTTGAAAGTTCTTTATTCTTTTTAAGCAATTTTTCAAAACTTTCTAATAACTCATTATAATTATTGCTTAACTTGTCAAAATCACTACTCGATTGCTCATCATCACTAGTGAGGTCATCATCCGAAAAAGAAATAGAGTTAAGAGGTACCTCCATAGAATCTGCGGCTACGAGACACACCCACGCTGCATGTTTCAAATTCGAGTCGGATTCGCCTCCGGATTCATCATCCCAAGTGACCTTGTTGCATATTTTCTTGCTGAGACTCCTTGGTTGTGACGAGACAATCCGCCTTGAGATGTCCGCTTGTTGCATTCAAGCATGTTATCTCTTTTGATTTTGCCCTCTTGTCTTGCCTTCGTACTTCCTTCATAATTGTCATATTTCTTGAAGCTTCTAAGGACCATGATCATTGTTACTTTTTGAATTTTAGAAACTTTTGAAGTCTCTAGCTAATATGACCATATCTTCATCATCCTCATCGCTTAATTTTTCATTTACTTTTTGAAACTTTGGCCGCCACAAGAGCCATTTTCTTTTGTCCTTTAATTCCCTTTGCCTTGTTCTTAGCAATCACTTCCTCTTCGCTTTCTTATGATCCATGAGCTCTTCGTGGGAAGAGTCTTGATATCTTGGCTTCATTTATAGCATACACCTTGGCCAAACTCGATTTACGGTTTCTATGATTCTCCCATTTAACTTCTCAAGAGAATGTCTTCCCTGTAGAGTCCAAGTTGTTGGATGATGGTATCAACCTTGATGCATATCTTTGATGGATTCTCCATGATACATTTCAAAGGTTTGATATTCTCTAGTCAAAAGTCGAGCCCTTGTAGTCTTCTACTCTGACTAGAACCAACATGAAGTGGTTTCTAGCAAGTCCCATATCTCCTTGGCCGATCAGCATCCCTTGGACTCTATATACACATGGCATCGGCAATACAATGGCTTGAATTCAACTCCACTTTCTTGAGTTCCTCATCCCTTAGCACACCATCCCTTCACAACATCTCAATTGGAACTCTATCAAGGCGGCACTCTAATTCTCTTTATATTGGCCTCTTCCACTTCGTCAAGTTCCTATGAAAGCAACGCTCAAGAATTTGGTATTTCATTGAACGAGTGGTCCCTGATGATCACTCTATAATTTGTAGTTTATGCTTGCACGTGATATTTAAATGCGCCGCACCAATAAATATAATTTGATTCATCAAGCAATGGTGCCTCGCACTCGACCTTACCTTCAACACAAAAGTTCCTAGCTACCCATATTCCCATTACTACCCATGATCTTTTTCTACAAGATTTTAAGCTTAATACGTAGAACACGGGCTCTGATACCAATTGTTAGCCTAGATTTAACCTTAGAGGGGGGTGAATAAGGTTTTAAGTTACGATATTAACTTTTTCGAGTTTTAATCTTAAGAATGCGGAATTACACAATGCATAATAAAGATTAATGCTAAGTAGATCTATAACCCAAGCTCGAGAAAGATTAGTCAACAATATTAATAATCAAATTGATTAAAGAATAATAAAAAGACTATTTGAAAGTAAGAGCAAGGAAAGAGAAACAATACACGCTGATTTTAACAGCTTCGCCTCTATCGTCAATTACCGCCGGTTTTCCAATCCTCGATTTTGGCAAAGATAACCGTGACTTGAAGAAATGTTTGAATACACACAAGCAACTTCTATCAAGCCTATTATCAAACACCTACCCACTAAGTGACCCAAGCTACCCGCCATGATTTTCGACTTAATCGACTCGACAGAACCCAAGAATGGCTCTCCTGTGGATTTCAATATACTACTTCAAACGTAATAGCAACCTACGCTCTAATAATAGATTTCACTCAATACAATAAATGATCAGAATTAGAAATATCACACACAACCAGAAAAACCTCAAAGATAATGTTGAATTAAATGTAGGAGCAGCCACTTTTGCTTTTGTTTGCAATGAATTGAATGCTCCTAAAAATTAGGTCAAAAAAGATTTGCAAAAGTTGTTTTTTTTTTAAAGAAGAGGCTTTAAATAGGCACAAAAATTAAGGTCAGGTTACTCAAGATCAGACCTCATCGACCGTGGGTCCCTGCTCCAATGACGGATCGTAGAGGCACCCGGCCAAAAGCCTAACTGTGATGCACCTTCCGAGAGGTCGTGGTCTCGACCATCGACCCTATCGAGACCGTGGGGGCCCTCGATCATCGTGACCAGAACCCTCTCGATGGGGTCTCAATACGGGTCGAATATTCTTTCTAAACTAAAGATCGCTTCACGCCGACCAAAACGAAATGACATTACGCTCATTTGTATGAGACTTAACTACGAATCGCCCATACTGATCAGAAATTACGGGACTAACGATTTTAAAAAACACAATTAGATTTCAAATCGCGTAAGTCACACTACATATTTAAAAACCCATTAACATACTGTTGCAGAGTTTCCTTACAAACGCCTATAGACAATACAAAGAACACGCCCTTTTGAAAGGCTTTTCGCTTGATAGACTCATATCCATGAGCCTCCTAACATTCCGATCAACATTTTAAGCGCTTTGAACATTATTAAGAATTAACCTCAAAGCATGTTCACTTGAAAACTGGATTAGTCTGACAAACAATTTGTTATCTTCAAAAATGTTTGAATGGAATACCATTGACCAACAACACTGTGCACCTATGGGCATTAATTGGGGGATTTAGGCCCCAATTGTCTACCATATCACCTTATTTAGTGAAAAAGTTGGCTAATCATAAGTTTGAAACCCTCAAATTAAGGGTCTTACGCTACCTACGCTTCTGAAGACGCAGAGGCAAATCGAGAGATGGGTTTCAATCGGGTCGTGGACTCAGATTTCCCTTTAAACCACTTCAATACAAGATTACGCTTACCTATACGACTCGAACTCCACACCACATAAAATGATAGGTACATTTCAGATTTAACACTCAAACTCTTTACCGCTTGAGTTCATGTTTTGCTACCTCATTTGCCTTATTTTAGGCGCATATAATAATGTCATTATGGGGCATTAATTTTACTTAATTCCTTCCTTGTATGAGAAAGAGCATGAGGAAAATTCCAGAAGCTTCATGTTAAGTGCCTACTTCATGGATTTAGGAGAATGGGCTTGGTTTTTTTGCCAGCACGGGCCTATCTCGGTCCATTTAGGCCCATTAGCATATTTGATGGGTCGTTTGACATATATTGAGCCTTTTGCATGGTCCAACACCTCTTGATCGTCATGGGCTGGTCCATTCTTCGTGATTTAATTAATCAACATATGAACTTATAAGCCACAGAGACAAGTCAATTTTCATTGGGACTTCGTAGTGAACGAAAGATTAGATAAACGGATTGAGGGAATAATTTCGTACATGTCATCTTCATTATTTGATATTGCGCTCCATCGGTTCGGTTCAAGCCAAAGATTTAACCGAATCACCTACGGTTCGATTGAGATGGAACAAAATCGTTCGTTCGGCCGGTTCCGATAAATCGGGTCTGATCGGTTCGTTCGGGTTCTCGTTATTTCTTGCCCGGCTTCTGGCTCGGGTTATTTTCGTTTTTTCCTAAGTATTTTCGGTTTTTTCGTTCGTTCTCAAGTTATATATATATATATATATATAATATTTTTAATTTTTTAATTAAAAATTCAATCGGTTCGTTCAGCCTCCCGAACCGATCGGTTCTCGAAAACTCAACCGAACCGAAATTTTTCGGTTTTTATTCTTCGAACCGAAATCTGCTCTATTCCAATCGATTCCTCCACTTTGCTATTTTCTTGCCTCTTGGCTCTGGGCTTGGCCTTGGCTCTGGATTGTGATTCTCATTTTAATTCTATTTGACATGAATTTCGTACATATCAGCTTTTGGAGAGTCTTTTCTTCGTAATTGACCTCCATTTGTAGGCATTTCTGCGACTTATATTGTTGCAATTCTAAAGTTTCAAGCATTTAACTTTTATGTCCATTGGACAATAGTATTATACAATAATATTACTTATTTAAAGTTAAATTCACACATATATTTAATTGTTGGACAAAAATGGTCGGCGGAGGGGGTGGTGGTTCTTATTGGTGATTTGGATAAAAAAGAAGAAAAAGAAAGAGGGAGAATAAGGGAAATGGGACAATTTAGTAATTTTATAAGGAGGGTGATATTTAGCCTTATAAAAAATAGAGGGTGATATTTTCTTCCATGTTTGGATTGACCATGAATCCATGATATTCTCCAAAATTTCTCATTAAAAAGGGAGAGAGTGGGCATATTTGTCATTAAAAACTAACGAAGAAAAATAAAACATTAACTGTGGGTAATCTTGATGTAGAACTACACTAGTACATGAATTTCTAGTCTAGTGAGAAAGGCAGGGATCCTACAATTATGCTATCTGAATCTGATGCTAGCCAGACCATTTCTGAGCTGTGGAGTTTGGGGGTTCAATTCCCAGTTTCTCATAGTATTCTTGCTCTGCAGTTAACATCCTATCTTGAAACATTTCCCACTCTTTTGTACATCTGTTCCTTACCTGAAAATGGAACACATAAGAAAATATGAGATTCTAACAGAATATTTCCCAGTCTTGTACTCTGTATTGTCTCGTTGTCCACCTAAACCGGAAGCTGCTATAGAAGATATAATTGGGTCTAGAGTCTGGACGAGCAAATCGGTGTTCTACTATGACTCACAAGTTCCATGCATGTTGGATGCAGTACTCAAATTTTACAAAAACAAATGGAAATTCTAATGAATGGTGTGATTCATACCCCTTCCCATGGCGCCTTTCCATCATTTGACTCCCCCTGTACAAACAAATAAATACATTCAATTATAACTATTATTGATTTTAAAGATGGCCTGGTATTGATTTTTCATCTGCTCATTACAGAACATGAGCACATTTTCTGTTTTAAAAGGGTGAAAAGAGCCATAAATTAATAGGATGTTCACCTGATTCCCCAGAGAAGGGAAAGATTGATGTACAATCCACTGGGAATCGACAACTCCTATTTTCTCGTGAGCAGGTTGCATAGCAAGAATTAAATCGAGGATAAGGTTGATGGTCATGTGAAATACTGATCGAATAGATCACTATATTGTATAGAAATGAAGAGAATTAAGAACCTACTTCCACACATCTTCTAAGAGCAAAATCGAGACCCCACCCATGGATAAGGTCATTCTGCAATAAAAAAGGCAGATTCTATCAAGAGGCCTTATACAAACAATAAGGTTTAGGAACATGAGAAGCAACACCACTGGTACGAAATACAAAAAGATAGAAATAGATACAGTGGCATAGTTTTGTGCAACCTGAATCATATGCCAAACACAACGCCATGCATTTCGTGAGAAGACAGGTGCCATGATCTCAACAAATCTGTTCATTATCAATACGATACTTTAGGAACCTTAGTGCAGTGGATGTTTTGAGATTAATAATGAGAGGTCAAATGGAACTACATAAAAATTCGCAACATACGCTGCACAAGGTGGTAGATGAGGATCAGGACACCAACCCGGCCTTTCCTCTGTTCTGTATGTGAGATTGAAGATGCAATTAAAAGAGTTCTCATAACTCTTGTTCAATGCTTATTTATACTTGTGGACAATAGAATAGTCATGTAAAATAATCAATAAATGTCTATTTAGGTGAAAAAGGTATGCACTATAGTGAGGTGCTTTAATCGTTTGCTTACATCTTGTGATGAACTTCTTTTCCATCTTGCATTCTTGTCATCTCCCATGTATAGCCACTACTAGGCGCCAGACCAGGCTGTGAAATTTCTAGACCATGTTTTCTGACTTGTTCAATGTATCTGCAGTTTCAAGTTTCATTAAATTTGTTTTGCTCAACTAGCTAGAAGTAATGAATGCACTGAATTTAGCACACACTTCTCGAAGTAAAAGTTGTCCACTCCTAAGTCCTCATCCCAGATAAATATATAGTCATAAGGGGCAACAATATCAGGATGCAGAAAACGCTTCGCGTACCACCTACAGATAATAATAAAAAAAAAATTCAATTATTACATAGGTAGATATGTTAAGAAATCAATTGTATAAAGACTAAACAACATTTACCATTTCGTTTGCTTATGAATGCTAACATGGATGGCTCTTTTCGACCACTCAAACTCGTCCCATTCACTTATCCGACCATCATAGTGGAATAGTAGAATGGAAAAGTTTTCTGACATCTGAATATATTCAATGAAATAATCAATTATAAGAAAGAATGGTTGTATATAATTAAATATAAGAGTAAGAGAGGTTGAACCTTTTTTACTGCTGCATCAATATTATCTTTCTGATCATAGCCAACAGTAAAAGTTACAAGGTACCTTGGCTTGATAATAAGATCCTGCAAGTGTTAAAAGACTTGATTAAGCTTGCACGCAAGTAGGAATATTAATTTCACCCTCATTGAAACATTTGTTGAAGATTATCTTAGCAGCAGTTCCAGTTAAAGATGCCTATCAAAATCAAGAAAGAAACCTCATTGGGATTTCCCCACATTCTTCGGAGGTATAGATCAGACTCAGGGGTAACAATACCGGGGGGTAACATCTTGGTTCCTCGAGGATTCTTTGGAACAAATATCTGCAAGAAAGAAATGTATTCAATATTATTGAACTACAAGATAACATATAATGAATGATGATGTGAATACTTATAGGTATTGCATTTGTAAACATCGACATACACAAGTATTATATGAAATTGCGTTGCTAATACTACATCGAAAAGTTATATTTAATACAACTTCAATGACACATTGTCTGAATGTAAACACATATCAACACCAGATTGATCATACCTTTGTGTCATTGAACTTTGATAAATATCCGTTACCCTTACGAGAAGACCAGACATTTAACAATGCTTGTGTTGAAATGTCAGAGTATTTATCATCGAAATAAGTCAGGTGAATTGGAGGGAAAATGTTTGATGGAAGATTGACCTAGTAGAAACCAAGCTTAGATTCAGATAGACAAGTATCGATCGAATAACAACAAGGTAACAAACAAGTTTAATTACACAACCAAGCTTGCTTGCCTTTGAGAATTTAATTGTTGGAAATGATGCACCTAAAAAGAAGCCAAAAACTACTCCTATGAAAGTTGTTACCATGAACCTCATTTTTTCATTTGGTGTTCTTGAATTGGTTCTGCAACCAAAAAGAGCTGCCATAAGTAGTTGACATATCTCAATATTATTCAAGAAATGATATATTTGGCCATGCACTCATTACATAATACGGAGTATTTGATATTTCTCAAGAAGATTTAAAATGTTTAAATTTACAAGTTATATACCTGCGAAATGTTGGCCCCATTCCAGTTCCCAATAATGGTTCCAGGATCACATTAAGGTACCTTCAAGAAAATAATTTTGTTTTTTGGGGGTGACAAACATTTGAACTCTATACTTAAATTTATTTTTCAAGGTGTAAGGGACTTTCGCCCTTCACTCCCTCCGTAGTTTCAAGCTTATGATCTCGCACTTCTCGAGCTATGAAAAATACGGTTAATGATTTTCACGCTCCATTTCTCGCTTCATTCCTTTGTTATTTTTCCTCCACTCTTACACTAAAACAAAAGTGTATGCAATTCATTAAAGTGTAAAAATCATCGGCAAAAAATAAATGTTCAAGATCATCGCAGACTGCTGAGTAACAGAAGATATATAATTCAAGAGAGAAACAATCGACCAAAAATTCTGCATTAAATTTAAAATATTTTTTGTTGATTATTACAGTGATCACATTCCAACAGAATAATTCCTAATCTGAGTTTGACTAACAAAATAAGGAAAAAATCTTCCAAACAGAAAATAAAAAGTTGCATATGCATGCTTATAGTACAGTAAATTATCGTAAAATGATTCATTTCATTGCAACTTATGAAACCATTACATCGTTATAAAAACTTCACCAACAAAGGTGATTTAAATAAAATAAATTTGTTTATGAATTTGGTATGATAAGAATGTATGCCAGGAAGCAGTGGGGGTCGAAGAAAAAAGGACACTAAATGTTAAACAAGAAAAGCGGCTGCAATCTTTGAAGAAGTCAGTCTGAGATGGATCATTTGTTTCCAGTGCACTTCTCAATTTCTTTTTACGTCTAATCGTCACACCAACGCCTTTAGAGGTCATTCCATGAGATACCCGGAAGAATTAATGGCTTAACGATACGTGCCCCTCAATTCCAGATTGCATCTTTATCGATAAAACGCGAATCGAATAATATTAGGATCACAAATCTCAATACAACAGTGACTCTTTATTACACGAAGTCTTGTTATAACTGTGCCTCACCATCTTAACCTAAAAGGGAAACAAGGTTTTCTTTTGGGCAAAGCCTCAAAAATTGCCCCCTTCGATCTGCGAAGGTGTTTGGAGCGGTGAGCCTCGGTCCAAGGAATCGGTCTCATCCCGCCTGCAGAAGACCCGAAGCTATCACAAACACTACTTTTACCCATCAAGTTAGTATTTGTATTTAAATGCCATGGCGATTTATAAAGTTGAAATACAAAGAGAATCATGGTACCATCTTTCTCCTCGACGCGACACTTCCGTGGATCACTTCTAAATCAATGCCTCATCCACTGGCAGAACCCGAACGCCCAGCCACAACCTCAAAATCTATATATATCATAGCCCCTCCAATTAGAGGATTACGTGCACTGGAATGTCTGAGAAGTCATTCCGGATGAAAATCAAGCTATTGATAAGAATCCACCTTCAAACAGACATCACGAAACACCGCTATTTTAAGAAAAACCGCGATTCGACAAAAAGACGCTCTGCATAAAAAAAACCGCCCATTGACCCTCGCTTTTGTCTACCAACCTGATTCCTTCCGCTACTCTTGGAACACCTAAGCCTCTCTCTTTACACGTGTTCATACCTCGATAAGAGACCAAATTACAAGCTCCATAAAGGTATTTTATTTGGTTTAATGTGTACTTTATTTTCATTTGTCCACAACCTTCCATCTTCCTCTCTTTCTTCCAAGTTAGTGTCTTTGAACCTCTTCTGCCTTCACAACTTCCTTTCAAGTGGTTCAACTATCTGCCTTCAACTCTCTGCTTGCCAACCATATTCGTTTCTCAATTCGGGTTTCCATTCCATCATGACCCTTTTTCCCTTTTAAAACATTCGCAAACTCTTCAGGTATGTATCTTTTTCATTCTTCTGGGCTTTTCAAAGTAAATTTTAGTAGAAGTTTCTGAAGTATTTCCCTGAAAATGCTTCCTCGGCTGGTCGGGTTTCAGAACCTTTTATGAATTTCTCCTTGAATTTGATGTGATCGTGGATGCCGACCGTGGTTTATGTGATGCTTCTTTGGCCTGCTTCAGATTTGGCACGCTTAACCCTTGTGATTTGTTCCCGAGCGTTTTTACCGCTTTGGGTAGCTCCCCGATTTCGGAGAGAAGGGGCTCTTATTTTAAAAGATTTTGAACGCTCTCGAAGTCCTTTATTTTCCCCCAACTATCCTCCTATTTTGGCCTTTGATTCTCAAAATTTCATGTTTCTGTTTAAATCTTCAAATCTTTGATTACGTATACAAGTCTCAAGGCGGTTCTCACTCAAGAAGTCCCTCCTACTCCTATCACTATGACTCCTCCACATCCGCCTCAAGCAGAATCGATTCCTCCAAGACCGGCCACGGCACGGATTCTCGTAAAACCCTCGTGGTGATTCGATCCATTATATACTCTGTAGTGGCTAATTATCTTACGTGGGTATTTGATCTTTTCCCGAGACCACCATCCTTTTGCTAATATGGAAATTCCTCGATTGCCTCAGCCGCCATGAAGTCGGTTCAATGATGCTGATGTAGAGGAGAACCCGTACGACTCAGATGTTATTTCCGTTGAGAGCCTTATCAACTCGCCTCCATCTCTTCCAACAACGGAGTCCCCATATGGGCTGCCAACTTCCCCACCTCAAACCGGGCCGGAAGTTCTCAAGCCGCGGCATACTGATAAATTAGCGACCCTCCCACTACTATAAGAGATTCTCTACCAAGAGCCTGATCTAGGATCTTGTCAAACTTTAGCGTATTTCTCCATACCATCTCTTAGATGCGCCTTCCTTAGTATGTGTTTCAACCGCTGAGCCGACCCATCTCAAAGTGAAGGCGCTTTAGCCCCGGGGCATGAATCAGATATATAGTAGCCCTGGCCTGGCGAGGTCCGTCTCCCCTATCTCCTTTTATAAATGATTTGTTAATAGCCGCGAATCGTGCCTCAGATGATCCGCCTCTCTATCAAGGCTTGACTATTATTATTTTTATAGTAGCTTGTAGAATGGCTGAGATAAATCCATTCTCTTTTAACATGCACACACACATCCCATTCTAAAGTTCTCACCTCCTTTCCAATCTTGTAAAATTTTGCCGACCAGCCGCATGTAAGCCGCCGAGAGCAGTGCGTAGCACACAAAATCTTCTTTGAAGGTTGGTATGGAGTGATGCAATTCCTAAGAGGTGGACCTCCTTCCCAAGTTTAAGAAAAACCGCTCGATCACGCCCAACAAGCCGACTTTTGTGAATCCTTACCACTATAAAAGTATTTTGTGAAGAGGAGTGTTAATCCAAAGTCTAACTGCCTAAGGAGTTTGACCCAACAAGGACGCTCTTGTTACTGGGTATAGCCTCTTATATTTTCATTTGTCATAGCTTTTTCTCTTTTCCTAACCTAACTCTTAATTTTTCACATATGAGGTATTAACTGCGATCGCTAAAAGCATGGAGCCTAATCGAGTCCCCTTTTCCATGATGATCAAGTAATCGGCTCTGCTGGCGAATTAGAGCGGTTAAGAAATCCTCCAAGCGAACCTGTGTTTCTTGGCTTGGGAGCGTTGCCCAACCGGCGGCCGCCGACCTCTGGTGGACAAAAAAAGGCCTCTGCCTCCTGGCTGAGACATGCCCAAGTTATCTGCTATGAAGAGGCAAAGTCCATTAAGCTCATAAGCATCCGAAATTTCGATTTAATCAGCACTCCTTTCTACCTTCCCGATGCAGATGCCCGGCTGCAGACTCATAGCCGTTATCCTTCCACACGATTCGCTCATGTGAGGAGGGATCCTGCATTTTGCCCCTAAAGCCACATGTATTCGCACCACCGGACTGGGCCTTTACACCTCTCTCCTCTCGGCGGTTTCCGTGACACGAGGATTCTAACTGGGTAAGAAATCGATGCTCTCGCACCTCACGCCCCCCGCATCGAGCGGATCGGGAAGATTGCGGGATCAATCAAGGATCCTTGAGGTTCAAGGAAGCTCCTCGACGGATTAAAGTACCCTTCTTCCCTTCTTTCTTTCTTTCACCTTGGGTATATATTTATCTCCAATACTTGTCTTCATAGGCCATCAATACAAGCTATGAAATAACTCATGAAAGCATCTTTTGGACGAAGTAAGCGCTGGTGGGGCCCGTGGAGAAAGAGAGGGCCTTATAACCCAGTCAAAGAGCCTAAAAGTGAGAACGAAAGTGCCCAAGGTCGCTTCCATTATGCGCTTATCAAGGAGAAATACAGCAAGTCGACCCTCTCAAGCCTCGTCGAAATCAAGAAACACGATGCCTTTTAAGCCTGCCACCAAAGCTAGGCGAGCACTTTGACATCTTCTAGAAGTTGGGAAATGACTCGCCGTCCACAATCACACAACGGCGTGGGCGAAATTGAACAGTGACTAACGCTGTCAAGAAAGTTTTCCTCAATGTGGTCTAAGAGTACCTATAGACAGTACCCCGAGGAGTTTCACTTGGAAGCTGGGAAAGAAGCGGCTTACTGCCTTTGTCGCTTTACCAAGATATATAGGGATGTCAACTCTTCTATCAGAATAATTACCAAGACTTCATCCAGAGTACCCCTCGAAGAACGGCTCAAGCCCTTTGGATATTTCCACCCACTTACTCCCATAGCGGAAGAAGAAGAAGGAAATGATCCCTCTACAACCGCCAATACCCCTGCCTCTTGATCGTTTCTTCTCCAAGTGACCTTTTGTCTTTGTATTTATTATTACGGCTTTTAAGAAAGTATGTTATGTCTCATTATCGCCTTTTGAGCACGTATTTGTAATACAAACGTTATTCTGTCTAGTTATCTTCGCCTTTAATTTTTCCATAAAAATTTATTTATATATTTTCAGTTTTTATAATTACTTTGTTTAATGCTATGGCTTATTGGCCTAGAACCTACTTTGCCCCTGTGGTCAACTCCGCCGCTAAGTCAAGCAGGTCGGGTAACATCTTTAGCGAGGCATCGCTGGTTTTATGCTAAACCATCGATTATTTACATATCTATAATTTAGAGGCATGCCAGGTTTGTGGGACAGATTTTCCATCTAAGCCTCCTTTTGTACGCAGCCAGCCCACCACCCACTTCACGTGTACGGTCCTTTCTATTTCGGGGCTCAGCTTTGTCTGCAGGTTGGCTCGACGAAAGCACAATGTTGGAATACTAAGTCCCCGGAGTGGAATTGACGGTTTTTAACCCTTCGGTTATAAGCTCGATCCATAAGTTGCTTGTACTTGAGGATCTTGTACAGAGCCTCATCTATTAATTCATCAAGCAAGCTGGTGATACTTCCCTCAAAGGCCGGTCATTCTTCTCTTCATCAAACCCCATTTGCCTGTATGTGGGTAGCCTTACTTCAGAAGTTAAACCACTTCTGATCCATAGACTAGATTGAATGGAGTCTCAATTGCTTGATTTGCAGAGCGGAATGACCATAGTACCGCTGAAAAGTTCTTTATCCAACTTTCTCCCCACCTTTCCACTACGAGTCTGCTTTTTTCTTTATTCATCAGCATGACGCGCTTCATGACTTCCACTCCATTCATTCGACAGATAATACATTGGAGTGAACCGATGCTCAATCCCAAACTTTCACAAATTGCCAAGAATTGCCCCTCAAATCGGGGCCATTGCTGGGAGACTAGTATTTTGGGAACTCAAACCGCTGAAAGTATGCTTTTCCATACAGCTGAACGACATTCTCGCTTAGTCTTCGGCGTGGCTCCTCTACCCCATTTCTAAAAATAATTGGTCGCTACAATAATTCAGCCTTGCTTTTAGTCTTCTTAAGGGGTTCCACCTCTACCCATTTTCTAAAATAATTGGCCGCTACAATAGCGAATTCGGCTCCCCTTTTGCTTTGATATCCTTTCCCCACCAAATCACTCCTCCACATTTTGGCAGAATAAGACGACTCTTTATCACCTATTTTCTCTGATATTTCTAAGGTAGGTAACTCCAGTAATTCTATCCGCTGACAAGCATCACACTTCTTCACATAAACGGTAAGTTGCAACTTTCACTAGTATCGCCAATAATACCCTCAGGATCTTAATCAAGCGATCGCCCCTATGCGATTCAACCATCCATCATGTACTTCCGCTAACACTTTGGGCACATCTTCCGTTGCTACACAGGTCAACAGAGGGCCATCCCAAGACTTTCTGTAAAACTCTCCTTGGTATATATGATATTTGAAGCATCGGTTTTGTATCTTCTTAGCTTCAAGGTTACCACTGGGAAGTTTGCCATTCGCCAGGTATTCAATTATAGGCGCTCTGCAATCCATTGTGTTTGAACCAGTTATATGCTTCACAATCTCCCTCCTTTGTTGGATCACGTACTTCACGATACCCCCTTTGGTAACTCTCAGCAAATAGGGCCGTGGGTAAGTCCATTCACCAGTATTCATTCCTCACTGTACGCTGACATCAACACGATCCGGCCAAACCACGAGGCTTTCCAACACTCCTCGTATGTATCTCATTAGAGCTTTATTTTTACCCCACAACATCCTTGGATCTCGTCTATTACCAATTAAGAATCTCTAACAACAAGAAGACTTTCTACCCCTGGATGCTGAATTTACCCCAATCCATTATCATCAAGTTTTCATATTCGCCTTCATTGGGTTGCAAGAAGAAAGTCGAATCAAGCAAGGCATACCTATGGTTCTCTCGGGGGCCCCATGAATACTTCCTACCCCCGCCTCCCTTGTCATTGGCAGTTGCCCATCCACACATACAATGCCCAATTGGGCTCGAAAGACTTAGGTCGCCGCCCCTGGCCCCTTGTAATGACAGGGCGTGTCGGCAAAAACAAGATTCGGACATAAAAATCGCTAATGCTTTACTAATTCACTTAATTTATCGCCTAAGTGGTTAACCACCTGGACCGGATAACACCCGCTTTAAAGGTCGGGACGGTTTCTACTTGACTGACGCGATTCAAAATATGTCTACCAAAGTAAAGGCGGCTTTATCTATTATGGGATACCTTTCTTCCGCTTCTCTCAAGACATGGCTAACATAGTATACTCTCGCTTTTTAAAATTCCCCTTCCACTTCTAAGAACATTGTTTATCAAGCATCATGATGGCTGATATATTTCCAAATCGCTTCCTCCGAAGCTGTGTCGCGAAGTAATTCAGCATTAGAAATATTTTTTACCTCATACACTCCCACCAAATTCTTCATCCTAGCCAAACTTTTGACATACTGCATTCTTAAAAATGGGAGATTCCTTCACCGCACTGATATGGTCAGACGCAAAGGACACCCCGTCAATTTTTGAACCTCCCTGTAACGAAGTGGTGTGCTTCAAACCCCTCCAATAGCTCTTGCTCTTGTGCTAGATTGGGCTCCCACCCCAGCGCCAATCATGCACCTTGTAGCCTCGACACTATTCCAATTGAGCACTTCTCGGCGTTTCACCTATAATCGGGCTTTCCCTTAGCCGACAAAGGCTTCCCGAGATTCGCTAGGTGATCCGCCTGTATTACTTTGACCAAGATGTCATCCATACCCTCCATACTGCGCCCAATTTGGGACGTAAATATGGAGTTCACTATTTGCTGGTAAATGGATCCTACGTTCTTTAATCCGAACGTCATTACCTTCCGACAATATAAACCCATATTTATTGATACCAGTTTTCTCCCTCATCTCTTAGGCCAGAAATTGATGATATTTCAGGAAAATCCATAATATCAAAGACCTCATGCCCCTCAAGGCCTCATCCACCAAAGACCCTGGGCAAGTGCAACGGGTAAAAGTCCCAAGATGCTTTGTTCAGATTAGTAAAATATGTGCACATCCGCCACTTATTATTAAGCTTCTTCACCAACACCACATTTCCTCGCAATCCACCTGTGAATTTCTCAACTCGCATGGGGTTGCTTGTTCTTTTAACAAGGCCCCGCACTTCTTCCTCTCTAATGGCTATAAAGAGTTTCATCATCGACCAACCTTTTCCTTTCGGGCTTGACGGGCGGTAAGCGTAGGTCAATATACCAAGCGATCGCAACCGCCGGGGTCTATACTGCATATCCTTTCGTGCCCCCAAGAAAATACATCTTCAAACTCTTTATCGTGGCTATTAACCGCTACTAGTGATTTTCTCCCTAACTTTGTACCAACTCTAAATTTTTTTTTCCCTACGCCTCCTTCGCTTACCTGACATTAGAACTCCCATGAATGGCTCTCTTTCAGCTTCACATTCTTTCACCTAATTGTCCTCACCGCCACTCTTTAATGTGTTTATTATTCCATATGATTTTTCCTCGCCTCCGCTTTCCTTTCCCTTTCGTTGCCTCTTTATTCAATGGGCGTACGTATGTCTAATAGCACCTCAAGCTTCTTTGATCGCCACACACCTCCCATATGCCCCCTAGAGTAGGGAACTTCATCTTGAGGTGAACAGTGACACTATTGCCCTTAACGCGGTTAGTATGGGTCAAATTCCTATCAGCCTATTGATATTAATCAAATGGGATTTAGCGGCAAAGTGCCACGTACTCAATCCAACGCCTATCCGCCAGTCGCTTGAGAAAAGGCTTCACGCAAATGCGTCCGATTTATTGGATGTGATTGTCATTTTGGCTAAAATCCTTGCGTATGCTTTATAGGGTCTCCCCGCCCCATTAAATCAGTAACTGGTGCAAGATTTAAAACCCCTTTGGCAAGCATTCTCAAATCCGAATCTATCGTTGAAATTAAGCATCTTTGCTTTTTACACTCATTTTTGTGAATGGAGGCTGGCATAAATGTTTTCATCATTTCTTAGATATCTCAATTCTGTTTAGTTTTGGGTGGAAGTGTCCAAGCCATTGAGTTGAGAAGGTATCATGAGTTCGGGCCAAGGCCTCATACTGTTGTGATTTCTCATGGGCTTCACTATCGCCCAAAGACGCAATTGCTGTCCCGTATGGTGTAAGAAGTGGATGATTGTATTGTTCTTTTTCCCGTCGCTTAATTGCTCATTAACTCCGCTTTTTGTATTTCCGCCTCGATATTCACTGATATGAAGTGGTGCAAAGGTCATCATGGTCAAGCTTGTGAATCGTGAAATGCTATATGCTCAGGTTATTCATATTTGTTTTTCTAATCTGATGGCGCCACTTGGATAAATCCAATTTCATATTATTAGGGATCACAAATCTCGGTGAAGACTCTTTATTACTTGACTCTTTATTATAATCAGCCTCAATTATCTTACCAACTCTACACTGGGAGGAAAGCTTATATTTACCATTTCAAAGAAAACGTCACAAAATCATAGAACCCGCATGTATGTATTTGTGCACGAACCTATGACGAAGTGAGCATCATCCACAAAAGTGCCTGAAAGTCGTAAACACCAAGGCTCGGACGCACCTCTATGACGACTTGTGACGTTACATATTTAGCGGTAAAAATAGATGTGGCGAAAGTTTGACGTTCTGTTTCCCGGAAAAAAGTTCTCATGGATCTGTGATGTTATATATTTAGCGGTAAAAATCCATGTTATGAAAGTTTGTTATTATTTACCTGTGAAATACCTATGACGTTTAATATTTAGATCATGAAAGCCCCAGCTAAGTTGTTAAAAATTTCGAGGTAAGAGAAGACTTTGACATATCCATGACGTTTTAGATATTAAATAAACATGAAGTTCTTTTAAATTCTATTTAATTGATGGGGCTACGAACTCGACATGATCTTACTAGTTAATAGCCAATTATAAGCGAGTTTCTAACGTGGCTGCATGGGAAATGACGCTTAGTTTTCATTAATGCCCATTAAATTCTTCTCGTAGTATTAGTTGCGCATTTGGCGATAATTTCAACCACATTTTTTGGAAGATGGCGAGATAGTGACGTTCTTTTCATTAATGCCATCTAATTTATTGCAGAGTAAATCTGGGCCCTTAATAAATAAGGTTGATTGTTAGAATTTTCTTAACAAGGAGAAACCGTGACGCTTGGCTGATGTTTCGTGTCTGTGACGTGTTTTTCATATTTACTTCCAATTAATTTGTTCGTAATGCAGTAAAAATCGTCCTTAATAATTAACATTGATCGGGTGGTGAATTTTGAACGTGGCTTAAATAGCGAATTGCATATACTACAAGCCATGGACGCTGCTAAGTCATTTAAAGAATTTAAATTTTTACATCTTCATTTCAATTTATTTTTTTATTTCATTGTCTAAATTAAGATGCCGATCGGATCTTTCAAGAAAAGTATACCGGTGAAAGTTTCACACTTTTACCACAATGCGACTTCACGTCAACGAAAGGTGGGCTGAAAGATACTTTCTTTAATTGACATTCCTTTGGTGTGCTCTCAAGCCATGTCAATATATACGCTCATTTTTGTTAATTGATTTATTATAATTGCCTTATTCATGTGGGACATACCCGGTAGGGTTTTGTTCGTAGATGGTCATCAAGTATTAGTCCGAGGAAATTTTGAACTCAAAAGTCAATAACCTCACATATTCTACAAGATTGAAAACAAAACTTCGAGGATAACGGCAACACTTAGCTCCCTTTTACGGATTGCGCTCTGGGCCACAAGCAAACAACGTGGTAGAGGGGTGATGCTACATTTCTCCGTCAACTCAATAGCGCAGGATTACCTCGTGATTTTCGTCATCATATTTAGTTCCGACGGGATTTTAGAACTAAATGTAATTTTTTTTGGTTTATTGAATAATGTTGGCGTTTCTTATTTTGACTTCTTGTGTTGTATTATTTATTTATAAAAAAATGTAAATGGCTTTTTCTTTGTGACGCTTGTTTCTTTCCTACGCCCACACAATTGTGACAAAGCATATGCCCCCGTGACGCTCTTCTATATATGCCAAATCGTGAGAAAGATTTATTTATCTCGTATAATTATTTTTATTTCATTTTATTTTGTATGTATGAAGTTTCTCCGTGATTTAAAAAATGTAACGACTATTTTTATCTACAACATTTACTTATCTCCTATAATTGTTTTTTATTTTATTTTATTTTGCAAGTATGGCGTCTCTCGCGGACATTAAAATGTAAATCGATATTTTTCTACAAATGCATACCTGTGATCGCTTTTAAGCACTATAAAATGGCACCAGGCCTCTCCAGAATCTTCCATCACAATTTCTATTCATCCTTATTTCTACCATCTAAGAAAATGTCTCAAGTTCAAAGTTCATCAAATTACAAAAGGCTGTAAGTCGAAAGTTATTTGGGCGAATTGTGGTTTGGTTTGTTATCCACCTACTTGGAAAAATGGCGCCCACGATCTATCAAGTGCCCAAAGTTACACTTTGGTTGTAAACTCAGGCAATGGATTTAGTTCCCAAGAGAAAAATTATTTTGGAAGTTTCAAAAAAATGTAATAAGATGGAAATTGAAAATTTTTGGAAAAGAAATGTTAAGATTTGTAGTTGTTATAGTTTTTAGGATCCTATCAATTGTTCTAATGACTTTTAATATTCAAATTAGTTTCTTTTGCACACATTTTCAATTTACAAATTTTTATTTCATAATCATATTTCTATGATTTATTCATTCATCTTTAAATAATAACTTACATACCTCAACGGAAAGGTGACGTTTAGCCAATAGTCCGCTGAATACGCAACGTTTTAGTTTAAATAATGAATTTGTTCATTCATTAATAATTAAACGAAATACTTTATTTGAATGCTTCGACTCTGTGACGTTTAACAAATTAACATTAATTAAGAAATTATATAAGAAATACTCCTATTTAATTAAGATGCTTCGATAATGTGATGTTATTATTTAAATATAATAGTTTTGTTGATCCATTAATAATTAAACCAAATACTTTAGCAAGAATTTTCCTCGATTCTCGACATTTTACAAATTAACTTGAAAGTTAAAGTGCTTCAACTGTGGATTTTAATGCTTAAAATAATTGTTTTGTTGATTCATTATCAATTAAAATGAAATAATAAATTTATGTAAAATAATTGACTTTATTAATCGTTTTCCTTAATATGTATTTTATAAGATATTTAATCGTAAATTATATAAGAAATATATGTATTTTATTATTTGGCTTCGAAACTGTGACGTGATAATTTTAATTGACTTTATTAATTGGCTTCAAAACCGTGACGTTTATAAGATTTAATTCAAATTATATAAGAAATACTCCTATTTTATTATTTGTCTTCGAAACTGTGACGTGATAATTTTAATTGACTTTATTAATTGGCTTCAACTCCATGACGTTTATAAGATTTAATTCAGAAATTATATAAGAAATACTCCTATTTTATTAATTAACCTTGAAACTGTGACAGTGTGACGTGTTGATTTTTGGCGTCGAATATGTGACGTTTTACAATAGTTAAACCAGAAATCGTTCAATTTAGAGAAAGACGCAGTAGGTTTACATCCCTTCCCTTTTTTCTTCTCCTATTTTCTTCCAAACTATTCATTTCCTTTTTGTAACCCACTGCCTCTGTGGCCCCCTCGAGTATTGTAATCGCTATCAACCAGAGTAATCAGAGTCACCAACGATTTTCGATAACAATTAAAAAATGACTTTATTTAACATCATAAATAAAACAATAACTCTGCCCATCGGTGAACTAACCAATAATATAACAACTGAAAAGTAATAATAAAAATATACATCAAACTACTTGTTTTACAACACGAGGCAACAATAATTACATACAACAAAAACTCCAAAAAGAATAAAAGTACGACCGCTGGCGCCTTTGCCCAATTATCGCCATCTGCTGCACGTAGCCACTGCCAATGTACTGCGTCATCCCAAGAACAAATCTAGGCATAAACCACCATGTGAAAATAGGAAGTCGGCTAAAAAGTTGAGTGAAAATAAATGCCACAGAAGTTAACCTACCTTATCGTACAAATAAGAATAATTTAAATCCCTCACCTATTTAAAGACTATATACCCCAAGAGTTATATTTTATATGTTACTCACCACAAATTAAATCTTACTTAATGACTTTCCGACTAACACCGATAAACCCACACCACGTCAACAACTTCCCCTTTCTACAAGATACTTTAGTCACCTGGAGATATCTTTCTATCAAGTTATTCGTAAGTGTAGCTAATTTCCGATATAATATCCAACTCAACACCGACAACTCAAACATATGTCTCAACATCTATTCACTCAAGCATACACCACTCAACTACTTATCTTTAGCTCAATCTCTAAAAGTTTACCTCCCCGATTATACTATACATCTCCTACGACATCTAAATGTTCCCTATAAGACCCTCCAATCGCTTTCATTTTGTTAATAAAATCGAAAGCAATATATATGTCTTAAATCAAGATAACCTAAGTATTGAATTATCTTCCCAAATTCTCCATTTAGTATACGGAACTTATTTACCCCACCTGTATCGCCGGCCGTGGTTAAATCAACTTATATTCCCTAAACATATTTGAATCCAAGCCTAACATATATATAATATCATCAACATCATCATCAGATTAGCATAAACGTCGGTTTATAATTTCTGTACCTAATGTTCTCATTCAAAAGGTATCTCATACATTAACCACTTAATATATATATAACATATCTACAAAGACAAGAATGCCAAGGCTTCAACGTGAGTAAATACCGTATTCGACTGTATAAAAAATAGTTGCTTCTATGCTGCTCAAGTCCTGAAAAATGAAGTACAACCATCAAAGCATCAAGTTGACAAAGACAACAACGTAGATTGTGAATAGATATCGTAGTCAAATATGAATAAATATGCATATACCCAAGACTACCTAACAAGGCCATACAACATAATTCCAAAGAAAGTCTCCGACACAATATATGAAGATATGATAGAAGGTTCCAGTAAAGCACACAATCACCCAGAAAGAACTCAATAGACTCAACAACGCCTATAACTCTAGTCATCAAACCATCTATCTCTCATATCCCCACAACCATACCACCTCTAACGCGCATATGCCTCGAACTGGCCTACCCGCAGGAACGGACCAATCGATAATCACACCCATCTCTATACCGCAAAGATAAGGCCAAACCGCACTTATACACACACAAGATAACTCATAAAAAATCGAAGTCAACCCAAAATCTAAAAGTCAACGCCCAAAATGTCCGAAATTCCACACATTAAACACTATATTTCAACTCAAGAATAACTAATTTTTAGAACCCAAGAATCACTGGCCATTGGAGCAATAAAATTCAAGATCCAAAAGTCAACAAAAGTCAACTCGTGGGAGACCTCACAAAATACTCAACAAAGACGAACCTTTTTACCTTGAAACGACGAAAGACGGCGGGAAACTCTCCCAAAAACAGTCCAAAGTTTCTTTTAAAACGGAGAGAAATCGAAGAAAGAAAATCAAAGCAAAAGGAGATTCACGCCGGCCAACTTATCCGGAGGGGAAAATGGATTGCTCTTTCTGCCAAGTCGTTTTGGCTTAAACGTGGCTGGCTTACCTTAATTACAAGGTGGAAACCCGATCGTTTAATTCAATCGATACTTCTCGTTTTAACTTATCTCGACAATCAACTTCCAAACATTAACATTGATTTATATACTCAAATTATATTACCACCCAAATAATATCATTTCCATTCGATTACAACTTTAAAATTCTAAAATACCGAAATATACTACCAAACCCAATCGATCAATAGGTGATTTCAATTTGTCTCGACCTCTTTTCCTCTAAATAATACCCACCGAGCAACTAAGATACTATTTCAATAATATTTATGATTTTAAATCCCAAGTATTACATTTTTCAATATATTTGGAGTTTAAATAATGTAAAGATTTCAAACACCTTAACACAACTTCTCCATCATTCCACCAATTTGCTTGAGGAGTTATTGAGGTACCCATTTCATTATTACTTTTTTGTAATCAATACTTTTTGGTAATCAATACTTTTTATATTTTACTTATGCAAATGTATATATGTTTTACTCAAGCTATTTATATATGTAATCATTCCACCAATCAATTTGCTTGAAGAGTTATTGAGGTATATATGTTTTACTCAAGCTATTTAAATATAGGTATGACGGGATCTCGTCGTTGGATGTATGCCCGGCGTAATTATGATGGTTCCTACAATGAAAAACACATTAAAGGTGTTAGTAAGTTTCTTATTCGTGCCCGAAAGCATTCTCGAGCGATTGGAGCCGATGGAATTAGATGCCCATGTAGAAGCCGAAAACAAGCCTGCTAAGTGTTTTGATCAAGGAATTCTGTGATGAAGAGTATCGCAAAATGGATTTGTTGTCGGATATGAACAATGGGTCTATCATGGTGAGGATTATGTAGAGCAAGACAATAATTATGATATAGGCGTGTCTTGGTAATCCAACTCCTGAGACAACAAATACTAAATGAATTTGTAATGAATTTGTAGATATCAGAATCTACTCGCCTGTGTCAGTCGCCTGAAAGTAGACCATTATAATCCGTGGAACAATGTGAGCTACCAAACCGATGGACAACTCGCCTTTAAAGCACAACTCGCTTTCATCCAAAAATTTGATTTCCATTAAGATTCGTAAACAAAACGCTTTTGTGTAAAATTTACAATCCATCAGCTGATATCTAACCAACCACTCCATATATATATATACAACATATTCCAAATAAACAGTAATGCCGGCAAGGCTACAACCGAAAGTAAGCATCAGATTCGAATACAAAAACAATTGCCGACAAGGCTAAAGTTTGAAAATAAAGTACAACAATAAAAACGGCCGACAACACACTTCAAAATGAGATCGCCAGGATCCTCTCACCGACGCCACCTACCCACCGGATCAAACTCTCTCCAACGCCCTCCGGCTCAACTACGCATTATATCAGGTTCATATCGAACGAGATGCATTAATATTATAATATTCAAATATGAATACAATACATATTATCCAAGAGACTACCTAATAAGGTCATACAAATTAAAGATTCCAAAGTAGCGTCTCTGTGCATAACATGTTAAGATATAATAACAAGTGTCTCAATAAGGCACAATAATCACCCGTAATGAAATCATGAGACTCAACAACGACTCATAATTCTAGTCATCACCTTCTATCTCATATCTCCACAAGTATACAACCTCTAACGCGCATATACCAACTGCCTTACCCCAGAATGGACCACCGCTTACACAACACCGCCTATACCGAAGTATAAGCGCCAAACCGCATTTCTTATACCGTAGAGTATAAGGCCACACCGACAATGCACACATGGATCAAGTAAAGACTCAGTACCGCCTTATATTTAAGTATAAGGCCAACCGCATTATACCGCAGTATGCGCCAAGAACGACAAAGCACACAACAAAGTGATCAAAAGAAGCTCATACCACTCTTTATACCGTAGTATGTGTTCAATACACATATCCGCAAGGAAGCGAGTCACCTAACCCATAATCATCCCAAGTATAGGTCATATCCAAATACTTAAGTCACCTCAAGTCACGTATAACTCCAACCAACACCTCTCTTCAATAACCAACTACTCATCCCAAACAATATCGTGCCATCACGCCTAAAACATCTCAAAATCATGGTAAATCAATCACAACCGCCGACAATGCCAATGTAAATACATAAGTGCTCCATAGAAACTCCAAACAGAAGCTGGGGAGTTCAAGCTATTACTTACCTCAAGCAAATCTTCAACGCTCACGTAAATACACAATCACAAAATCATAACATGGCTCACACAAACGAATCACACATATTCATACCACAACGAAGACACGTATATCATTCTCACATCATCATACCACAATGACATGTATATCATTCTCACATAATCATAATGACATGTATATCATTCCCTACATAATCATACCACAAATGACATGCCTCACACAATTTAAAGTAAGTTCGTAGGCAAGACCAAGTGGTGATAAAAGACTCACCTCCTCGTTTAGCTACCACAAAAACCTTCGCAAAACACAATCACGTAATTCACCTCCCCTTTCCACTCCATCAATCTCTTAACAAAATACCCGTAAAGTATAATCAAAACCTACTACTATACTCTATGCCTGTAAGATATACAACCAACTCTTAGTGGAACGATTTCTTAAACGAAGCCTTCACAATGACGGATAAAGCAACGAAATAATAACCCCGTTTATCATCCTAATCGCTTCCCCGCTAGAATTCCACCTTTTTACCATATCAACTTATAAGTCATTCTAGTCAACCCTCAAGTCCGCACTAACAACCTAGTTACCCAAAATATCATACAACTCAACTCACAAATCACACTTTTTTCAACCTAACTCCCTTTAAATAATTTTGAATCATAATTTAACCTTTACAATAACTACAATAAGGTCCCAATATATCCCCCCCTACACATTTAAAGTCTTATAAAATATCGACAATAAAAGTCAACTAATACCTAGAAAAAGTCAACATATCTCTACATCCTCAAACAACCTCTAAATCATGAATTACTCACTCTGTATATATCATAGCATCCATAACAAACTTAGAAACATCATAAATTAAGTTATGCCAAAAGTCAACTAAAAAGTCAAACATTAAAATCAACTAAAATGTATTTTCATACTTCAAATTTGTAGGAGCATTTAATGAGACCTTAATAATCAACTCGAGGATCTTAACAAACAACAAAAAGTAAAGAAATGGAAGAAAAATTTGTGTGGTTTTGTGCTCCAAGGGGGTCTCGCCAAAGCTCTCAAGAATGGAGGAGATATTTTGTGTTTTTGTGTGAATAGTGGATAAGGATGGATTACTTAACACTTAACTCGAAGTTACACAGAGCGCTACTGCTTTTAAGTGAATCGAGTTATCAAACCATTCTAATCTTAATTAACTTAACTCTAATTATCCCGAAGCACATTACTAAATTATAAATGTAATTCGCTCAAATAAATTTACAAATTAATATTATTATCGAAATTAACCGGAATCTGTCATTAATCTTAATCCTAATGTGTACTGGAACACTGAAATTTGACAACCCAAACAACAACATAAATCATAACACGAAATCAAATAAATTACAACAAATAAAAGCAATACAAATTCACATCTAGCGAAAAGATGCGGGTATCGGTTTCTCACTCCCATCCTCACGCTCCTGGTCGCCTTCACACGCCGATTCCTCCACGTAATCCCACTCAAGGCCACTACCTTACTCCTCAAAACCTTCTCCTTCCGGTCCAGAATTTCCACCGGTATTTCCTCAAACGTGAGGTCCTCCTCAAGCTCCATCGGAAGTGAGCTAAGAATATGCGACTCCTCAGGGATATACTTCCTCAAACATGATACATTGAACACATTATGAATCCTATCTAAACTGGAGGCAACACCAACCGATGTGCCCACGGAGAGTAACTCTCCCAAGGATCTCAAATGGTCCAATATAAATTCAGGACTCAAATTCCCTCTTTCCTCCAAACTCCGCATCACACCCTTCCATCATCGGGATACCTCAGAACACACGGCGTCGCCGACCTCAAACGAGCCTACCGCGACGATCCGCATACTTCTTTCCTCGCCATCCTAAGTCTATCTCGACAAGCTGGCCGAATCAACCTCGATCCGCTCTCTACTAAACTCTCACCCTCAACTCTTTAACCGCAAACTTTCCTCTCCCTACCTCATTCCACAATTCCTCCCCATATAACGCCTCAAAAGGTGCCATCTCAATGCTAGTAATGAAGTTGTCACAGAAGTAATCCCCCTATCTGGGCAACTCCATCGTCCCAATTCCCCGCAGAAGTTCATAACACAAGCCCTATATATATCCTCCCAAATGTCCACCCTCCCATTGCCCCATCCGTGGGACATTGTTACATCTACTCAACTCTACTCTAGTCCCCTGCCTCCCTCGAAACCCTCCTAACCTCGGAAGTCAATCTACTGGCCGCTGTCCCGAAATGACTGGAACTCAGGCAACCTCACAATCTAATCCACACACGTATCTTCGCTAGTCTCTCAAGCCCATCTCAGGACTCCAAGCCAGGTAGGAAACGGCCTACTTCCCCTCGAGGCACCCATCCACACCCAGATCCATGCCTCAACGCCCCAAGAAAGCCCAAAACACGAAGCTCCACGGTGATGGAGCCTCCCCCATGTCCACTCCGCCAGAATAGGAAGAGTCTCGTAACAAACCCCAAGATGTCAAGTGCTCGGGCTTCACCCGGCCGACAAACTTTACACTTAAGTACGAATTTATCTCTTTATTCCTCGGCCACCAATACGCCAACCTCAAATCACGTACATCTTTGTGCTACCCAAGTATAGGAGTATTATGAGCCTCATCAAGAATCTTCTTCTCAACTCATCCGAATACGTACACAATAACAATCGCCTTCCATCCTCAAGGCACCACTCTCATCAACTCCGTGGAAATCCCAATCACCCCATTTTTCACGCCCCTAATGATAACCCGCCGTCTCTCATCTCGCCAATTCTAAGATTCATCCACAAGAATCGGTCGAACTCTCAGCGAAAATCTCTCCATCGCTACCGACATCAAAATCGACTCCTAGTCGCTTACCTCTCTGCATCTTTGATTTCCCTTTCTACTCAGAGCATCAGCTACTACATTTGCCTTCCCTCTCGCGGTACTCAATAGTCGTTTCATAATCATTGATTAATCCCTGGCCCACCACCTCGCTCTCAAATTCAAATCTCTCTAAGGCCGAGATATTTCTTAAACTCTATGATCGTGAAGCAAATTCTAGATGAATCCCATACAGATAATGTTCCCCACAATTTCAACGTTAGAAAGACTATCACAAGCAGCTCAAGATCAATGGTCGATAGTTCTTCCGTGATTTCTCACTGCTCTGGAAGCATAAAATCACCTTCCTATTCTCACAGACAAAGATACCCCTAAACTCCTCGATGCTACACGCTACAAAACTCACGTAATTTAACTGCACGGTATCGCCAACACCGGAGTCAGTCAACTTCCCTTTAATATCCTCAAGCCAGCCCTCATAATCATCATTCCAAATAAACGAAACCCCTTTTTGTCAACCCGGTCAATGGCGCCGCGATCAAAAGCAGGAAGTCCTTTAATTTAATCTCCCCGTAATAACAACCAATCCCAAGAAAACTCTCACCGTCACACTCGTGGACGCCTCCCAATTGTTCACGGCCTCCACCTTTCCGTGATCAACACAAAATACCCTCGGCTGCAAATAACATGGACTCCAGAATTGCACTTTCGCCAACCGTAACTCACATTTAAACTTGGCATACAACTCAGGCTTGCTCTCAGTCTCAACACGACCGCAAAATGCCTCTCATGTTCCTCCTCCCCTCTAGAATATAATGGTCATCATCAATGAATACCACCACAAACTTCATGAAAATACTCCCGATATACCCGCTCATCAAATCCATAAAGGCCGCCGGCAGTATTCGCCAACTAAACGGCATCACTGTAAACTCATAATGCCTATAATCTAGATCGGAAAGCCGATTTCTCGAATATCTCTCCCCTTTGATACTAACCGATTTATAAATCCACTTAAATCAATCTTCGAGAACACTGCATCTTTCAAATTGACCGAAAAATCATCAATTCTCGGGTACGGGTATCGGTTCTTAATGCAATACTTTATTCAACGCTTCATAGTCAATGCATAAACCGAACCATCTCTTTTTTTCACAAACAAATCTATACACCTCTGTCTCCGATGAATCCTTTCTCCAACAACTCCTCGACCGAGTCCTAATTCCTCGTAACTCGAAAGTCGAGTTTCCTCATCCGTACTAAGCAGCCTGTAGTCATCCCTGAATAACCTCAATAGCAAATTTTGACCTCCTGCAAACTGATAAATCAAAGAAAGACATCCTCTAACTCTAACAACCCGCACATCCTCTAATCTGGCCTCTTCTCTATTCAAATCAATCACATATCCCAGGAACCCAACACACCCTTTCTCGTGACAACCTCCTAGCCTCAAGCTGCCGATACAAAAAACTCAAGGCAACCTTCGTCCTCACAAACGGGATATCTGCCTCGAATCCCTTCAAAAGTAACTCCATCCGATGGCACAAATGACAAGCTTCAACCAATCCAAATCGACAGACAACAACTCCAACATACACTCAAACGACGCCTTTAATACAAGTCTTAACCACAACCGACCTCCCTACTGGTGTCATAATCTCAAGTGGAAAAGGCAAAGGCACACAACATACAGATAAGGCAGAAATAAAACTCTAAGAAACAAAAGAATGCGTAGCCCCAGAATCAAACAACACTCTAGCCTCAATATCACACAAGCAATTTCCAAAATTGCCACTACCTAGGGTATCCTCAAGGCCTCCCACGAAAGAACGGCACGAATCAATTTCGACCGGCTCCCCGCCAAAGGCTACCCACGGCACTCCTCTGAGGTCCTCCAAATTTCCATATCCCTCGGCCTCCACGGCCGCCAACTCGACCACCATCACGATTCCCCTGAGCAATCCGCTCTCCGGGTAGCCGAATCATGCTAAAGTACTTCAAGACTCTCTCTCTCTGAGAAGTTTGGGAAATCCTTCGCCGATGTCCTCCGGGCCGTATCGATAACATACGACCACCCCTCTCCCAAGAATCACGCCGCCTATGCCCAATCCCGACCACAACGGTAACAAATGATATCGACTTTGAAGACCACCTCGATCCCAGCTGGATTCGCAGCGCCCACCGCAGGCGAGCGCGGAATAACTCTCGGGCGAACCGGCTGAGCACCGGGGCACCCCCCATGACGACTCTGGCTGGCTCCACCCTTCCTCGAACTCTGTGTGCCTGCAGCCTACCGAACCGGAAGTCTCGTGCCGACTTCTCCCCGATCCACTCAGCCTCGGCTCTCTCCGCTAACTCCATTTCCATATTCGGGGGTCGCATCCTCACAAAGAGTGGAAATCGTAAACCATCGCAGATCCGTGACGCATTCTCCCATGTCAATCCTTCGCCTCTACCGGATAAACATCAGGAAGTAGTCGGCACATATCAATGTGGAATCGTTTCCTCGCATTTTCCACCGACTTCAAACCCCGCCTTCGAAGAAAATCGCCTTCCAAAGCCGCCATGTGGGTCTCTAAACAATAGTTCTCCCGTGTAAGAAGCTCAACAAATCGCCCCAGAAATACGAATCTCCCCCTCTTCAGCCAAAGACCCACCTCTGTGTCTCCTCCCACCTCACCACGGGCACTCTCGTGAAGGTCTATAAGTAGCAAACTTCACTCTCATTTCGCCCACAACTCCCATCGGCTCAGCATACCCCCATGTCCCGCATGAACTCAATAGCCCTGCCTCCTCGAACCCCAAAACTTCGGACATTCCCTCTTCGAAACCGGTCACAACCCCTGCCTTTGAATTCACCTCCCACTGCCCGGCCACCTCCAGCATTCACACTCTCCTCTCCAAGGTCTACCTCAACCTCCTCAACCCGGCTCTTAAAGAATGCACCTCCCGACCTCGCCTGGCCCACGCCCGGTACTCATCGGCCTCCGGCCTACCCCCTCGGCACCTCTCGCTCTACCCCTTCCACCTAACTCCTCCTCGCGGCATCCTCAACGCCTATGCAAAAAAAGAAAAGACTCGCCGATTTTTTTTTTCAACAAATGACACCACTCACAACGACTCATGAAAACAAGCTCCACACAATGCAACCTTAAGTAACTGGGAAACCCAAGCTCCACACCAAATCGTATCCACCTCGCCCCAAAGCTCCACGCCTCGGTGCCGGTAATCATTATAATCCGCAACACCGTAGTCACTAAACCGATGGTGGACGACTCAAGCACAACTCAAGCTTTCATCCAAAAATTTTGATTTCCATTAAGATTGCTCTCAAAACAAAATTTATAATCTCATCAAAAATGATATCTAACCTGAAGAACTCACATATATATATACAACATATCCCAATTAAACAAGCATCTGCAAGGCTACAACCGAAAGTAAGTAATTTAGAGCTCAACATGTAAAAACAATCATTAATAAGGCAAAAGTTTGAAAATAAAATACAACAATCAAAAACGTTGACAAATTTCACATCAAAATGAGACTAAGAATCCTCACCACCGCCGTCACCTACCACCGATCAAACTCTCCAACAACCTCCCCGGCTCAACTAGCCATATCCGTCAACCTGCACAAATGAAATGCCCAAAGCTTATGGTGGCTCCTGGGGCTGCCTTAGTGAAAACTTAACACAAATGTGGGGTGAACTTACTCATACCTAAATCCAGACAGTATTAATATTATAATAGTCAAATATGAATAAAATACATATATATCCAGACTACCTAATAAGGTCATACAAACAAGACATAAAGCATATAATAATACAATTTAATGAAACCATGAGACTCAACAAATGTTCATAATTCTAGTCATCACCTTCTAATCTCTCAGCATTCCACAAAGATACCAACCTCTAACGCGCATATACTCAACTGGCCTACCCCGGCAGAACGGACTAATCGCTATCAAATACCGCACTTATACCGTAGTATAAGGCCAAACCGCACTTATACCGTAGTATAAGGCCACACCGACAATGCACACAGCAAAGTGATCATAAAGACTCATACCGCTCTTATACCGAAGAGGTGCCAACCACACATTATACCGTAGTATAAGGGCACACCGACAATGCACACAACAAAGTGATCAAAAGAGTCACACCGCTCTTATACCGCAAAGATAAGGCCAATACCGTCACATATCCAAGAAGCAGCGAGAGTCACCTAACCCATGTTATCCCAAGCATGTAGTCATATCCAAATACTTAAGCTACTCCTCAAGTCACTTTATAACTCCAACCAACACCTCTCAATAACCAACTACTCTTACCCCAAACAATATCAAAAGTTAACACTAAAAACATCTCACAATCATAAATAAATCACAACCGCCGACAATGCCACGTAAACAAGCATGTTGCCGACAAGGCCATGAATCTAAATATAAGCTCGGGAGTTCAAGCTATTACTTACCTCAAGCAAATCTTCAACGCCACGTAAAGCTATAATCGCATAATCGTAACATGGCTCACACAAATGAATCACACATATTCATACCACAATAACATGTATATCATTCTCACATAATCATACCACAATGACATGTATATCATTCTCACATAATCATACCACAATGACATGTATATCATTCTCACATAATCATACCACAATGACATGTTCACACAATTTAAAGTAAATACATAAAGTAACACCCGTGAGATAAGTACTCACCTCTGCTAGCTATCACAAAAACCTCGCAAAACACAATCACGTAACCACCCCTTCCACCTATCAACGCCAACAAAAACACCCAAAAGTATAATCAAAACCTACTACTACTTATGCTCTAGAAGATAACCAACTCTTAGTGGAACGATTTCTAAACGGTCTACAACGACGATAAACAACGAAATAATAACTCTGCTGACACAACCCAATCGTGTTTCCGCTAGAATTCTCTACCCTTATTAATTTCACATTTCATATCAACTTATAAGTCATTCTAGTCAACCCTCAAGTCCGACTAACAACCTATACTCCAAAATAATATCAATTACAACTCAATTTACAAATCACTTTTTCAACCTAACTCCCCATTTAATCAATTTTAAATCACAAATTCTAACATTATAATGTAAGTATAATAAGGTCTCCAATATAACCCCTACACATTTAAAGTCTTATAAAAATATCAACAATAAAGTCAACTAAAAACTCTAGAAAGTCAACATATCTCTAACATCTCAAACAACCTCTAAATCATGAATTACCACTCTCAGATATATCATAAAGATCCATAACAAACTTAGAAACATCATAAAATTGAGTTATGCCAAAAGTCAAATTAATAACCAACTAAAACTCTATTTACCCCAACTTTAGGGAAAGCATTGTAGCCTTTAATAATCAACTCGGTGATTCAAATGCAAACGGAAGAAAACTTTCAGGGTTTGAGCCCAAGGGGTCTCTCAGCCAAAGCTCAAGAATGGAGGAGATATTTGTAGGCTTCAGTGAATAGCTGACGAGGACGGATTACTTTAACACTTAAGTCTTCTGGGGAAGTTACAGAGCGCCAAGGCCTGCTTTTAATAACAGTTATCAAAACGACTCTAACCCATCTAACTTACCTCAATTATCCCCGGCTACTACTACTAAATTACAAATGTAATTGCCCAAATAAATTTTAAAAAATTAATATTATCAAAATTAACCGGAACGTATTGCTATATATGGTTTGTGATGTATGCTGATTATACGACGAGCATGATGCATCTAAAATTATATTGTTGAAGATCCTAATGTTGCGTATGACAAATATTACCAGAGATTTTGGGCGAGCTAACACCCCTTCTTCAAGGGATGGACGTACTACTTACACTAAGTTGAAATTGGTGTCGAAGCTGTCAATCTAAAATCGTAGTCGGGATTTCACAATGTCATTTCAAGAGAACGTTAGGAAACTCTAAGCGAAAAGCGTCTAACCCCTAACGGATGGGCTACCATTCCCGATGATTTTTATGAAGCGAAGAAAATATTAGCACCTCTTTATCTACCTATGCATAAGATTCACGCTGAACACCGTATTAACACTATAAAGAAATTGGAAGAGACGACGCTGTATCTTATCATAGAGTTTCACACAAACCGACTTATTCGACAGTCAATCGTGTTCCCCACGAAGTTGTTGTTTTACTTACCTTTGAAAGATCGGTTGAGACATCTATATCCTGCCTCACAAAATCGATAAAGATACGACTTGGCAATCGAGGACCAAAACACATCCCGCATGGACGGATCATCCAAGACGTAAGCGAAGATTTAGCGATCTCGACGCCTACTTTTTTCCGATTTTCACCGAAGAACGAATAAGAGTTTAAGCCAAAATTCTGATGGATTCAACTTCAATATTTCGGACATAGTTATTCTTCTTGGCCGGTGATGATATGTGTGTACAATTTGCCCCCAGGAATTTGTATGAAAGAACCATTTTTGTTCATGCCTCTTATTATACCCGGGGTTAAAGAGTCAGCTGGGTTTCATTTAGATGTGTTTCTAAGGTCAAAGTAGTGGACGAGCCGAATGAGCTGTATTTGTTATGTTAATGTTTGGGATTCACATAGACAACAAAATTTCCAACTGAAGGCATTTTATGGACGACATTAGTGATTTTCCATCATGGGTAATTGTCAAAGTCGAGTACACACGGTCGGTATCATCTTGTCTCATATCAGATGGAGAAAACATGATCTTTTTTTGGCTAAAAGAGGGAAAAAACATAGTTGGTTTGACTGTCATCATCCATTCCTGCCTGATAACCATGAATATAAAAATAAACCTACAGCATTCAAGAAAGGCAGAACTTTCCTCCAAAGCATTTTAAATAGAGAGAATCTGAGAGAGTTATTTGATATGTTGTCCCGCTTGGTCTTAGACGTGTTCTCGGGAGTTTAACACAGGACACATGGTTATGGTCAAACTCACAATTGGACAAAGAAAAGCATATTTTGGGAACTTCCATACCGCATAAGCTTAAAAATCGCGATCGACTTCATGCATGGCCATGAAAAAACAATGGTGAATTACTTTTCACAACGATGGATAAAAAGTGGAAAAGACGGCGACACCTAATCATTGAGGAAGGATCTTTAGGCTCATATGTATAGAACTTTTTATTCATGACCACAAAGAATGGGAAGCTCTGGTTAAACCAAAAGCAAAGCTACACCCTCATAGAAAACAAAACTTGAATCCCTTGCAAGGTGTTCAAGTAGTGCGTCTGCAGTGCTTAAGAGTCAACAATGACATGCACATAATTTTTTCTTTAAATTGATTCCAATATTTAGAGACTTCCGAGACATCTCGTCTTCCACCCTACAGGTTGATCACATCCGACACCCAGGACGCAAAATATAGCTTATAACTTTGTAAGTTAGAGAAGATTTATCCACCCTCAATGTTCGATGTGATGGAACATTTACCTGTTCACTTGTCATATGAGGCCTTGATGGGTGGTCCTGTACAATACCAGTGGATGTATCCGTTTGAGTAGTAAGTACACGTACTTATCTGTCCAATAATATAACTGAATTAACTTAATTATTTTATTTTAACCTTATTTGAAATGAACTTGCATGTTGTAAACAACCTTCTTGGGAGAATAAATCATATGGTTCATTTAATGAGGAGAAGATGTAATAACTGATGAATAATTATCATTGTATTGTCACCCGCCCTGCGCTTACCACCATAATTTAAAAAGTGAGATATTGTATGAAACGTATAAAAGAGCTGAAAACAACACAAATTTATATTTTGTGCAACACGTTGGAAGTGACACCTTTCCTAGTGTGAACATTATCAATATTTACTATTGTTAGCTGAATATGTACTCACAATAATTTTAAAGAGCACTACGATATGATTGAGGAAATGTATCCTCAATTGACTCCTACCAGTTAGACTCAAATGGTTAGTTGAATAAATTTCATAGAAAATGCTAAGAATTATGTAAGTTATTATTATTAATGAATTATTAATAATATTTCCAACTTCCAAAATAAACTAACTGGTCTGTTTTATAGGCCGCTTTAAATAAGTACGACATTGACCAACGTCTCATAACCATGTCGATTGGTCCAAGAAGGGAAATCAATAGGTACAATCAAGGGCTACTACACAAATGGGTACTACTTTGACACGTGAAATGGCAGCAAGAGCAATTTAAATTCCTAATTTAGACCGATGGAGTTATCTCGCTCCCGCTTCAACGATTCTTCAATCGAAAAACTGTTGGGTGGACCTGCGAGACGCAAACCCCTGATGGCCCTTTGAGTCAGACAAATAAGATCTAGATATATAAACTTTATTCCAACAAATCATTCAAGCCATCATGAAGCTTCCTTGTCCCGAAACTATTTCAGTAAATGGTGGACATTTATTTGACGACCTGCATCCGGCCCTGTGTTCAAGGCTTCGCATTCCCGGGGCAAAGAACTATGTCTCTCGAGGACACGCTAGACCGCACGCATTCTGGTCCCGTGGGTCAAACACTTAAAGCATATGTATACCCAATCCAGCACGTATTCTAATAATTTATTATTTAGAGCCACTCTCTTTTTAAGTATCGCATATATTATTGATATATATAATTCGCTTATTCAATTACGGCGTCATCGGTGACGGCTTCCGGCCGGTTCCCCGCCCGAAATTTGCTTTGAGTGGAATACATGTTTGGCCCAATCGAAGAATGTGAACGACGCGACCGACTTCAAGCGTTAGTCCTTTCTTTCTTCAGCTTATTTGAACTTGTATAGTATATCGCAATCGATCGCATTTGTGACATAGCGTCTTGTATAGTATATCGTAATTGCGGACTGCCAGGTTGTATAAGTGATTTGGCTAGTAGTTGTTTAGTAGTGCATATTATGTACATGGATTGGTCAGAAGTTAAGAAAGCCAGGTAGTAAAAATGTGGTTGAACGACAGGATCGCCACAAGTCGATAGCCTCGTCAGACCGCAGTTGGGTTTGAACTTTTCAAGCGCTTCTTTATATTTGAACCGTAGTGGTCAATCAATATTTTGCTAACTATTTTTTGTATTAGCACTATTTTGGATATAGATGTGGGAAGAATCAACGGCGAGGCATCTTTCTATAAGCAAGCCAAGAAATGGTACCGCAGTTATGCACACTTAATTTTAAAGAAGCCAGGGACGCCTGGGACGACGACGTTGACGGATTGTTAGGGTAAAAGCGAAGCCCGTTTGATGTTGACCCAAGCCATTCATCTACCCGAGAACGCGCTGGTGTCCCAAAGTGCGTAAAAGAGCCGACACCAAGGCGCCGCCGATGGCTTCGATAACGCAGCTTTCGAAAACGCATTTGGTAAAAGCATGTAAGTCTCAAGCTTCTTCATTCTATTTCGCTTAACTTGTTCGATTTCATCATTTACATTCTATTTCAAGAATCTGTTTTTATTTCCTCATCATGAGAAATCTATTTTTAGCCACTTTGTCGAGAAGAATATTTACTACCTTTTGTTTGAATTTCCGCGTAAGTTAACTTATTTGTGGTTTTAATTTGGTTAAGGGGCTTTGATAGAATGAGACAAGTGTTTGCAAATTCAAACTTGTTTAGTTGTTTGATTTAGTTATTGATTGAATCGCTTTTGATTGAAATCAGTCGTTTATTTTAAGTTTGATAAAAGTCCAAATAGCACATTTTATTTCCCCGTCAGATTCCTCTTCACATTTCTTGTACTATGGTGGTGTCATTTCATTTCGCTTATTTTTCTAGGAAGAAAAAAGGAGTTCGCCCCTCGCCAAGCTTCCGAAATCCTTCAAACCGGTGAAGAAGTGACGGGTGACTAAGGCACTCATAATGCTAAATTCATCAGTGTCGGGTGTTAATCTTGGCCAGTTGTTATATAGTACTACTATTTTACATTGTTTCCCGCTAACTATCTCTCCCTCGAATTTACCCCAGAGTAGTACGTGACAGTTGTTCAAGGGTAGGTACGACTCGTGATGGACCCTTTGAAGTTTGCACTGATTTTGCAGTGATATGAAGATGCCTTTGTGAAAACGGAGGGGCGGTAGGGAAAAAAGGACGATGTTTGGGTTTCGCACTGTGGGCCACCAATGTTTCAATCCATTCTCAAGCAGTCTACATATTTTCTAGCAATGATTCCCAAGCATTGACGCAAGGCAACTCAAGCAGTTCTAGCAAAAGAAAGAGAAGACCGGCAAGTAGAACGGGTGCTCGGAGGCCAAGATTGCCGCCTCGAGAAAGTGCCTCCAAATTTCTGGAGGCTTAATGAATGAAGTTCCCAAATATTTGTAAGCTCTCAGATGTATTAACGCAATCTCTATAGTGATTCTTAAATCCCTCTTACCTCTACTCCTAGTGGGATGTATTTTGGATAAATGTATGCATTTTGATTTGGTTGATCTTGAATTCTAAGTGATCTTGGAATTTGGATTTTAATATTTGTGTGAATGTTTTAGCGCTGTGTAAACGGAAGTTCTCGCTTTTGGTTGTTTTATATTCTTTGTGGCATTGATTTGGTGTTGTATATAATTTCTATGTTTGTGGTTGTCTCTTTATCTCATGAAATTTTTTTGTTATGGTCGAATGTGATAAGCTTATACAAGGATAATAAAAATACGCCACAAACATGTCAAAGCTTATACACTTTATCAAAGTACAATGTGGGCGGAAAATTTTTATGTTTTCTAACATAAATGTGGCTTTTTGTTTAGTTATGGTTTTAAGATGCGATTTGCCACAAATACGCCCACAAACATAAAATATTAGATACGCTGGCGGGAATGTTTATGTTTTCCTCGACGCTCAGCGTAATTTTGTTTTACCCTTAAATAAAAAAAGAGAACAAGAGGCGCAGAAAATTTTGAGGAAATATCTAGATTCACGCTTTCTATGACGCTATCTAAATATAAATTTTCACAATATCGCCACATAGAAATTCATATCTACCAGTTTCATATGCCTCTCCCTCTCTATATATATAACTCACACATCAAATGAATTGAAGTCTTCCTCATTTTCTCCTAAGATAATATTTCATCGTTAGTTTTTATTTATTGTCATTTAAATTCTTATTATTTATTGTTATTAACTTTGCTTTTAGTATTGTTATGTAGCAACATCAAATGAATTGAAGAGGTATGTTTGTTATTTTAATTCTCAATTTAAATTATTATTTATTATACAATCGTTACAAACTTATCTATTTTTTTTCTCTCTAAGGTGTGATAATTGATTAGTTTCAAAGGATGTATCATAAAAGAAGTTTGTTACTAATGTTTTTTAAATTTAATTTCTATTATTTTAAGGAGTAATAAATAAATAAGGACTAAAAAAATATTTGATTTATCGATATAATTTAAGGAGTAAATGAAGCTTAGTTTCATTTAATATGTATAAAATGGCAATTTAAGTAACAATTATATTGGAATTTTGGGGTCAGTTGAGAGAAAAAGAATATTTTTTGAAAAATTAAACTTTGTGACGTTTCAAATGCTTTTAATACTTTTTATTTATATAATTAATATATAAAAGTGGCCACGGAACATTTATGTTAGTTTTCACGCTTTCCGCCATTTCTCAAATAATAATATTTAATTTATTTAATTACTAATGATAAACTATGTTTCGCTGCGAACATGACATTAGCTTGTCACGCTTTCTCTTTCCGTTGGTTCAAATAACAATATTTAATTTATTTAATTAATAATGATAAACTAGTTTCGTGAACGTGACGTTAGCTTGTCACGTTTCTTCTGCGGTTTCTCAAATAATAATATTTAATTTATTTAATTAATAATGATAAACTAGTTGTGGATCGACGTTAGCTTGTCAATGTCAGTTCGAGTTTTAATATTTTATTAATTAATTAATAATAAAGGGAAAAGTATGTTTAGCTGCAACAAGCCACGCTCTTTCTACTTAGATTTTACAAAATTTACCTCTACACTAATTTTATATACCTAATTAATATTAAAAATGGTTTCTTTAGTTACCTCTAATCTCGGATTTTTTCCTCGGCCTCATTATGTCTCAGGGTCTTAGTTTCTCGTTTCACTAATTGTTTTAGTTCTTCCACCATTTGATTGTTTCTATTTAAGACTCATATGCCAATTCTAAATTACAATGCGATTTAATATCCCGAGGTTTGATATATTGTATGCAATTAAAAGTTATGACTTTATTATTGGTTGGTCGTGATCAACCAACGGGACTTATTGTTTGCTTCTAGAAGCCTCCATGTAAAGTTTGACGAGTCCGTGACGTTTTGCAAATCACATATGCGACGCTCTAAACGCCTGCTCTGATTTCCGCTACGCTTGCCCATTTCTCCAAATAGCACGTTTCTGTGACGTTTCGCACCATGGTTTATGAGATTTTCTCTAGTAGTGCTAGTGGAAATGGTCTTCAAAAGGCCTGTTCCCTTGGGACATCCGCTGGAAGGTGCCTGATGTAAGGAGCCTCAAGGTCCCGCGAGTTCCACTGCAGCGACCTAAAAGTGTAACTTATGGTTTCATCACGCATTAACTACTCCATCAAGTTAGTATTTGTATTTTAATGAATGTACCATAAAGCAGTAAATCTGCAGCTAGAGAAATCTAGATTATGTTGGGAATCATGGTACCATCCTTCTCCTCGATCGCGACACTCCACATCATTTTGTGCTCCAACGATCATGAAGCCTTATCTACCACAGAAGCTTCTCCAATGCCTCTGGGGCCACAAACCCCAAAAACTCTATTTATATCATTTATTTCCAATATAAAGCTAGCTCCTATAAGAGTTTAACCACACTAAGCATTAAGAAAGCGAGGGTATACTTATCACTTTAGTTCTTTACTAGTCGAAGTTATATATACCTCGTGGAAAGCGCACTTCACTTCTCGAATTTATTACTATAATAAGGTCAATAAGTGCTTATAATTTATGTTTTTGATTGGTGCCAGTTTTTAAAGATAACTTTTTAATTATGTAATGAAAAATTAAAAAAGAAAATATGAAAATATTTTCAAATAAAAATCAACGGTATCGATTTTATAATTATTAGAATAAGAAAAAATAATAATTTGTGATCAAAACTTCACATCGAATACTGAAAATGTCAAGATAATAATAATACATATTACATCTCTTAAATTTTTTAATAGATTTAATTATCATTTTTCATTTTAAATGAATTTTTATGCATATCCAATTTTATCGCGGTGATATTGTTGAGTCAATGGGATAGCCTCTAACCATATCATTATTGATTCATCTAAAGGTCTAATCCATCTATATGAGATATGACTTCTGGGCTAATATTCTCCCAAATGTCAATGATTTACACGTGATCTTAATTAATTAGGGGATGGTTTTTATATTATGTTAATAATTTATAAATTCCAGCTAGAGTAAATTAGTTAAGAGAATACTCATATCTTATTAATTTATTGTTGTATATTAACAAATTAATGTGGAATAAAGAAGTTCCATATCGTATCATGCATGACATATATAATATTTTATGTATAATTTAAATTAATTGATATTTCTCCATACTCTAAACTTTAATGCAAGATTGGCCGAAACAAGTAAACCTTATATCCACGGTTAGGCCATTGTTCAAGTTTACCGAGAGAGTGTTTCATGAATGTCTTTAAATCTGCTATATAAGTTCAGCAATCAACATCATCAAACCATGCCCCCTTCTCAGTCTTATTTGAAGAAATGGTTGGTCCTCCTTGACGAAATGACCAAATGTTGGCAGCATCACAAAAGAGGAACCACAACTCATTTTCTGTTTTCCACATGCTTGATTAATTTTTGGTGACCATATGCTTTTTCCAGTCTTGTTTTGATAGATGATGATACTTCCGATGAACCAAAGTTGTCATGTTCTTATTACAACGTACTGTAGTTTATTTAGGAGAGAGTACAATATTTTAGAGTAAAACTTTACAGTGACAAATAGACTTATTAGTTATTACTAATATGTAATGTCCTATTCGAAATCTTGGGATACCTTTGATGTCCGAAAATAAAGACGATACATCTTTATTACGGAGTATAATAGTTTTATTCAAATAATATTAACAATTATTACATCACCCATTCTGGGAGGATATTATTACAGTATCACACTACTGCCACGAGAATGCTCTCATAGTCTCCTTCAAACAAATTCATCATACATGTTGTTGTGCTAAGAACTGTGCCATATGTTCTCTCATGAGAATATAATAGGTTGTTGGTCTTAAATTGCAGCAAACTAGCTTGAACTAAGAAGCAAGCAACTCAAGTTTTGGAGATGAAGCATTGCTTCTGGTGCAATGAGGCCGTTTGCGGGGTCGTTAGAGATGGAAAATCACTGGAAAGAAAAGGCCCCTAGTCGCTTACAAATGCAGCCAAGCCATGGGGCCGCTTGAGGGCTGGCCATGGTGGCTGTTTCAGGGCAAGGGAGCTCATCAAGCCAAAAGCAATTCGTGAATCGTATTTTCAGGTCAGCATAGAGTCAAGCCATAAATAAGTACGACGCTACCGGCGATTATTTGAGGTGAGCTTTTTGGGTTTTCAAATTCAAAATATTCTAGCTAGGTTATTTCTTTGCCTATAAATAGATAGCTATTTGCTATGAGTTGATTATCACAAAATGCTAAATTTGTACAATAATCATCATGTTAACACTACTAAAATCCTGCCTCCAAACTGCTCTATTTGTCAATTGAGATTTCGATGGAGCTCTGGAAAATCCCGACGCCTTTATTGCCTCTAAATCACCTTCATCCCACCCGACCAAACCAAGTCCGCGATAAATTTCTGGGCTTCAACCCCACCCAACCCGTCTTCAAAGAACCGACTAATCTGCCTAAAAAAGAACTGCATCTAACCCGCTTCCACATAACCCGACTAAACCTACTCCCAACCAACTCCAATCTCTAACCTGCCTCCACATACCTAATGAAACCCCACACTCTGCTAACCGACCATTCCATAATTTCTAATTCAAAGCCGACTCCACATATAACCCGACTCAAACCCTGCTCATTAACTATAAATAAGCATCCCATTCAACCGACTCCACCATTCAAGAACATCGACGCTAAAAAATTCAAAAGTCTCCGTCTCCAACCCGTCTCCATCCCGACGCCCCTTCTGCATTTTTTTTAAAAGCAAATGTGGTCAAGTAACACCACAAAAATCCATCCAAATCATAAAACAAATATCAAAATATGAAAAGATTCAATTCATCCAACTCATACAAACAAATATAAAAACATCAAAGATTCAAACATAAAAATATAACAATTCATAGAACAAATACATATTAAACATCAAACATATTAAACATCATATTCATATATAAACATCAAACATTAATTCATATAAACATCAAACGTATTAAACATTCTATTCATATAAACATCAAACATTAATTTATATAAAACATCAAACATTCAACCTAAAATTAAAATAAAAAACCAAATTACCTATTCGAAACTTGAATATAGTATTTCCCTACAACAAAAGTAACAAAAATAAATTACAAATATATTCACAAATATAAATAGATACAAAATAAAAAAGTGAATAAAGTACATTAATTACCTTTAAAGTCACCTTACAAACAACAAATAAAATTTAATGTTAGTGATAATAAATTATGGAAACAAATTAATAAAATAAAATAAAGATGATATTATGTTGTGGGTTTGGAAAAAAAAATGGTTGGAACGATATGATAACGAGATATATATGTGAAAAATGAGATTCTCACCCTGCCCATCCCGCTCATCCTCGACTCCATTTGAAAGTAGCTTTTTGAATTTCCCTCAATTTTGTGAGAAATGGGAAATATGGAGTGAAAACCGCTTCATCCCGCCTCTATTTCGACACCCTGCCTCCATCCTTGCCTTCCATTCTCGAAAAAAATAGTAAATTTATTTCAAGATCGCTCATTCCTGGGCCTCTTTCCCCGACTTATACCGATCCGTAAAAAAAAGATACATTTTTGCAAACCAAATTAGCTTTTGAACACAATATCAAGAAGCAATAAATACAAAACACACTACTACACTCATTGTGTGCATTTCAATAGTGAAGTTTAATACAAAGTTGGAAATTACTATATGAAAAACTTGTAACTTAAAATATTTGATTTTTAATTGTCTTCCCGAGGAGTCATTATCCCTATCATCGCCATGAACGCTGCTCGATAGTCTCGACTCTCGTAATCCGAACCATCTCCATGATCGGATACCACATCGCTCTCCTCTCAACAACAATAACAAAATGCCCGGTTCAACAACGGCAACGCCATATTGATTAAATCATAGACCAGGAGGAAGCCTTGTTCTTCTTGGAAGATATCTTCAGTGATCCAAAGTGGAGACATCCACATTTTGCAGGCTACGAGTCCAATCAACTCGACTTCAGCTGCTTCCTCGATTTCATTGCGACACACCATCGCTTACGATCTCTTAATCGCGTGATACATAACGGAGATAGTATAATGTCAAGTTTTTCAGATAAACGTCATCTTTTAACCTCGCCGCTTTTTGTGTTTGATTTTTGAACCATTCCCATTCTTCGGATGCACTTGCATCCACTTGCCAGTTGTCAAACCATACAAACATTTGAAGAATGCTGTCGCAACCTCGCCGCCAACTCCCAAATCTCCCAAGACACCATACAACATGATCATCATCTTGGTAGTACTTAACCCTCGACACAAACACGCTATTGTAAGTGCTTTTATTACTATCGCCTGCCTCGATATCAAATAGTACCTCAAGTGATTTAGTACCCTTTATACCTTTTGATTTCCTCGTGCGTGACCTGGGTAACGAAAGTTAATTCTCGTGTCCGTGTGTGTCCATATTATTCCGCATTATTACCTCAGTTCATTCGGCAACATCGTAACGCCACGCATTGCACGCCCGCCGTGACGTGAGATTCAACTCATCAAGCCAATCATCATTAGATCTCTAAAACTAAACGCTATATCGCTAGTTAACTATTATATCACATGTAAGAATTGATTAATCAAATGCTAAATATACACTTACCGTAAGAAGTTTCCATCTACTTCAGCGTGACAGAAGAATATACACACGAAAGCAGTTGTCGATAGTTCTTTCTATCCAATATCTATGCTTCACTACAAACGCAGCACACGCCCCGGTAACGAAACAATGGCAAACGAAGCCGGGTCATCCATCCGTCGTACATCGCGGCCTCCTTGGTCGCATTTAAGTTGGTTTCAATCCTCTTCCTCGAAGTACATTGAATAAAAAGTTTGAAACCTCTTTCGACCAAATATGTCTCGCATATCGACCCTTCAACACGCAAGCCTTTGCCTTACCAATTTCTTCTTTAACGCCCCTAAATATCTACAAACATTTCCAGGTTAGTTGGGACGAGTAAATAAGGAAATAGCAAAGTACAATAAAGTGAAAACTAATGACTGAAGGGTACATCCATCTATACCGCATGACCTCCATTTAAAGCTTCATATGGCAAATGTATCGGTAGGTATTCCATTACATCAAAAAACGAAGGTGGGGAATATTCCTTTCTCTCTCCATATTACAAATTATTTTTAACAATATTACAAATTCCAAGGTACTCCACACGCTCCACATTTGAGTCAGTTGGCCGATTATTATCGCGAAGAAATAACACCACTCGCGGATTGCTTCCCATGTTTTGATCAAGGCGACGACGGAGTGCTACAGAAGTAACCATTGGACAATAATATGAACATCATGACTTTAGTCCGCTAAAGTTCACATTTCTTAACATCTTCGCAGAATGCTCAGTTGCATCCATCGGGTAATTGTAGACGGACAACCATTTCTCGAAATCTTTCGCCGCATTTGGTTCAAAGTATAAGTCGCTTTTGGTTTATGTTTCCTCCCACATATTTCCTCGCATATGTAACTCTAGTCTCGGCAATGAGTCTCAATGTCAAGCCTCGACTGCTTCATCTTTCGCCTTCTTCCCGAACATCCACAAGTATGTAATAAATTTTCACCATTGCTCCTCTCCTCCGTGTGCAATGGTCGACAAGTTGTTTGATTTTTTTGTCGGCCAATAACTCAACTCCCAAAATATACTTTCCTTTCTTACACCAGCTTGCGATGAACATTATACCCCTCGGTGATCTATGGTCCTGAATATTGACCTCACTCAAGACACGATTCAACCCACAATATCTACAAATATATCGCCTCCATCAAGTCGCCCTTCGTGCAAAAGTGCGGATAAGTGCCCCTTTACAAAGGCATTTTTGCATCTCTTGTAAAGATGTCCTATAGGCAAAGAAAAGTGACGGTGGCAATCAACCAAGAATGTTTTCTACCTTCTCTTAGCTCCGAAATGCTCCAAGATTTTCTATACAATACTCTGCAAAAAGCCTAACCTCCCGCACAGTGTTCAACCGTATAACATTCCATATGCAGAAAATCGCTTAACGTCTACATATCAAAGCAAATCATGTTAAAATTTTGTTCTGCTTGATTTATCGAAGGTCTCAATAATTTATTCAACTCATCAATCAAAGGTCTGAGGAAAACATCAATATCTCTCCCGGAATTTTTGGCCCCGGTATAATTAGAGATAAGAACATATATGGTTCCTTCATACACAATCCTGGTGGTAAATTATATACAATGCATGATCACCGCCAAGTGGGGAATATTGACGCCTCAAACTTGTCAAACGGACTAAACTATCGTAACACAAACCGACGCTAACATTCCGCCCGAAATGCTGGATATATCAATAAGATTCCACTGCTAAAGACTATCCTAAAGAAGTCATCCATCCGGCCTGCTTTGTGTCCGATGGCCATGTCATATCCCGAGCTATTTTCCTCGACATATATAACCGCCAAGACGCTGACTCCAAGTGGGTGGGGTAAAACTAAAACTCACAAGAATGCGCTTACGCCTGTCTCCATCCTTCTTGGCTCGCATCTACTCTCCCCACAAGCACGGCACTCCAGTCCAACATTTCCTGTCTCTTTGTAAAACAACAACATGCAATTATTGACGCTAGCACGATTTTCCTGCTTGGGCAATGCATGACTCAACAATCTTTTGCCTCTAAAATCATCCGCATGTTTCCTCCCCATTATTCGAGTACAACGCCGACATTACGTGAAACCCACCGCTGGAAACATTCCTCGTGACATTTCCGCGACTGCACTTCCCAAAGCAACCAGCCTGAGTAGTAATGGATAAGCCAGAATTGCACCATCCCATAACGGCCGGTTTACCGCTGCTCAACAAGTCGTATTATGCTTTTGCTCCTCTATTTGGTTATTTCTCTAATCCCGGTGGTAGAGCATCCCCCAAATTCAAACATACTCTCACCAGGACGTAAGTTCAAACCATCTCAAACCATACGATATATAACATTCTCCTTAAAACTGCATACATTAGCAACTAAATTTTGTAACCCTTCATCATAAAACAACATTCTCGGAGAATAAATCGAGATACCCCGCCTACGATAGACCCACGCGAATATCCCTTAACAAAACCATTACTAATCAAATGTAACTCAACTTCACTTTTCATCCACCACATTACTTATTTTGGATACTCCTCCGACACCTTATTATCTTATCCTCCGACAATATCATTAATAAAGAACAACGATTTTCTCCTTTTAGCAACATCCATAAATTCCAATACACCACTCATATATTCATACGTCAAACTTATTTAATTTAGTTTATAATCTATTAATATACATCCAAGCAATTTATCTTCAACCATTGTAACTAAATGTATTGAAATTAAAATCGAAGTTACTAAATATTGAAAAGAATTAGCGGAACGCTACATCTTAACCCTAATAAGTTAGGGTTATAATTAGCGATCGATAGAATATCACTAACAATTGGGCTTAAATCTTCAATTTAAATTTGTGGATTATAGTGTTTTTGATGGGGTGGTTTTTTGGCAGGCGCGCTTTTGGTCACCAGGGTACCGACAGTGTTTTGCGGATGACAGCGCTCTCTAATATGTTCGCTTTTAAAGCCATTGCAAAAACAATTGTGACGGAGACTTTAATTTTGAAATGCCTTTAAACAATGTTTAATATAATAATGTTCATGGAGACTGTATGGAGTTGGATTTATTTTTGAAGTTATCGAGACGTAATTCGGTGAGACACGACGGTGTCGTATTTAAATAATGTTCAAATATAATAATAATACATAATGCAGCGTGCATTTTGAGTCGGCTCTATTTTTAAAGTTATCGATGCCCGCCTCTTAAATGCAGATGACGGAGTCGGCAAAACGGGACTGGACTTCGGCATGGGCCCGCCTCCATTTGTATTATTTACTGGCTTTTTAAGCAATTTTTGATTCACGATGAAAGAAGCGGAGATATTATATTTGAAAATAATATTAGTGGAGAGACAATATTTGTAAATAATATTGAATTAGTGGATATGTATACATTCAATGTGATATGCTACGTTTTCCGACATATCACAAGTAAAGTATAGAGTTGCAACCTTTCATCTATATTAACGTGTGATGGGTCATTAGTGAAGAACAAAGATCTTATAATATACATCATACATGCATGTAATGTAATCATAGTATATATGTGATTATGATTGGTTGTAAGTTATAATGTAATATACGATAATATATAACATGTTATTGCTATGATTGATTTAAACATATAAATATACTATAACACAATGTGTAGATTGTTTTTTTAAATAAATACAATTAATGTGACGCGAACGGGGTTGCCAATACTTAAGAATTCGAAAGCAGAAATTCCTTTTTTAATAAATCCCACTCAAACCCACCTCAAACCGTCTCCATTTCTTACACCTGCCTCCATCCCTTCTCCATCTGGTAATTTTTTTCATACCCCGTCTCCATCCCGCCTCCATCTGGGTAATTTTTTTTCATACCCCGTCTCCATCCCGACTCCATACCCGTCTCCGTCGCCGAACTCGCGTAAAACCGATGAAAAATGGCGCCCAACCCGCAAAAACGTACACCAACCATAACAAATAATATAACCAATAAACAAACAAACACAACAAATAATTCAATAATAAAGTACATAACACAATAATAAAGTACATAACACAATAATTCAATAATAAAGTACATAACACAAATAATTCAAATGTACATAACACAATAAACACAAAGTACATAAAGACAAGCCAGACGTAATTAGAATATCCCTGTCAATTCGAGGTCGGACGGGAAATCGGTGCGGTGGGGCATGTCTGGGTCTCGATCTCGATAAGCCCTTCTGGGTAGGCGTGGTAATTATATGGGAGCCAGATCCCTCCATACGGGCCAAGAATCTGCCACGCTGAGGTACCATGCTGTAGACGATCAAGGGTTAACGACGGTACTGGTCCATCGAAGTGGCCGCTAACTTCATGACATACGCAAACTTAGCCAAATCAGCCTCCACATTTTCTTACCTTCACCTTCAACTCCTCCTTGTCCGCCTTCACATTTTTCCAACTCGGCAAGCGGCTCGCTTCTTCCTCTTCCTACCGGCTGCTCGCTCAGCACAACCGCCTCAGCCTCGAACTCCAACACCACTCCATGAGGCGGTGGTGTTGTAAATGGGATCATCTACCAAAGAAACTCATAGCAACGAGTTTCACCAGCACCGAAAGCACTCGCCTCTTCGGCCAATTCACTCTGGATTTCTCGGCCCTGGAGTTCATTAAAGTCTCTTCACTGAAACCGGCACGGATCTTTATCCTCCCCGTAGGCTCAAAGTGAAGCTCGCTTGTGCATCGCTCCGCATTTTGAACACATTCATAATAAGGGCTCGAGATTAAAAATAAAAATACTAAACAACAACTATTTATAAACTAAACAATTCAAACAAAAACTATAACAAACTAAATATTCAAACAAACAAAATAAACTATATCAAACTATAACAAACTAAACAACCGCTTACTTAAATTATGCGTAACAAACGATATTTAACTAACTAATCATTCAACTAACACCAAGCAATCTCACAATTCACAAACTGGCTCACAATTTAAACCAACAATTCACAAACTATTCACAACTAACAATTCGCAACTATTCACAACAAGTATTTTGTAATCCATAAACAAAAAGCATTCAGAACAACTATCAACTATTCACAACAACTATTCACAACAACAACTATTTTGTAATCCATAAACAACAACTATTTATAAACAACTATTCACAACAACTAATCCATAAACAAAAAAACATATAAAATGAACAAACTAATATACTTACAAATGCCATGTCCCACTGGTCAGAACTTCGCCTCTCTCGCCTCCTCTGGTATCCTTGTCCTTCTTCTTGTTCATCTTCATCGTGATACCCAGCCAGTAAACCCTTCCCAGCCTTCTTCTCCCAAACAATAAATAAAAGAAAACTTAATTGGATATTCAACACAAATATTTTGAATTAAATAAAACAACAATAAAACAAGTATTTCTTTTTCTTACCTCCTCAACCAACCGAATGACTGCTGATTCTTGCTCCCCGAACGGATGCCGCTACCATCTAGCCACCGCTCGAAGCATGCCGATTCTCGACTCGCTCGTCTCGCGATCCTATGGTCGCCACGCCGCATCTAAATGTCGGAGATACCGCTTCTCCCTAATCGACGCGAGGTACACCAGCCGCTTCGCCGCCGCATAATCAACTCCTCGCTCGCCATCCGTACCTCGGTAGAAGTTCTTCCTCTTCATGGACGCCAAAGAAGCTTCCACTTCTTCTCGCGCTCTCGCCAATATCGGCCGAAATCGGCCATACGTCTCCCATTTTTGCCCGAGCATTCTCCTCGAAAAATAAATAAACAAAATCTAATTGTAATTACCATATTTACTAAAAATATTTTTAAACAACTTTTTAATTTTTGTAAAATACTCGCTTGGAACGATTTCCGCATGTCGCCCCTACTCCGGACGATTTGTAATGCAGGCCGAACTCGACGACCCCCCGCATCATCTCTGCCTCCGTAAGAACCTCTTCACATCGAGCCGCCACATAGCCTCAAAGTAAAAACGAAAAGTTAGAAACATAAATAAAAAAAATATAACTATTTCAAATAAATTTTAGACAATTAAGAGACTTACTTAATCAGAAGGATTCTAACTCCAACTGCCCACGGGGACCATCTCGAGCTGACGGAAGCCAGCCCTCGCATGCCAGGCGCTCATCGGGCGCTTTCGCCGGGTCGCCCTAGCCCGATCCTGCCGCCATCATCCCTCAACGCCCCAGAAGTCATGGTGGCCTCGTCCCCTCGTGAGTCTCTTTGAAACGGTAGGAAGAGACCTAAAGAGGCCGATTTCGAATTCCGCCACGCCGCCGGTTCCCGAGGATGAACCGCTGCCCCGTGCGTAACAAACCGATGCCGCATCGTGAGCCGACCGCTTATACGGGTGGACGGTGAGTCATCCGTCGGCTATACGGTCATCGAAGTCTCGCCTCTTTTGGAGGTCGGGCCCGGCCCCATCATTCTCCTCACGGCTCTCCTTCCCCTTCTTATTATTACCACCACGCACCATCTCGCATTAAATCAAATTAAAAAAACATTAGGAAATGATGCTCTTATCAATAAACGACAACAATTCAACTATTCAAAACCATTCAAACGCATAACCAATCAACTATTCAACAATTCAACTATACAACTATCAACTATCAACATAATATGTAAAAACCCTATTCAAACTACAACTATAGAATCTTCAACTATTCAACAGCGTATAAACTATTCAAATGACAACTAATCAACTATTCGTAATTATATTCAACTAATCAATATATTAAACTATATTCAACTATTCGAATTATATTCAACTATATTCAACTATTCAACTATATTCAACTATATTAAACTATATTCAACGATATTCAATACCATAATATAAACTATTCAAACGACAACTAATCAACTATTCAACAATATTCAACTATTCAACTATATTTAACTATTCAACTATATTCAAATATGTAATATTATACACTATTCAAATGACGGTACTAATCAACTATTCAACTATATTCAAATCTATTCAAATAATATTCAACTATCAATTATATTCAACTATTCAACTATTCAACTATATTCAACAAAAATATAAGTAAACTATTCAAACAATAACAATTCAACTATTCAAACTATTCAAACGACAACAATTCAACTATTCAAACGGTATAACCATTATTCAACTATTCAAACGGCAACTATCAACTATTAAACTCGAATTAAACTCCGAATATAACTAATCGAAAAATTAACTTCTCCAATATAATCACTTAATATAACTATTTAGCTATTCAAGTACTACCAATTCTATCAATTATTCAACTATTTGAAATTATTAGAAATAAACTAATTGCATTAATAACTAAAAATAATAAACAAAATTCAACATAATCAAATTAAACATAATCAAATAATCAAACATAATCAAATAATAACAAAATTAAACATAATCAAATATTACAAATAATAAACTAAAATTAAACATAATCGGAAATTACCTTTAATCAATCAAGAGATGGGGTTTTTTGTGACTTTCGAGATTTTTTTTTGGGGCGATTTCATGAGCGGGCAAGTGGTCTTCGCCGTCAGTTGAGTGGGAGGCAACTGATGACAATGGGGCTGGGCAACGTCTCAGATCATTTAGAATCAAGTGGGGCTTTAATTGAATTTAAAAGATTTTATGAATCTGGTACTTATGGCATGTAATTTTTTATTTATAATTATTTATCAATGGAGCACGGGAAGGGAGTCGGGGCATATTTAAATTTTACAATTATTTTTATAAAACATCGTACGGTAATTTAGTAGTGGACATATTTTATTTTATTTTTATATTTTTTTAAATTTTTTTTTAATATCCCGACACGCCATACTGCTTCCAAACCCGAATTCTGGCTATAAAGCCCAGCTTTGAGCTGGTCAGCAGTCTCTGGCTCCTGCATTGCCGGGTTTTTGCCCCGGCCTCTTTCGTCGGTTATTCCTCAGTAAATTAGGGCTAATATTCTTTTGAAAACCTAGAAAGTTTATTTATTCTTAGATTTTCATATTTGCATTTCTAGCTGACAAGCAGCAAACAATTAACCGATGACACAATGCAGAAAATAGGAATAATCTTCCCTCGATTATTATAAGTGATTCTACAACAGCTAACACGTCGCACTTTTCATCAGTTTTAACCCCAGATAAACTCGCTTATATTTTAGATTTTGAAGACTTTAAATTCATGCTGTTTTATCGACACAACTTCCTGAAGCGAATTTCTAAAGCCCAACCTAACGCTGCGTATCTTGGCACCCATTTCAGCTTATAATTTTAATTCAAGCGCAACGGCATAGATTCCTAACATTAAGAAAATAAAACAATACCCCAAGTTAAAGAACAAGTTTAGGCTAAAAAGGGAATTGTATGCCGATATTGCGAACCTAAATATCCCTCATTATTGGGCTCTAATTTATTTGTTCGACTACATTTATGAATCTATATGTTACATTGTTGCTACAATTGTTGATTATTGAAAAACTTAATTATTTGGTTATAGACCAGATCATTGGCAGTTAACCCCATTATGAAGTCGACATGAGCATAATCTTTTATGTATTGGACATGTAACTTGTCGATGTCATGATTTTTAAGATCATCAAGCAGTGCCTCCATATCCTTGACATCCGAGAGAGCGTCGCGACCTCCATAGCTAAGAAAGATGGGGAGGTCTCGTGGGATGCTGGTCAAATCATATGCAGGAGGCTTGACATTGCCATAATGCTCTAAGTTGAAGTTTGCGTTCCCATAATCGTACTTCGCTAAGCGCCCATCTCGGACAGCTGCACACGGATACATCTGATTTTAGTGAACTTTTTAAATGTCCTCAAATGAATTATGATGAAATGATTAGAAATGCTAACATGATTTTAAATGAAAACCGACTCGGACTCCCCCATTTTGAGCCAAATGCACAAGATTCTTCGTTGAGGTCGGTTGTGGCTCAGTGTTCAGGAACAGATCAACAACGGTAGAATTGAGACAACAGTTTTTCCTCAAATGAAGCGTAATGAAAACTAGTATGTAAGATGCTAGTGTTGACATGAACAAGCGATGGAAGGAAATAATAAAAAAGTCAATGATGAATGAACTTTCTCGATTCATTAATGACACTTCTAAAACCCCAATTTGAAAAGAAAATTCTAAATTGGTTTAGACCACTAACATGGAATCCTAGAGACAACCTGAGGATTAGAAACATTCACTGCAATGAACTATTCAAAAACAATACTATCATACCCAAGTTCTGTGAGCAAGTCATAGCAGTCTACTCCTGGTTGAGCACATGATTTTGATAAAATATCTGCCAATTGGTTCAGCTATTATTTAAGTTCAAATAGAGCTAATGGATTAAAAAATGAATTTAAATATAGAAAAAGAGAGCAACAAACAAACACTTCTCTCTGAGAAGAGTTATACTGTGATATTTTAAAAAATAGGTGAAATGGTATTAATTTCTTTGTAAGCTTTACAAAGATGCACATAAAAATGGCTAAATCTTTCGATTTGTTTGTAAAACTATTTTCAAAAACTAATTCAAATGTGATCGAAGTCAAATGTCGATAGCAAAAATTGAAAACGACTTATATTTAAATTGGATGTTGTATCTTTTATTACCCTTTTGGATTAAACTCTGCCAGACCAAACATCGTTGTAATCTGCGGACAATATTGTAATAAAGAGAATTAGGATGTCACCACTTTATTATTAAACTCACTCTTTTTGTATGACAAAGGGTATTGTAAAAAATATTGTACCCAGGGCACAAACATGATGTTTCATTAAAAGTAGGCCAAATGTTGAAATAGATTGAATGTATTTAATTATAAATTTGGGATAGATTCAATACTTTAGATTTAAAGGAGATTAATGACATGCACCGATTTCTCAAATATTTGGATATTATTTTATTATGTTTAATTCGAAATCATTCTAAAACTCAGAAAAACCTTACCATCCTTTGAAGTTTTCTAATTAATATTTTTATTTTTGAAAGTTAAATTTGATCACAAATAATTTCTTTTTAAATATAAAAATTCGATGGTAGATACATATTATTTTTAACAATGATGTCCTCCTCGACTAAATATATCAATTTAACTAATCAACAATATAAGATCATCGAATTATTTTCTTTAGTGCCAAGTTAAATTGGTACATTTTTACACTTCTAAATTTTTTGTGATCCTTAAATATATAAAATTCATATCTCGCACGGAATTAAATAACAATATTAATAATAAATAATAATTCTACAAAGAAATATATGATTATTTAACAAATATCTATTATAAAACAATAGTTCTACATAATAATAATAAATATCAATAATAATTCTACAAAAAAAACGTCTTCTTAAAAAAAATTCTACTCAAAAAAACATATGATTATTTTTAAATGGAAACATCTATTATAATAACAATAGCTTTACATAAAATATATTATTATTTAACTAACACCAATTACTTGAAATAATAAAACCCCACAAATGATTTCCAAATCATAATAATGTTTATAATGAAATTAATTTAATATACATATGAGACATATGCTTTGTTCGAACTTCTAAAAAGCTTATACACGTAAAATCGAAAGAAAAAATAATTGTGTTATTTAGAGATAATTGCCAAATTGCCCTAAATCTGGCTGCACCAAGCCGCACTGTGGCTCCCACTGCCGCTGCACAGTCTCCATAATCGGGTAGTACCAAAAAGTTGCACCTCCTTGATCCCCAAACAACATTTTTGTTTAATCTTACCACTAGCCGGCCCCTAGCCAAGAGCTGCGACTTTACTCTCAAACTAAGTCACATCTAATATCGAGATAAGTTTAGATTTAACTCAAAACCTTAGTTTACACTGTCATAACTTTACGTTACTTATGACTAAACCGGCTACTTCATTGAGCATACTATCGACCAAAGCCAATTCCGGCCATTATCTCAGACCATTTTGGCAATTTTTCTATATTATTCAATGCATATTTTTGAATCATTAAACATGCAATCGGTATGTATAAACAAAGCTTTTAATTATAAAGTCGACGCAGCGTAATTATAAAATATATATATGCCAAACGATAATGATGATCATCCTTAAACCGCACGATGCTACGATTTTATTCCACTGATAATCATACATATCTACAAAAAGAGGGGGTAAAATATAGAATAATATTATTATTACCTTTTTTAATTTGACGCTTTTTTGTATATCGGTATTTAAACTTCACTATTAATTATTAATTTCTTATTATTTTAATGAATATAAAAAGCTTATATCATTAGACTGCCTTAAAAATAATTTCACAAAATTCTCTATAATTTTTGAACATATAGTTTAAGAATTAACATAACAAAAAGCTCACCCTCGATATACGAAAAACGCTAAATAAAAACCGAGGGATTAGTTAATTCTATTAGATCTCCTAACTTTTAATTCTAAATTCTTACTTTAATTAGTAATTAATAACGTGAAAAGTAAGTTAAACACAACTCTTATTCACACTTTTATATATATGTTAGCTACTAAATGTAGCCTCCATCGTCAAGAAACCAAAGAAAGAAACTGAAGGAAATTAATACTGGGTCCCTCAGCCATTGGATACTACAAAAATGGACCAGCTGGTACCTCTGTAGTTTACTTCTATTTGAGAGTTTATTTGGATATCTATCTCAAATGGAAATATACATAGTAATTATATATGTACCTCTCCGACAAAAGATCTAGCTGCAACTACGCCAAACGCAGTGGTCATGTGGCTCAGGTAAGCTATTGGGCTAAGCAGCGCTGCTGATTTCACCTTGTCCACAACTTGTTTCTCATTTCCTGATGAGAAGGATGCTAAAGCCATCAAAGTACCCTATTTTTTATGTAGTAATTAGAAGTGAGATTCAAACAACACAAGTTTCTAGCTGATTGGTCTGGTGGAACGGAATTAACAATGAAGAACTAATCATTTTTCAATTGTCCATATCATTTTCTTTATTCCGTTAGCAATCTATCTACCAAACAAGCGACTATCAATAATCAATAATGTACAGTATGCATATATCAGAATATAAAGTACATCCTTACCAAAGAATGGCCTACATAATGGAGCTTCTGACCAGTTTGTTTGAAAATGAAGTTTATTACTGCCGGTAAATCATTCATTATTAGATCATCCCATGTCCAGTCCCAAAATTCCTGTCCAGTTTTTAAGAAGGAAAGAAATGTAAGCCAAAAAGTTAAAATGTCTGTGATTAATACTTTCAAATCTCATCCCAAGTGTCCAACTGATCAACATGTAATCCACTGTAGTAGCCACATAAATAATTATTGAAGCACCAACTAATTAAGATACGAAGACATGGATAGGATTATAACCAATACAAGATGCATTTTGGTTTTAAGGTGGGAGTGGGAGAAATTTAACGGCATAGGTATACCTACAGGATTAATGTTGGCATTGAGGGTTACATGCCGCCTACTGAATCGGGTCCCCCTAATGTTAGAAATCCAAACATCAAATCCACTATCAGCCAGAATAAATGCTAAACTTTGCCCAGGAGAGTTCAGCAACCAGGTCATTCCATCCTGAATGAGTCAAAATAATTTAAGATTCATATTGATGGCCACATATATGTACATACAGGAATGATAGTGAACGTGCAAACAATTTTGTAAATTGAATTCAATCAGCTTGTGACGATTCTACTCTTACAGTTTTGGTTGGTGAAAGCTACACTGTAATGTGTATCATATCAACCTTAAGAGCAGGCCAAATTGAAATTATTCAAGATTTCAGGGAAGAAGTGACAGATTTATCTCATGAATTGAAACATATCATATTTGAAAAAACAAATAAACCATGATTATTATATATCGATGGGTGCAATGTTCATCAATAACCAATTTTTGATATGTTAAGTCCGTACTCTGTAGATTTTTTTAAATGATTTTTATCTTCATCTTTTTAATCAATAGAAGACAATTAGAACAGTCATAGTTTTGGGAATTTATTATACAAAAATCAAGATTCATAAATATCTAAATCAACACCAACTACAAGAAGGGAAGAAACCATTTCATATAACTAATTAGGACACTTCGGATCTAGGTTCAATTCTTTGTTGGTTCAACTATAGCATGTTCAAAATGAAAAAGATGTGATAATGAGTAATAACCATAACTTCATCCGACCAAACATAACAGTGGCTGTTTGATACTCGAACTACAATTTGTTGCATCACGCATCTCCATGGTCCCGACACCCTCTCCATCCAAAGAAAAACCCTCCAAACACTAATGGCAGTAATGTTTTAATCTAATTTTTAATTACACTGAGTAATAATCCTAAGTTATTTTTTTTCATAGTTATTTGAGACTAAGAAACATGAGTGAATAATACCAGTAAAGACTGTGGGCTTACCACAAGAAGACCATGTTGCAATAAGACAGGTGGGGACAGTCTGCTTGTTTTTGGTCCATCGCTACCTACTACAGATGAAGAGCGATGGGGCGGGATTCTCTGCATGCTTAGTATGTATCCATCATCAGTGCTCACCTGTAACCAAGTAACCCTCCCTGATTAGGGAAGGCTTGAATTATCAACTATATACTCCATAGTAAGCATACTATCACTAGCAATACATATGTAGGATGAGTGAGTTATTCACTTACTTGAAATTCTTGGCACTTGTAACCATGTATATGAACCGATGAGGCACATAAGCCACCTAGAAACCCTTCAACAGTTGAAGCTGTCCTGCTGGTGCTAATTACTTGATAAGGCAGATGGACTAGTAGTGTGATCATCATCGAAGCAAAAACACCAACACCACCAAAATTTGACAACAACGCCATTTCTGTATATATATAATCCTTCTTTGGTTAGAGGTTTGAACCCTGCTTGGACAAGACCTATATATATGTAATTAAATTTCTTCTCTTTGTTTTTCAAGAGCTACCACTTCTACTAGGAGTAGCCTTTTTAGTGCTAGCTGAACGTAAAGTAATGGCTTTAGTGTTTGGATAGAAGCTGAATAGTTTCAAACGGACAAGAAATTTGGTATGGCGTTCTTCAGTTTTTATAGAATAATTTGTTTTAAATATTCTTTTCCAATCAACAGCAGCTCCAAAATCTTTTACATCAGGTGTCCGAAACTTTTGTCTATAAACTAAAATTGAACGTTCTATATATGAATATACGATCTGCGGTTATCACGCGTCAACTATCTGAGTAAGGCCAAGTTTGGTAATTATTGATATTGGTAGAGGAAGTGGTGACAAAATCCTTTACTGTTATCTCCCTTCACCTTCCTATTTCCTAAACAACAATATCAAACCATACAAGTGAAACAATGACATCTCCTAAAGAGGCCCCTTGAAGCTCGGAAAAGGAACATGCATTTCAGCCAATAGCTCTATATCCATATTGTAAAAGTACCAAACATTGGCCAAACCACAGGAATAGCTCTCGTGGTAATTGCACAGTTAGTTATTGGAAAAAGTCGAGACTTAATCTCCGAATTCGCATTGGTGCAAATTGTGGAAAGTTATGGTTCGTGCCTTTTTGTTCATTAATGGTTCATTAATAATCAAAAATATAAATTATATTATTTTTTTTGATATATTTTCTTTTTTAGCACATTTTGTTTTAGGTAATACGTACCATTTTATCAACAAAAAATCATTAATGTCAATTATATTAGCATATTTTTAACTTTTAGGCAATCTGTATCAACTTGTTTAACGAATTTTAATACACATTTTAATTAAGTGCATAGAATAATTTTAGTACAGCATTTTTGAATTTTCGACATCATGCTTAGAATGATACGTTTTAAATGATAATGTCTTGAATTTTATGTTTAATTCGTATATGGATATTAATGAGCTAGTATCGTTAATGAGCAGTAGCAGATGCCGTGCAAATTAGTCCGTGAAATTACACTAGTGTTGCATATACTGTGACAAGTGTTGCATATACTGTGACTAGGGATGTTAAAAGATACAGAAGATCCAAAGTTAATGTTTGTTACAAATTTCATAGAAAGCTTCGTGTGGGATTATACTTGAATTCGATGAAATTTCTTTTTATTATTTTTTATTAAGCACGGTGGTGGGCAGAACATAGATGCGATATTTGGAAAGTGGGCACTAGTTATTCTTATACTAGTGGTGTTTAAGTTTATTGATGTATTAAAGTCTGACCATTATTAATATATATTGGAATATTTTAATATTCAATTTATGTAAAGTTATATTATCTAATCAAATATACGTAAAATGTCTGAAATACTCGGTTTGGTTGGTTAGGTATTGTTAGGTTTGGGTAAAACCACAAAACAAAAAATAGTTTCGGTATTGAATTTTTTTAAACCAAACCAATTCGGTTAAAATCGTGTTGTTCGGGTGGTTGGTTCGGTTTTTTTAATCCGTTGTAATCTTAACGGATGTTCAACTTTTCAAAAATCGGATATTATATGTATATAAAGGTTTAATAAATAGTTCGAATTAGTAATATGCTTCAACACAAACTCCATATACTAAACTCTCGACTTTTGCCGAACTTTGGTAATGTTGAACATCCATAACAATGAAATATCATCTATCAAAATACATAAAAATCATACAATAGTTATAGGTTTCTTACTGAGACCAAGTGAAAGGCACAAAATCTTATGTGGTATTGCAGACAATATGCAAATTTCCGGGGACTATTTAGCAGTTGCCAGATAAACAAACTCTTCAGTCCATATATTAAGAGGGAACTGATTATAAAATATCCTTTTGAGTTCATTTTTAGAAATGTTTTCTGTCTGTGCCTCTATTTTGTTGTATTATGAGTTTTGTGCCGTGACTTTATTTTGTAATCTATTGATATTTGATAAGGTGTACACTTCAAGGTTATTGTTTAGACTCCAACTTCAATGTGACATTAATTTAAAAAAATATAGCGTTAAGGGTGGGTCACTGAGTTAGGGCGTCGTTACTTTTGAATAACGAGTAAATCAGCGATGGTTAGCGATAAAAATGGCTTCGTTTAGCATTGATAATAAAATATCCCTGGCTAAATCAAAATTAGGTGAGCCCAAGCCTTCTGACAGCTTGAAAATAATAATATAAATCTGACGTGAATAATGGGTTTTACAACTCAAGACATGATAATTATTACGTACAGCAAAAACTCCAAAAAAAAAAATATGGTATTGAGGTCTTCAAATACCATAGCCACTTCGCAGTGCAGCATTCTTCGTCGATGCATCTGGAGTAAATGCATGACCTAGGCGTAAAACGTCATTACGTAGGGAAATAGGGAGTCATTTAAAAGGCCGGCAGCAAATATCCTGAAGTTAACCTACATTTCATACAAATAAGGATAATTGAGGCAACTACGCAATTTAGCATTTATCATGCTCAAGAGTTATATTTTTATATGTACTACATGATATAAATCTTTTTCCTTAATGGCTTTCCTTCTTACAAATAAACTACTTTAACGTCAACGACTTACTCATGATGCTTAATCTGAGAAATGTCTACATTGTTATCTTTCTTAAGTATAGCTAATTCTTGACATATCTATTTCAAACATTACAACAAACTCAAACACATATATCTGGCGTCTCATAATGTGGCATCTGTATTCATCGCTTATCTTTAGTTGGCTTAAAGTGACTCCCCAGTTATAGTCATACCTCCTGACATCTAAGTATTTCTCATAAAGAGCCTCTGACTTCGTTTGTTTCTTAATACAATGAGCAATATAAATAATGCTTAAATCAAGATAACCTAAATGCGGAATTATCTAAAATTAACTGTTTGAGCTCAGACTTATTTACCTCGATAGCTCCAGCGTCGTGGTGAGATGTAACTTATATCTTTAACACATTTGAATCAATTTTTCACCACCATATAAAAATATCATCAATATCATCGATAGATTAGCATGGACTTACGGTTTATAATTTACGTACCCTAGTGTTCTCGTTCAAAAGGTATCTCCTCATTAGCAACTCCATATATATACAACATATCTCCAAAAGGCGGTAATGCCCGGCAAGGCTAGCGGAAGTAAATACCGTATCACGAATACAAAATAATTAGGCAAGTCTAAAGTCGAAATGAAATACAGCAATCAAGATTTGTTGTGGCCTTGATAACGGGCGGGCGATATAAAGTAGTCAAATGAATAAATATGCATATACCTAGCCAAGACGTATCGTATCGAGATATAATCTGAGGTTTAGTAGGCGCCTGATACTTGAGAATGAAATCACATAGACCATTAAGCTTTATAATTCTAGTCATCGAGCCGTATCTCTCGTATCACTTAGTATACTAACCTCTGTCTTGGCGTATGCTCGATCAAGTCTACACCATGAGGGAATGGACCCGATCGCCTAATAACACCGCTCTTATGCAGTATAAGGTCAAGCAACATATACACTAAGTATAAGGCTGACGCTTATATAAGTATAAGGCCAATAGCGATCATATCTGCTGAGGAAGAGAGTGGCTGCTTGCACAATATTGACTATAAGGTCAAATCACGATGCTCAAAAGTAGCCTCAAAGTCCGCATAACTTCAGCCAACGCCTCTCAATAACCAACTACTACACTCTGGCAATATCCAAGCACCTGGCTAAAACATCTACTTGTCATAAATCAATCCTGGCTAGCAATACGAAATACCAAAAATGGCTGACAAGGCCCACAGAAATACTAAAAGTGCCGACAAGGCCACGAAATCAATGCCGACAAAGGCCTGAGAACATAAGAACATAAGTTGGGAGTTTAAGCTGAGTACTTACACCTCGAGCAATCTTCAACGCCACAAAAATACAATGTATAATCATAACATGAACTCACACAAATGAATCACACATAATCATACAATGATTACATGTATACCATTCGCATAATCATACCTGATATCATGTATACCATTATCACGTAATAAATACATGATGATATTGTATACTATTCACGTAATCTTTACCAGTAACATATTCACATACTTTAAAATGAAATGCGATAAGTAGCACCGTGAATAAATCTACGCGCAGTTGCTTGATAAAGAAGCGTCCGCCTAATTGATCCCGATTGCCTTTCCCTTTCAGCGTCTATCAAAACAACGAGAAATATAATTATACTCACAACAATTTTAACCACTATCTTAATTAAATTTACGACTTTTCAACCCATTTGAATTACAAATTAACAACTTAGTATAAATTCTTAATTTATGTTTTCCAATAACCATTAAAATGGCCAATTTCAAATATCCCGACTAAATCATGTCAGTCGACACCTTAACCAAAATACTAACATTTTCAGCAATTCCAATCAGCGATATATCAACTTTTCCATTAATAAACGTTTAACGACCTCCGTCGAAAAGCCGTTTACTACTCAAAATCTAATAAACTAATTCGACATATATTCCTCAACAACTTATAAATCATAATTTCACCTCAAAACAATCACAATAAAGGTCGATAACATATACTCTCAACAACATTTTAGAAAAAGTATTTAAATCATTTCAAAATCAACTCAACTATGCATGACAACTTTTACACCCCCGAATATCGATTATTATCATCGTATACTATAATCTAAGCCTAGATAATTATATTTAATAATACCTGTAAAGCAGAAGTCAACCCAAATTCAAAAGTCAACTGACCTAGCGATCCGAAATTCCCACATCGAACACGTAATTTCAGCGAAGAATAACTAATTTAGAACCAATCGATTGTACTTGATAAAAATCAAAATACAAAAAGTCAACTGACAAGCTCACGAAATACAAAAGTTTCTACCTTTCTTGCCGAATCGAAGAGGATGGTAAAAGGCTTCTAAATTGGTCATGAGATGGAAAATCGAAGAAAGAAAATCGGGGGAAAGGACCCGATCGACGTCGCGTGAGGAAGAGGAAGAAAAAAGTGATCCTTTTCTTTGGGCCTTGGGTTCATTTATGGGTTAATAGGTTGGCAATTAAGCTTTTATATGAATGGCTTTTGATCGTTTTAATTATGATATGATACTTCGTTTTAACTTATCTGATCAAGCATCAAGCATTCCTACACTCAAATTATATTACCACCCAAATAATATCATTTCCATCCGATTTAAATGCAAATGCAAAATTTTTTATTTCTCATGAAATACTCCACGAGCAACTAGTATATTATTTCAATAATAATGATGCAGGCAGATTTATTACGATCTACCCACCTTATAAAATTTCATGCAAAATTTACTCAAAGCCTCACTTGTTCTTCTGGCTACATGAAATACTTCTTATTATATATCACCATCTGTATATTTTAGGCAGTTCATCACATTTTACTGCAACGCTTTTCGCACTTTATATCACCTCAAGTATTGTCAATCACTCGTACTACTAAGACTAAACATGGCACTGAATTTCCTTTATCATACGTTTGTTAGCAATTCACGCCTTGAATACGACCACTAACATTAACTTGTTGATTTATGTCCTTATAGGCTTTTTTATCTCATGAAATCTTATGGTTTATTGACATGCAGAATTTGCGTAACACTTCACACACTAATTTAATCCCTATCTGACCTATTCTTGACCTCTCATAATACTTGATCGTGGTATTTTATTAAATTTATTCGAAATCTTTAATACAATGACATTATCCAGATTCCTAAGCTCCTTGAGGGTTTATAACTCCACTAGTGCATCTTTGTTTAATTCTCCACTATTATAAGTCCATTTATTCCTCTGAGCTCACTATTCGACATGTATTCTCTTTCCGTACTACTAAATGCATTATCCCGACTCATCACCTAAATAAATCCACTAAGCCCGAATCTGATCTCTTTATCGTTCACAGTTAAACTTCCATTTTGTATTATTACAACGACTTACTCTTCCTTACCTCTGCAGTCATATTCACACAACGGACAAGGTATTATTTATTCCCAATTACTCCGTGCTGAGACAATCCTTAATTGTTTTAAAGATCGACATCTTACCTGCTTGTCAGATGCTAATCCGTAGAATGCAGTATGCTTTAAAATCCTCGCCGACTAGCGGCTTTTAATGCCCGCTTAAGTTCACCCGTTAGCAATTTATCCATGACTTCAAATTCAGCACCAGGAATCCGCCAATAGCACCGATAACTCTATCTCTCCCGAAGTAAATTCTCGACATGTTCCAATACATCCCAATCTCAAAGAGTTTCAACGAGTTTACCTCTCAAGAATAACCATTACTTATCAAAAGATAAACTCCGCTCAACTGCAGACCTTGCCAAAACATTATTAGGATGAACTCAAAACTCTTTCTTATTAGGCGTCGAATTTATATCCTGCGACTTACCATTTCGATCAAACTGCATTCACATTTCCTTGTAATCACACATCTTATTTGTCGGTATCTTTTACTTATAAGCAGAAGTGATATTCTTTAAAATTCAACCTCGGTATATAAATTGTATTAACTATATAACTCATCCTTAATTTTAGCTCCCACCATAAAGTCTCGTGCTCGGCTTTCTGCGATTCAATTATTAGTTGCTTAAAAATATATCTTAACTCAAATATCTGCGTAATATTCCCAGATATAATACATCATATTTTTGTATGCGCGTGTCTTTGTTTGATATAACGCGTCGTATAGCATAACAACTTATCATTGTTAATCTGTATATAAATGCGATTCACCGTCACCAAGCAATCCAAATGAAGCATGACTAATAAGTAGAGGTTGTCATCCTCCTGTATGCTGGACATTTATGTCATCCTGGTTGCAAACGAAGAAGGCGTAGGAATTCATCTGCAAATACCTAGAAACTTTATCTAATTAGCCAAAATTATGTATTCCCAAATTTCCATAGATACTCATGTCTATTTCGTTAGGAACGATAACACAGTAATAAAATCTAGTAGTAGTACTAGTCAATAAAGATCTAATTGGACGAGCTTGCCTAAAGTCATGAATCATGTAGTAGTAACGGATACTACCCAAGTTAATACTCCTCCATCTCTAAGAGATTGTCCAATTTGACTTTTCTGAATCAAAGATTAACAAACTTTACAATCTTAATTCACATCCAAAACTTTAATTTGAATCAAAATTATCAATTTAATACTAAAGTATGTTAAAATACTACATATTGATATACTTTTACCAACAATTATATATATAACACATTAAAAATTATTTGAGTTCAAAATTAAAAAAAGTCAACTTAATGAAATCAAAATATAACAATCTTTTAAGGATGAAGGGGAGTATATACAACTAATATTTTTTTAATGTCATTACGCAAAGACTATTTTTTTTTCTAACTATATGAACTAATAATGACAAAGATAGAAATTACAATTTAGCAGTAGAACTTGAACATGATACACATCTAATGCATCAAACATCCCTTTTTTTAATGCATCAAACATCTTTGTTCGGATACAACTACAATTCCATGTATTTTTTTATTTAAACCCTCCACGAAAGATAGAATTTTCAGTGTTAAAAACCAATAAAAATTGTCAATACAAATAGGTTTGGGGTGGAAAACCCAAAGCGGAACAAACTAAGGGTACTTAATTGCGAAATAGAAAAAATAGGGGCAAACAAGCGCCGTAAAATAGTGTATGATGAAATGCCAAGCTGAAATCTTCAATAATGCTTCTGTGCCTTGAGTTTCTCCAATAAGATGATAGCTTTGAGAGCATTGTTTGCCATCTGATCCCTCCTCCATTTCCCACCAGTTTTGCCATGTAATCAGCTGCGAATTGGACTGCTGCAATAGAGTACCTATGCTGAGAACATTTGCCAATTGCCCTGTTGCTTGTTGACCACATTAGGTGGCCTTGGAATGGGCATCCACAACTGCATTTGGAAGAAATTAGCTGCCACATTCTCCCTTCGTATCGTTTCACTCAATTTTATTATAATTGTTCAAAACTTCTTTGTATATCTATATATGTGGCTTGAAATCCATCAGAGTGTGTGCTTAAGTTCTATATAGCAGGGCATAAACATCACATAGAATGAGCATTTGAAATCTGCAAAGAAAGTAGATAAGTAGTAAATAATCCTCTCATCAAAAGAAAAGAATGAAAGACCCCTCTAATAGAAGTTATAGATTATTAAGCATATGTTACTTAAAAATATTGAATTGTCATCGTACCGAACTACCGATCCAATTTTAATTCCCATAATATCACAATTATCCCATTTGATCGTACCTTAAAATTTGAACCACATAAAAAAGTACAGTACTCCGTATTATTTAGATAGAAGAAAAAAAAATTACATATTGATTTATATATGATTCATTCTTTATTAAAATTAAATAGTTTTTTTTTACCTTGCCGGTTAAATAACATCAAGGTAAAAGCGAATAGCTTGATTAATCAACGAATCAAGCGTAAAATTCTATAGGTCAAACTTAGCTCTGTTCATGTACATTTTCACACATATGACTGACTTTAATACAGTTGTTTGTGGAGATTATTATGTAGAATTTGAGGACTATGCATATACTATTGTCTGATCACATTGCCTTAAAGTTCATCCATATCCTTGGTTGGTTCATATGTTTTTGAACATCTTAGTTACTTGAGCGTCTAAAGTTAAAACTTACATACTCACTCTTGTTAGGCTTTGTGATGATTTTGGTGAAAATCATTTCAGGGTGAGTCGAATTACATGATTATGTTTATGGTTACTATCATAATTTCTTGAGGTGTTCTGTATTATGGAAATATATTTGGAGATATTTTTATTTTCATATCTTCTGTCTACGTAATAGAGTCCTTCTAGTATTTGGTTTCTTGTGGTAGTTCTGAAGAGAAGCGTATTTTTCGAGTGGTAAATGAATTGATATCTGATTGTCCTTGATAGGCGTAATAAAGAGATAAGTACCGTTGATTTCCGGCAATATGAAAGTCGTGGAATTTCTCTCTGCTTCTTATTACTTCATCTTTTCTATTATTGTCTGTTTTTATGGCACGTAGATAACTTGTGCCCTCTTCGTTTTGTCCTAGTAAAATAAGCGCCAACCCAAGTGCATATGGTGACTCCAGGTGACTGGCTTCGTTTGCTTGTCTTAAATAATTTATTGTGAATAAGTTTCATGAAAATGAACACAACTTATAAATTATATTAGATAATGAAAACAAATTCATTATCTATAATCATTTATGGTGTTGTTTAATTCCTTTTTCTATATAAAACTAGGAGTTTCCTCTCTTCTATATAATTATAAATTATTTCTTGAATTCATTTACATACCATTGACTTCATTTGAAATTTATTCAAAGTTTACCTTCTTAAGACACATCGTCATTATACTTGTTATTTTCATCAAATTTTGCAACTACACAAAAAAAAAAATAGTTATAATTGAAACAAAGTATCTTAATAAAATCAAATTCATTGACAGAAAAAATCCTTCAATATAAAATTATGCGATTAGTATGCATAATTATGTGTGAATAAATTCTTCATGATGAAGACACAATAAAAGAAAATTAAAAATCTATAATTTGCTACTTTACCTCGGTTTCTGAAATTAACATCTCTAATTGAATTTGAAGCAACTCTCGAAATTATCTCAATAGTTAGTTGTTCTGGAAGCTCTTCAAGTAAATATTTTTTCCTTAAAGTAGTATTCATGTTTCTGATAATAATTTTTTTGTTGGATAAATAATTCTTTATTTGATAGCTTCTTTTTGTTTTTACCTCGATAATTTGTAAGTAATTCTTTCTCTTCAATGATTTCTATAGAATATTTGATTTGTGAAAAATCTTCAATATTCTTAAAGTACATTCAGATTTCCCACTCTCATGTAATAAATAGTTGTAATTACATTTGCTTAATAAATTAAGTACTTTTTGACCACTTCATATTACCACCTTTTCAGTACAAAAAATTGAAACACGTTATTATGCCGCAATATACTAGAAACGTGGCATAATGAAATATAAGTACTGCAACAACATCTAAAATTTAACACAATATAATCTTAGGCACTTAATATGCCACAATATAGTAGAAACGTGGTAGAAAGAAGAAGATCTTCAAACGCACTGGAAGAAAGAATTAAAGCTTTTCTTTTTATAATTCCACCAATGTAATGCAGAAAAGTATTCAACTGTAAATAAATTGTTAACAAATGAATATTAGATTTTATGAGGATTAGGTTGAATGCATGGTTTTGTCCAACTGTTTGTTAACTTTGATGAAGATTATTCCCACTATTAATGTGATCCAACTCAGTAACAACCTCCGACAATCCATTCTATATGAAAAAGAATGATTAACAATTAAAGCATGGTATAATATGAAAAAGCATTAAAACTTTAAAATATCAAACATAATGTAACAATTACTAACAATTGAAATAGAAATTGAGTAATTATGGTTCACTTGTGTCAAAATTAGAAATTAGTGTTCATTCAATAATCAAAACAATTGAAATTGTAAATTAAGTTTCACAATTGTAATCAAGAACAAATTACAGAATTAAACCCCGTTCAATAATTAAAAAATGCATTTGAAATTAAACTACTATAATAAGAATCAATCGAAAAAAAGAGAGTCGTTACCTTGATCTGGATTCGCGAATATATGGTGGTCTTGGTGAAATTTGTGTGTAACGACCGCTGAGTCATTTCATGTGGTGAAGTCATCACGATCACGAACACCGAGAGTCACCAAATGATGGATGACTCATTTTTAAGAAACGGCTTTGTTTTTTAAACAAATCGAAATTTCACAATAAAAGTCACGAAAAGCGGTTTAAATAAACGATCCATCATGGCGATACCTAATCACACAAATTCAATCCATAAAATATAACTCCCAAAAACACTTCCACACGCCAGTTTGCCAAAATACATGAGATAAAATCAACTTCGGTCACAATCAATACAACATGATAGACATTACTAAAAGCAGAAGCAACAATAGACTAGACATGACTAAAAGCGAATCCTTAAGATACATTTCATGCAAAACTCGAGCCACGTTAAAACAAACAAGGCGAGGTAATAAAGTATACTGTCAATGACCTGAAAAATCTATGTCGCTAAAAGGCGAATAGGGTGTAAGGCTGCGAGAAGCTTAGTGAATACTTGTACAGGGGTGGAACTTAGTCCACAAACAATAATGGTAAATATAACTAGGACTCACTATATATATATATATATATATATATATATATATATATATCCAAGATAAACCTTCAAGAATAAAAAGAAAGATACATATCAAAGGCCATAACTTATGATTTCAAGGAATTCTTATACATACTATAACTTTAATAATACAATCTAAGGTCTCAATAAGAAATGTCTGAGGTAAAAATCATACATTCCACGTGGAGCGACATATCGTAACAAAGCGTGTCACCGATAAAGAATCCAGAAAAGATAGAAATCGCTGTCCGTGAAGCTATAAATGCGAAAGGTCAGCAGACAATTCTGGCTATCAATCATCCATCACCTCGATCTACCGACTATACCTCAAAGCGGCCAACATCCGCGATATACCTTTCGACCAACTCGGCGTATCCGACTTTCTGCCACTTTCAATGCTGCGCATATAAACCGCCTCGGCTGCGGGGAGATCAGCACACTCGTGCGATATTGCCGTAACAATACACCGATACCAAAATGCGAGCGAGTGCGTGGCAACAACACTGATACAGAAGTCTGACTGATAGCGGCACTTTCGATTACCGAAGTGCGAGGCAATAACAACCGAGCGATCTATCCACAATGAGTACCTATGCTTAGGTAATTCGCGCAATATCAAATCATCAACAATCCCATCTTAAATATCAACGATCAAGTGGAAAGCTATAAAACTTGGCTCAAACACGTACGAAATCACTGTAGCTGACTAACATCTCGATGGCTCGACTACTCAACTTCAACATCAATCAAAGAATAAACAAAAAATTCACAATATCGTAACTCAAAATCATCGATACAATAAAAATATTCACATATATAAGTCTCAAGTAATCACACAAACAATATAATGGCTCGCCTGATTCAAATAATATATACGCGATGAGATAACTCTTTCACATAAATTTAGTATATAAGGCCATGATCGCAACCGACGAATCTTTCTCCGTAATCGGCGCATAAACAAGCATTCCAAGATTATAATTACTACTTATGCAACTAGTAATATAGCCTTAACACTTCTTATACTTTATCTCATATTTATACTCCCAAATAACTGACAAAAGTTCCCTATTATAACGTTACTCATTTCTGACAATTATAGTTATCAAACAATTCTAGGTAGAGAAATATTCTTCTGGCGTTAAGCAGTAAAACAACTTGAATTTCAACCGCCCCAAATCACTAATCCAAATCGTACTCACTTTGATTCTAACACTTTAAGCAATTGTCAATTAATATTGATTTTTCAACGATTAATCCTTCTCATCGACCTTAATTAAAAAAAAACCCAATTACCACTCAACACAAGAAACCTAACTCATAATATTCTCTTCGATCAACGTGAGCATCGGCTTTATAACCCAAAATAACTATATTAAAGATCCCAAAACATCATAATACAATTTAAAGAAATTTAGAAAAAGTCAATCTGAAATCATTAACGAATCCAGCGCATTTCAACCCTAAAATCAATTATAATCACTACCAATCACATAATTCAAGCCTAGAGGATACTTCTATACCATTTACAACTTTCAAAATTCAAAATCAAAAAGTCAACTAATGTTAACCTCTCAAAAAACTTAAGAAAATATCACAAAGCTGAAACTTTCTTACCTTAATTAGTATAGAATGATGAGGGGAAGATGAAAATCAACTTTTAATGTCTTGAGCCACAAAGAATTGGAAGAAATGGAAGAAAAAATTTCAAGGAGGGGGTGGAAATGAATCTGGCCTGATGGGGAAAGTGGGATGGATTTTGTGATGAAGAAGATTAGATAGTGGTGGTAGGTGAGATATTTAGAGGGAAAATTAAGTTACATTGGGTTAATTTATAAAACTTTCGTCTTTAAATGCACCGATGGCCGTTTGAAATGTGTTATTCCCGAGACATATATTCACTACTATGCCAATGCTAGATACCATTATTTAACTACTATTTCGAAATTATTGATATAAATGCAAATTCATGGCAAATAGATAAATATAATTTAATAAAATCTTAGAGGCGTAACGGGTTATTAAACTTGTGTGCGAGGTCGATAGTCTTGGGGAAGTGGGGGGGGTTGGGTGAGACGCGTGAGGTGTGTTTTTACACAAAATTACTAATTTGACCCTTAGTATTATTGGTATTAAATAATTCTTTAGTGCCAAGAGGCATGAACTGTGCATATCTTTTTTATTATCGCTTATTATTTGCCTAAACAATAAATTAGTAATCGTGGGAGCGGGATCCTCTCTATAACAATCAAGAACGCTCCCTTTAAATCGAGACCAATCTCCCTGCTGTGTTGCTCGATTTCCATTAATTTTGATTTTCTTTCATATCTTTGTTGAGGTGTTTTATGGAATATAGATCTTTAGTTTGAAAACTGTTATTAATTGTTTTATGCAATTGTTCCGTTTATTTTTGTTTTTCGTCTTTTGGTTTGTTGATTTTACGAGTTGAGAATTAATGATAGGCGGAAATGATGAAATTTTGTCAAATTTCTTTAGTTCGGATTTGATTTTATTGAAATGTTGTCAAATTCCTCGCCTTTGTGGCATATCAGATACTAAAATCAAGCGGGCAAAAATGCCCTTGTTATGTTCTTGAATCTCAACTCAATTTAACGGAAAATGTATTTTTTTACAGTATAAATTGATAGAATTACCTAATTGAAACTATAAATAAATTGATCAAATCTAAATGATAATAAACCGTACTGATATAAAAAATATGTGCTAAGCCCATAGCTTAAAAAGATTGTCGCATTTGTATTTTTTGTAATAAAAGATATAAAATTTCTGATCTTGATTGACGTTCAAAAATTTTTATTTGAATCGAAATTATAATTAATAGTAAATTATGTTGAGAAAATATTACGTATTGATATATTTTTTTCAAGCAAAATTTATTTAAATTTAAAATTGAAAAAAATTAAATTATTAAAATTAAAATGTGATAATTTTTTAGGACGGAGGAAGTATTTCTTAAAGATGACTGGACAAAAGAAAATATAAAATCTATTGCAATGAAGAGTTGTTCATGTGACGTAAATGGAGAATTTCATTAGATTTGGTACTGAGGCGAAGTAAGTACTATTTTGTTATTCTATTGGTAATTAGCACTTTAGTTTGGAGTTTAGGTGCGTTTCTATTCCGTCCACAAAAAGTGGTGACTCCACTCCAAAAAACACCCAACTCCTTACCCAAACCCCACCTTGCACCAGCATGCTCTCCCCCAACCCTTTCTCCCTCCTATGTGCACTCCTCCTCTGTTTACCCTTGGCAATAATATTCACCAGAACCACCCCTTTCTCCCCTTCCTCCTCAAATATCTTCCCCACCATAATCAATTCCAACAAAACCAACCAAAATCCAATGCCCCCCATATTGCATTATCCAACACCCAATCCCACCAATTCAACAAATGTTATTGTCACCTTTTCACCAATCGATTACGACGACGACGACGACAATTCACTGTTTCAATTAGCAAGCAAAGTGAATCCAAATCCAAATGCAAAAACCCCCAAGAAGAAAAAACTAGCCTTTATGTTCTTGACAACTACACCTTTACCATTCTCACCATTATGGGAAGCTTTCTTCAACAACACACCCAAAAGTCTCTACAACATCTACATTCACGCAGACCCCAGTTTCAATTACACGCCGCCGTTCTCCGGCGTGTTCCGCCGCCGTGTGATTCCGTCCAAATACACGCGCCGCTACACCCCAACACTCATCGCCGCCGCAAGGAGGCTGATGGCTAATGCATTAATACATGATAGGTCAAATTATATGTTTGCCCTAATATCCCAATCATGCATCCCTCTCCACTCCTTCAAATTCACATACAGAATCCTCTCCCGTTCCAAGAAAAGCTTCATCGAGATCCTGGATAACGAGCCAGGCGCGTGGGAGAGATGGGCAGCGCGTGGGGAACAAGCGATGCTCCCGGAGGTTAAGTTCGAGGATTTCAGAATTGGGTCACAGTTCTTTGTCCTAAAACGCAAGCACGCGCGGGTTGTTGTACGAGATAGGCGGTTATGGAACAAGTTCAAGAAGGCATGTTTATCGGTCGACACGTGTTATCCCGAGGAGCATTATTTCCCCACTTTGCTCAACATGGTGGATTCTCGAGGGTGCGTGCCCGCCACGTTGACACACGTGGACTGGAATGACAGCCAGAATGGTCACCCGCGGACTTATTTCGCAGGTGAAGTGGGCCCTGAACTACTCAGGGCCCTTAGATCTCATCGCCCAAGATATGGCGATGAGATCAATGGTTCGGACCCCTCTGTCTCGAAGAGGAGGGACCCGTTCTTGTTTGCTAGAAAATTCGCTCCCGAGTGTGTTCAGAAATTGATGAGTTTAGCTAATGATGTAATCTTGAAAGATTGAGGGATGAAAATGGATGTAGAGAGAAATACGTGGGTTGGTTTGTAATTAGTTGAGGTGTTTTGTAGCATAATTTAGAAAGGAGAAAGGGGGGAAAGGCGGGACCAAACCCGTTCCTTTATCTCGTTGCTATTATGTATTATGGTTGTGTACAGTTGTATAATTAAACTTTGAACGACATAAAGTTTTTTATTCTCTTGATCTTTTTCGAAATCAAATATATCCCAATTCATATGTCCAAGATCGTCATCTATGCATTGAACGATTTGAATGATCAATTTGGTATCAACTTTTATAAATTGGAAGGTTTGTGCTTTATTGTTGGAAACAGAATCAATGCCAATGGGATTTGCAACTAGTGGGAGATATTCTTAGGGATTTTCTGAGGTAAATTGCAAGGGTTTCAACTTTTTTAATATTAGAAGTTGGATTTGATAGGGGATTATACCGACTTGATGGGTGATATCTATCATTAGAATATTTAGAATTGCATCAGAGTAATTCATGGATTACGAATATAGAATGGCGATTAAAGTTGATACGGCTCAAAAGTCGCAGTGGCATGGTCGTCGTTGTAACTTTGAGTACTCAACATTCGTTATTTTAATAATAATAGTTCATGAAAAAACTTAAATCAATTAATAAACTGAAATTATAAAAGTAAACAAAATATGAAACTAAATATAAAAGTAAACACAATATTAAACTCTATCAATCTTTAAATTAAACTTAATATAAAATAAATAAATTTAATTTTAATTAAACATAAATCAATTCATAAATTGAAATAAATAAATGAATTGAAATTATAATACATAATTCGAAACTAAACATAACTAAAAAATTATTTTGTAGAACTTTGTAATTAAAAAAAAAATATTTAAATTTTATTATTTAATATAGTAGTATTAAACAAATTAGACATAATCATACAATTGAATTTCAAAATCACTTTTTATAATTCAAATCAGTACTATTAAAATTAAAAAGAAATTAGGCATAATAATTAATATAGTAACACAATTAATGTGTACACAATTACAAGAATTTGAAAATTTATCATTTTTTTAATTGGTTTAATTTTTTATTTTAGCAAATTGGCATATGACGCACAAAACCCTCAATCTTCCAACTTCATTTTCATTTTCTTCTCCTAGGCCACACCTTTCATCTCTTTCTTCTACTAGGATTACACCTTCATTTCATAAAAAAATTGGAAAGCGTCATTGTATTGCCTTTCATCCACCTTTAAAAGGTGGCATGTAATCTTGCCATGGATACTTGACCGCCACGGTATACTTTGAGGCGCCAGGCGTCATACGCTTTTCGCCATAGGCTGCTTGGCGCCTTTTTCCCAACTATAGTCGTAAATACTTTCGTTAGGTTATCTGCGTCTGTCCCGACCACGTTCCGGTGGCTTTCACACATCCGTGCGACTTGATGTTGTGTTGACGGAGTTACCAAGTATGCTTCTTGTGACTAAGTTCAAGTGTCAAAATATTATCAATTTGTATGCCATTAATGCGGCTCACGATTGAGTTGTGTGTGTAAAGGATAAATCTCGACAAATGATGCGGTTCAACGATCGCATCCCGATCGTGAGGCCTCCTTACGTTACAAACTCTTGCACATTACGGAGGGAGAGGTAAATCGCGGGATATCTTCGTTAGTGATGCGTTTGGGCCTCTCTTTACGGCTGCAAATTTCGGGTTCGAGCAAGCGTCCATGCGGGGTTCGAGACACTTAAATGTTTCTTGGCGGAGGTGAGGTGTTATGACATCAGCCAGTGATGTGGCGAGATTTTGGCAAAACCTACTTGTATCGGGCGAGGTCACTGCTTGGCTTGTTTCCACTTGGTTAAATTTGGTTGGGCGGCGGTGCAAAATGTTAGCCACCGGCTCCTTTCGGAAATAAATGCGAAGGGCACGATTGATCTTTTTTGGAAGGATTAGCGAAGGTCGAGGGGTATGGTCGCGTCCTCGGCCACAATGATGCAGCTCTGTGCCCACTAAAAGTCGCTTCAAATCTTTGGTTTATTTAAGGATAGATTGGGTCCGTGATGTGATGTCTCGATGTGCTCCGGGTACCTAGGCCACGACCGAAGTCGATCGTAGTCACTCCGATGATAAAGTTAGAATTTATCAGAGAAGATTAGACTAGTGTTTATCTGTAAAGAAAGACATTACCTTCAAATGAATAAATGAAATTGTTATAGAGAATCTGTAGTCGCTGTGGCGTGTCGGCTATCTCCCGAGAAAGGACAAAAACTACTCGTTAATATCGCATTCTATTGAGCTCGAACATTGGCTGATAAGAATCTTATTTATATCAATTGCCCCCTTTAATGAACGGAATTATTGTGCAGCCATTTTTTGAAATGGTGCAAGAATATCCGGTATTAAATAGGTTCATTAAGCAGCTTGATACCCTCTTTGGCCTCTGACTCTAAGATAAATTGTAGCTCCTACTCTTCCTCTATAAAAGGTACACGCTTCTGTCTTATTTCTTTTCTTTCATTTTTCAAATTGTTCCCTAATAAATGTCATTTTTTATGCAAAACCACCGCTCTCACTTTATACTCCACTTACCCAAAATCGAAGAGAATCCTGAAGAAATGGCAAGTAAAGATTCTCAAATAACTCGAAGCCGCAGCCGAGGCGTAGTAGAAAGAACTCTTGATAAGGTGCAGTTGCGAACTCGTGGCCTCCCGGCGAAATTGATACCTTTTAATGGTTAAATCCCTTTTCAGCATATAATCTAAGAGTATGTTATTAAATTACAGACAGATTCTCATTTTCACGATTAAAGCTGATGAGGATAATGTCGAGGATTTGAATTCAAGGGCACGTAAGGAGGATTCTGAGGTGTGACCGAGAAGTTTCTTTGTCAATGTTGAGCCAACGATAGAGGCGCAAGAGTTCAAAGTTCTACATTTGAAGAGAAGGTATCAGTGGAGGGGCAGAAGCCGAAATCAGACTATCTCATTTCTACGAAGTCGAAGGTGGCGGGGGCTGTAAAATGACCACCGGAGTGAAGGATTCCAAGACTCTCGAAGGGTTCCGTAAAAGGATCCTTGAAGGCGTGGTTGTGAAGATTAATCTCCAGGCATGAGATCATTACTCTATTAGTCCGAAGGTAGAGATGAGGGTCCCTCTCGAGGGTGAGACTATCGATGCTCCTTTGGAAGAGGGATTTACTCCGATATTAGGGAGTTTGGAACTCTGAGAATTTTAGCGGTTGAGAGCATCGCCTTTTATCGACTCCACTTTTCTCTGCGATCGGTCGTCTTACGATCGGCTAGGTCCCACTTTGCATAGACAACGCATTCGATGGGATGCTATACGTAGAGGTGGTGCCGAACTGTTCGAAGATCTTAAGTAACGTCACTTGAGGGTCCACGTCTATTTTCTAAGCGACGGGGGTAGAAGGAGCATGTTATATTACGAGCCGGAAGGTGAGCCCCACGAGGTGGCATCGGTATTTCTTCTTGTAAAGGATGCCTTCTCCGATGATGTTCCCCACCAGTTTTGTATGGATTATACCATCACCGGTTCGAGGAATGCGGGGCCTCGAAGCGAGGTTACGGAAAGGCTGGTGGATGGATTTCCTCGACCCTGCCTCTGAAGACTTTCTGCGACCCGGACGTGGTAGTCAAAGCGGGCTTGTGCAAAGGACCCAACAAGTTCCCGACATGACTCTAGGTTCCATTGCTAATCCACTACTTGTTTCTTTATTTAGCCTTTGCCTGACTCGACTAATTAACAATCTTTCCGCCCAGTTACGGATAAATTACTCTGAAAGTGGGGCAGCCTTTACCCTGGGACAAGTGAATTAAAAATCCATAGTATCGGGGGTCTCCCTTATTAAACAAGTCGTAGGGTGGCAACCTGCTGCATCGCCATCGTGAAGAGGCGAGGCAAAAATCACGCCGTCGAGGCTCACGAAGTGTATGAAGGTGTCGAGGCCCTGGTGCAAGAGAAGCCAATAGAAGAGCCTCTCGATTCTTAAAAGCGATTCGGTGCATAGGGTACCCGGAAACCCCGATGACAAAGGCCAGAGTCGTCGTCATTTGCTGATCCATCAGTGGGCTTCATGCCCATCGGCTCTGAGGAAGGGTAGGTGTCACACATGCTGTGGACTAACTAAATGCGTGCTTTCTCGGGGGTGGAGGTGTGACCCGATTCCGTCTACCGACGATTCACTCTTTAGCCGCGGACATGTTGAAGAACTATATGTGAAAATTGGAACTAGAGCGATGAATGTTCGATCCACTACACGTTTTTACCCGACCAATTTGCTCATTATCAATTGAGGTATGTATTTTTCTTTATTTAACATGCGCCACTACATTTTTTAATCGAAACCTTGATAATTTCCGCTTCACTTTCGAGGCGACCGGTGGCATATCTTCATGTCCATGATGGGCCGAATCTGCGAGGGTTGTAAAGGAGTTCGAGCTGGAGAAATCTTCCGTTGGAGGTCATGGGGAGAATCGAGAGAAGAGAGAGAGGGACTCCATACGGTAGAGGAGAAGGTCATAAAGAGATGTGATGACCTCCTTCGTCGCCAGGAGAAGTTGGTCTCGTCGTGCGGTCTACGAAGGGAAGTTTAAATCGAGGCATTAGACTGACCTGAGAGGAGTTCTCCCGAGAGGCCACCACCGGCTTTGAGAAGACAAAGGCCGAGCTGTTAGAGATAAGGTCCTGAATTCTTGATAAGTGTTTATTATATAGTGTTTTTGAGGCCACTGACCAAGTGATGTTATTTTTCTGTGTCAGATATAATTTGCACTTGTTTTCGTTTTATTTGAGTTTAGGCAATTATCGGTTAAAGTGAAGGAATCGGGCTTGGAATTGAAGATATGAGCAGTCCACTAAAATTTACATGAGTCATGATCCAAGAATAAGTGATTCGGCTAGTAATATTAGATTATGGCGGTATAAAAGAAGAGGAGTTAGAATAAAAAGGGATATCTGCGAGATTTCCAGGAAAAGAAGTCATCAACTTTGTTGGAGCTTTTAGGCGCGCCATTGGGCGGCAGAATCAATTGAGAAGTTAATTACATATTGTGCACGAGGCGAAGTTAGGTTGATTACTTTTAATTAGTTCGAATAATTTTAATTGAAGATATTTTTTTATTGTTAAGGATGAATACCATTTAATTTGCGTATGTTTATTTATATGCTTTTATTATGAACTAATTTTATTATTAGTCGGGACCATGATGTAGTTGGATCGGATGATTTGATTTTCTTGGGGTGTTATTTCTAGTTTCATGAATTCTTATTGTGCATAATTAGTATTTAATATGTTGATGCTCGATATTAAGTGGATTCGTATATAAGTGATTAATTCTTCAGAAATAGAGGGTTGTCGCTTTCTGAATTATAATCGAGTGCATTGTTTTAATTACTATAGAATATTAGGTAATGCCGTGCGCAATTTAATGGCGTATGTTATTAAGAAGATATACTTTATTTTAAGCTATCATAGGATATGATTGGTTTCTTAGGAGACTTGGGTGGTGTTAGCGAGGCAAATATCGAACATAGGAATGCTTTGTTATGAACTAATAAGTAGCTGCTAGGTAAATTGAATCTGACGATCCGATAGAAATCATGTGTCTGGTATATTTCAAATATTAAGTAAGGTTCACTTTTGTGCATTAGGTTGAAGTGATAAGTAAATTTAATTGCTTAGTCAATTTAGTTAAAGGAGTCTAGATTTAAATTTACTCTTTAATTATTAGTTAATTAAGGATTAAGAAGAAGACCTAGTATTTTAGTATATTGGAATTTGTGAGGCTTGATGCTACCGTTAGCATTCATTATATTACTTGACACGACCCGTGCCGACCGGGGCTCATCATCCGGTGTTGTCGATTGCACATGAAAGAGACCATGAGCTCCCAGTACCGGCGGAGAAATTAATTTGCCTCGGCCGTTGAAGACTTGAGGGGAGCAGAGTATGTTGGTATTGAAAGGAACACTTTCTCCTTAGGAATTTTAGTCAAAAGATGTCACCGGACTTCCGGGCATTTCTCCCGTTTTCAGAATGCGTTTACGGGTTGGGGGATGAGTATGTAGACCTTTTTGTGATATCACGATGATGATGACGAGGATGTGAGTAGCGATGAGGAAAGCGATGGTACAGGGGAGTAGCGAAGATGTAGAATTAGTTGAATAGTTTCCTTTTTAGTAATCTTTATGTAGAACCCCGACTTTTTTTGTAACATTTAATGATTACGGGCTGTCCGACTAGTGCGGCCATTACTATATTATCTTTTTTGTTTAGTAATGGGAATACCCATCTGAGCTTCCAATCCTCGATTTTCCAATAAAATTTAAATTTTCACAAATACTCTTCATCAATCTTATCACATCGTCATTTCTTTTAATCCTCTCGTATATGTTATTGCTTTGTGAGGGGTTGACTAATAGTTTTAGGAAGTCCTCGCAATAGTAGTTATTAGTTTATTCATTTATCCCGACAATCGCAATGATTTAGTCGAATGCATGATTTTGAACTATACGATTTTCGAAAAACCCATTTATAGGATTTCGCTTAGTTAATTGAAGGGATACGATTTAAGATCGGCTACAGTCTAGCGTGCGGAGTTTAGTTTAAAATGACTTGGTCACTTTGTAACCAACTTCGCCTTTGGTTCGGCGAGGAAATAGTTAAGGACCATTTAATTAATCTTAAATGACAAGATCATTTTATAAGATCTTCACATAAATCTAAAGCGGAGAAATAGTTGAAACTAGACTAATTAATCTTAAATGACAAAGGTCATTTTTTATAAGATCTTTCTCGTCTAAGAGAGGGAAATAGTTGAAACTATTTAATTAATCTTAAATAGCAAAGGCTAACTATAAAAGATCTTCCTTGTCTGAAAGAGGGAGGAAAATAGTTGAAGCTATTTAATTAATCTTAAATGACAAATTCATTTTTTATAAGATCTTCCTAAAATGCGAAGCGAGGGAGAAATGAATTGAAACTATTTAATTAATCTTAAATGACAAGGTCATTTTATAAGATCATCCTCGTCTAGGCGAGGAGAAATAGTTGAAACTATTTAATTAATCTTAAATGACAAGGTCATTTTTTATAAGATGCTTTCGTCACAGGCGAGGGAAATAGTTGAAATTATTTAATTAATCTTAAATCCTAAGTGATTTTTGTAAGATCTTCCTAAAATGCGAGCGAGGGGAAATAGTTGAAACTATTTAATTAATCCGAATGATATTACAAAAGTTGAGATCTCTTCGGATGTCGGGATTATTCCACCCCAGATATTACAAAAGTATCTAGACAAATACTTCTTAATTAAATTCCAGTGTGATCGAGGGGCCTTCCTGAGAGTTCCTCGAGTTCATAGGTTCCTGGTCCTATGACTACCTTAATCCGGTAAGGTCCTTCCCACTTAGGATTGAGTTTATTACGATTCTTGGGTTGACTCGCCTGTAACACCCTCAATACCAGGTCTCCTTTGTTAAATTGCATTCACAACCACTTGATTGTAAAATAAGTTATATTGCTTATGCTCTGTGCTCCGAATCAAATGCTTGATCTCTGCTTAACTTCATCGACGGTGAAGATTTTCACAAGGGCTCGTCTTTTTCTTTCCTTATGCTTGATACGCCTTATATTAGCAAAAGCAAAACCTCGATAGGTAACACTGACCTTAGATCCCAAGTATACTAGCCCGAAATGGGTTTCGCTTGTTGAGTTAGAGGTATTCGGTAGGACCATAGAACCACAATCTAATTCTTTGTACCATTTGGCACCCCGTTTGAGAGGTCTTCTTATTTCCCATAAATATAGTTGATTCATGACCTAAGCACCGTTATAGTAAGGGGATAACACACGGGGGGCAAATCGGTGCTCGGTCTGATGAGTCTGGCATTCCTTGAGAAATAACCTCGAATCGAATTGTGGCTTTGTTGTACGAGACTAGATATGGGGAACCGTGTCGAGTAATAATGTTTTTCCATAAACTCTCAGCGACTTAGGCCATGATTAATCCTAAAGTCACGACTTCGACCAGCTTTTACTAAAATAGTCCACGTGACCGCTAACATGCTGTACTTGGTTGGTGGCTTAAAAGCGGCCACGAGATCTATGCCCCACATAGCGAAAGGTATTGAATCTGTGGGGACATTTGCATTGCAGGGATGTCGAGGATTAGTGCATTTTTTGACACTCACATCGCGCTTCTTTACATACTCCATTGCATCTTTCAAATGGTGGGCCAATAGTACCAGCCTGGTAATTTTAAGGCCAAAAAGGCTGCCCGCTGTATGATGTCCACCGCAGCGTGTCCACCGTGTACCTGTCCTGAGTCCGAATAATGCGGCCTTGGAGGCCTTGAGTAGGCGAGGTGGGAGGCTGTTTATACAACTTCGTCTTGTCGTTCGGAACTTTAGCAACCGGCCGACCTGCTGGCTTTTATCTTATCCTCGGAAGTTCTCCATTTGACATGTCTTGGCTTGATCGGGCTCCTGATGCGGTACCCTCTTCCAGAACTATGAGGGTATTACCTGTATGGATAGGATGATCTCGGACTTGATATGGACACACAGGGGTAGAAGTCACCGAAATATGTAGTCGCTTGATCGGGAGAGGTGGTCTGCATGTTCATTTTGTGACTTTGTGTATGTGTTTGGCCGAGATATATTCAGACACTGTCGAGACTGGCCTTGGCATGATATTTGGTGAGTGTTTCGCTCTTGCTCCACAGTCTCCCTTAATCTGTTCAATTACTAGTTTTGAATCACCCCGAACCAACAGTCGTTGAATCTTGAGTGTTCGCATTGTCGGAGTCCGTGACCGTGGCCTCGTATTGAACTGTTGTGGCTAAAGAGAACGAAGAGGCGTATTCGAATACCTCGCCGGGTCGCCCATAATAATTCTGCGGATCCGCCTGTTCTTTCGATCCATCACATGTAATTTCCACCCAGGGACTTAAATGGCTTTCCCGCAATAGAGGTGGGATTTCCTAGGATCCGGCGGTACATTCCACCAACAATCGGCCAAAGTAAATACTTTATCTTTAGTTCGGGGGAATAGCAGGCTTCAAACTCATAGCTCAATAGCCCCAAGTGGTCAACCTCCCTGTCAGCGAGGGTTTGGACACGATCCTCTTAATGGGTTGATCCGTCGTTACGCGATTCCATGCGATTCAAGAATATGCTTTAAGCTTTCTCGCAGTGATGACAATAGTGAACACAAATTTGTCGATTAAAGGTATGACTCCTCGCCCCATGGAGGGGCATTGACTCACATAGTAAATAGGCCTCTGAACACCACTTTTCTTCCACATTTAGGGGCCTTTCATTACCCTCGAATCGAGGTATAATTTTAGTTCTTCGAGCTCTCGGGCACTTGTAAGTAACTTTGGGGATCTAGATAATCCTTTAACTCTTCAAAGGCTCTTTTTTAAGTCACGCATCAGGAGGAAAGAAGTTCTTTGAAGCTTTGCGAATTTTCAAGAAAAATGGCGATTCGGTTGCCTGTCTTTGAGATGAATACTTGCTCAAATATCGCCCGGACAACCAGTTAGCTTGGGGCCTGCTGTAAGAGGTAGAAAGTTCATGTTCGGGATTGCCCACACGAATTTGTCGAGTTGGGCTCAATTCCTCGTCGGCTTATCATGAAACCGAGGAACTTTCCAGAAGTAACACCAAAGGAACAACTTTTCGGGAGTTATCCGTAGGGCGTGGCGATTTTAATACTTCAGGTGTTTAAAAGTGATGCGCCCGACTCTTTTACAAGCATGTCATCGACATGTATCTCCATGTTTCTCTGTCGATCTTTGAATAATGATTTCACATTCCTTTGGTAGAGTTGCCCCGTTCTTGAAAAGTTATTACCCTCGGCCGGTAAAGGCCGTACTCGTTGCCAAATCCGTTTTTTTCTGGTCGTCGTCAAATACTTGATGGTACTACTCGGGGCGTCCGAGTAAAGACCTCATGTCCGGCGCTCCCATCGACCAACCTTCCTAGGCAAGGCAAGGGATAATAATCTTCGAACTTGTTTTGTTCAAATTGATGTCCGGTGCACATTCTCCGTTTATTATTGGATTTCTTACTTGTGACACATTCGTTATCCATTGAGGCTGAAGCTCTCAAATGGCCGCGCCATCGATTCCTCATCCTCTCTTTGTATAGCGAGGTTCTTTTTAAGTTTGAAAAATTTCTCTTTTACATTTTGTAGGCCCCGAAAGTCAGCGTCTGAGCGATGAAGAGAGACTTACGTATCCACCCACAGCTTATCCTCGGGACCCCGTGCGAAGACATCCTACTTACTGTAGCTTGATTGTATAGCTCTCCACGATGGTGAAGGAGTTTAAACTTTGATAAGAGAATCTTGGAAATTTGTTCGTCGGCCCAAGCGAGGAATTATTTCTGAGTCTCGTAGCCAGTTCTCACGTGGCACCACTTTCCTTTTCTTTGGGGTCGTTATCTTTGACTTCTTGAACCCTCAAAACAGGGGTATGGGCATCCCTAGTTCTTTTCTGTCGAGGAGGTATGTTAAGAGAGACACCCCTCGGTATAGAAAGCTGATAGCACACCCTCGCCTTTTTCTGGTCTCCGGAGATTTCCCCCACTCCTCCACTTGTAGGGAACTTCATTTTTAGATGGAGAGGGGAGACTACCGCTCTAAGAGCATTGAGAAGGGGCCTCCCAATGAGTCCGTTGTAAGAAGGGTCCGGAATGTCTACGACCGTAAAAGAGGCCCTTACTGTAGTCGTTCGGGGAGCTTCGCCAATTGTAAAGTCCAATTCCGCTATCCCGTGAATTACTTGAATGTCCCATGAACCGGTGATGGTGTAGATACCGGTTTTTAAGTGTTTTACGAAGGAGTCCCAGCCGTCGTATCTTTGTCGATGAAGTCCGGCAGAACTCCCCGTATCCGCCAGCGACCGGACCCGCAGCAAAAGTTGATGATGGACTGGCATGTGAGACCGTCATGGGGGATTCGAGTCCCTGACTTCGCTTTCGAGAAGGTAATTGGCTGCAATACATGGTTGTAAGGCCGCGTATACGGACCTCGCCGCGTACTTTATTTAGGTGTCCTTTCCACGACTATACCTCCAGAAATAGTGTCTACCCTTCCTGTTATGCGAGGGGTATCACTGCGATCTTTATTAACACGGAATCACGTCGGGAATCGCTTTTCTTTGTCGAGGGGCCCCCGTAGTGCCTTTTCTGAGCTCACTCGGTGCCACTCGGCGGATTAATTTTCTTTCTACCCTTTCAGCCGATCGACACTGCATCGTGTCATGGTCGCCAATCATGGTAATCACAATACTTCTTCTCATCCCTCCGATTCGGAGGGGATTTTATTTTGTGGGGTTTAGGAAGTATCCTTTATCCTCTAATTGGTAGATCAACTTCCCACGGGTACCACCCAAGGCGTATATAGCGGGCTCTCACGAAATTTATCTTTATGCGCCATCCTCTCTTGCAGGGGATCTTGTCGTTTGTCTTACGAAAGTTTCACCCTCCTTGGGCCTTTGGAGGCGATTACAGCTTCGACTCGCTTTTTGGAATTTTTACGTAGTTTAGTATGCTTACTTGACACTCGACTTAAGTGAATATTCCTCGGAAAGAAGCTTCACCTCTTCTAACTTGATATATTGAATGACGAGTTTAGATAACTCATTTCGGGTGTTGGGTGGTTCCTACACCAATTTCTCCTTGAGAGGGTCGTATCTTAATCCGTGAAAGAACGAGATCATTGTCACTTTTTCGTTGGCCGTCGGGATATTGGTCGCCACCTCTTCAAATCTGGTGGCGAAACTTCTCAATGTCTCCCCGGTTTTTGTTGTATTTCCATGAGGGTTCTCTCATCCTCATCGGCAACTATGGAAGCTCCAAACTTGTCCATGAACAGATCCACTATATCTTGCCAACAGTCGATGGAATCGGATGGCAACTTGTGGAACCACTTCAAAGCCTGTCCCGACAAGCTGCTTGGGAATGCCCTTGCGTATACCTCATCATCACTTGCCCAAAAAGATAGTTGGGAATCAAAAGATTTGAGATGATTGCTCGGTCTCAAATCCTTGAAAGTTTTGAATTTAAGGATTACGAATCCCTTAGCATGGCGTTCTGTCGACTAGAAAATGGCAGCAAAATTTTTATGCTTGTTCTCGACCGGGGTGATACGCTTTGAGGTAAATACGGAAGGTTCATCCATACATTTTTGTAACTCATCATTGCTACTATTGCCCCCGGCATCTCGTTTGAGGCGAGAGCCTGTCTGCCCGGTCTCGGCTTGACTAAGCTCGTCATGGTGACATGAAGTCTTTCCTTGAGAGGGATCTTTTCGAGAAATCTTGATCGGTTTTCCCGGAAATCGCCTCGATGGTTTCACAATAGGGACTTTTAGAATGCTTGTCGGGGGTTAAACCGTACGGATCGATTGTTCGATCGTTATCAATTTTGCAAACTTCGGATACTTGGTATGGTCACACAAGCGCCCGAGGCGTGAATTCTTTGTGGCTAGATTAAATGCGTCGGCGATGATGGTTAATAAGGAACCTTTGATTTGCAGGTGTCCGCTTTTTATCCGGTGTTGCTCGAGCGCGTCTTAAATGGTTTCCTTCGCATGATCGTTAAGAGAGGATCCAAGGATCCCAGCGAGGCAGCGCCAATTGATATGGCGGATTTTTAGCTGAGCCTACTTGTATCGGGCGAGGTCGCATAACACTTCCACTTAGTTGTTGGTTGGGGCGGGGTCGAAAATGTCGGCCACCGCTCCTTTGAGAGACTCATGCGAGGCTCGGTTGATCTTTTGGAAGGATTGAAGGTCGGTATGGTCGATCCACCGACACTGTCGATCTGTCTCTATGCCTGAGTCTTGACCCTGGTTTTGTTGGATAACTTAGATTCCATAATGTCGAGGTCTCGATGTGCTTTCGGGTACCTAGGCCCACGACTGATCGATCATGATCACTCCCGATGTGGATTAAAATTTATTAGAGAGAGATTAGGCATGTTTATGTGTAAGAAAGGCATGCGGCGAAAGGAAATAAATAAAGAGGTATTTATAGAGAATATAAGGAGATCCTTTTAGTGGCCAACGTGTCAACAGCCAGAAAGAGCAAAAGAACTACCGTTAATATTTAAATTCTGTTGAAGAACAGACGTTGGTACGATAAAAAATCTTATTTATATCCATAAAGCGCGGTATGCCAATAGGCCAACTCAAATAGTCACGACTACTTAACAAAGTATTGTGCAATTGGACTCTTACGTTTGTGTCACTTCCCTATCACAGATGGTTTGAATGTTTGTAATTCAATATACTCCGTATATTTACATGTTAGCTGATGGATAAGAAATAAGGATCAATCCCAACTGATTGTATTGCAAAATGCCAATGAGATGACTTGTTACTAAGTCGGGTGACTCGTATTCTCTTGTTTGAGTTAAAACGATCATTGCTTGTGCCTAGCTTTTATCGTGACATGTATTAAATGGAGGAGACAAGTTGGTTACAAAATCAAGGCAATGATAATGGAGATGCACGCCTGCGGCTACCTTGACCGAATTTTTCTTGAGAAACTTTACGTTTAGATCTTGTAGGTGATTATTGTTTGGTATTGTTCTGAACTTTTTTTTATCAGTATCTAATATTGTTAGGTATTTGTAGAATTGTCTTTTTAAAAAATCATACAAATTATAACGTCTTAGCAATCATTTTCGGTTGCTATTTTTCTCAGTCGATTTTTTACCTTTTGATTCATGTTTTTTATTTTCCTTCCTTTTAGATTATAGTTTTTCTGTTTAGATCATTCATAATTTAATTTTAGAGCATTCAAATATAATTTCTTTCTAATTATTAAATGCATTAAATGGATCAGAAAACTTCAATTCAAATATACATAGAAGAAACTTTCTTCTTAATTAAGAAAAAATATTAATGGTTCAATTATTTATATACATGGAAATGCAATACCAGCATACTAATTTGGCATGAGTATTTCATATGGGCGTACTAGCATAACTTTGTCTGAAGAATTACTTTTAAATAAAATATTGAAATCAGTATATGATTCCCGATTTACATAATATTCTTTATTAATAGCATAAAAATGTAAACACCAGGTATTTACCAGAAGAATATATCGAGACTAGATATGTGTAAACAAGAATAAATGCAAGCTAGAAATGCATAACTAACGAGAAACATATATATACTGACTACGTACTAGTGTAGTATTTAAATACTCTTGTAATGGATACCCACATTTCAGTATTGTGGCTGTGTAATAATACGGACTCCAAGTGTCAATCCTAGACTAAGCGATGCTCACAAGGGATAGTATATCATTACCTCCTCCTTATTTTGGTATTACATGTGGCGTCTTAAATGTCGCTTTTGTGGCGATCACAGATAAAGCAGATGGTGTGATTACGTCTATCCACTTATGCGAACTTTTCACATGTCGAACATGTACAAAAATGTTAGTGTATTAACTGAAATCCAATCAGTTCATGTCATATGGGATGGAGCAACTCTATGAAATACCGCTGCCAGTTCTTTCAAATGAACATCGTTTGAATCTTGATACACTCTCTAATATTGACATCTAACTAAATGTAGCGTTGTACATCTTTGTGATTGTTTATTTGAAAAAAATGAATGAGTTTGCTTAATTTGGCATAAGCTTACTCATAGATTTAATTTTTCTATTGTTGATTAGTGATGATTGTATCAAATATGCAGTGGTGACCCTTTAGTTCTTGAGCCATTTTGGATGAAAAATACAGAGCTAGCATAGGATGAGCTATAGATACTATACTAAAATCCAACGATTGATTCTTTGCGTGTATCTTCCATAATATTCAACTATCTACAGATCTACACATTGACACATCTATCTAAAATCTCACCGTTAGTTCTTTTAGTGTATCCTGCTCTTATGTTAAAATTCCACTATCTTATATGCACTGGCATTCTATTTCTAACAAAACTACAACATAATATTCCATAGACAATAATCTAAAAACAATCAATAATATTTCAAAGACATAATAATCCAAAAACGACATAGTTTAAGCAACAATATTCCAAAGACATAATAATCCAAAAACGAAAGTTTAAGCAACAATATAATAAACACATAATATTCCATATTCCAAAAAAACTCAATATTTTCAATGTTTATCACACACATTGAGTTCAAAACTAAATTATTATTAATTATATGAATTGGCTTCAAAACTACACTTTTTGAAACTATTTTTATATCTAAATCCATGTTTGCCGCTACAAATATTAAACAACATGCACAAATAATTAATTATAACAACCTGATACTTTAATTCTAAAAAATCCATTGACATAGTATTATGAACTTGATTCAACATAGTATTATCTGGCAGATTTCTCAGCAGATAATTACAATTTTTTATTGGAGTTTGCAAAAACGAAATTAATTAAATAATAATAGAAAAAGACCTACAGTTTGGTTGTCTCCATTTTTAAGTTCAATCTTTTCAATTACTTTGTTTTTGCCAAATTACTTTAATGGCGATTCTCCTCAAAGTCTCTAATTTCTCATATTTGTTTTGATATTTCTTACAATTTTGTGGGTTTGGTGGGTGTTTTGTGGGTTTGGGAAGGAAGATTGGATTAAATCATTCGATTCAAAATATTTGTCCCTCTGAAAACTAATTGCGATTTGGTGGGATTGAGAGGAACCGATTAGGGGGCGAAATTAGGAGAATAAATTTTTGGGGATGAATCGATTTGGGGGTGGGGCGAAATTAGGAGGCGGTTTTGGGGGGGGTATGCGACAATTAGTGGAGATTCGGGTTTATTTATTTATTTATTTAATTAAAATATCAAATTATCAGTCTAATAAATATGCAGCATGATGCTTACAACCCCTTGTAAGCCTCTAACTATAACACTTACTCCATATAATCCACAGACTATTCTAAACAGAATAGACCAACAAAGAAATATTTAGAAAACATGATAATATCAAAATATTTCTTTAAATTTTATAAATATTTTTTCTTAGCCAAGCAACTTTTGTGCATGGTAATAAATACTTGAGTGTGAGATAATCCCGATAATTACAACATTTGAGCTAGTACTCTTTGATAATCAGTCGAAGTCGAATCGTGTAGGGAGGTTGGGGAGTATTGTAATATATTAGGGCGTATCGGGATGATACTAAAAGGTTATGATGGCTTATTCGTCTCTCATAATTTATGTATAAACTTAATAATTTTAATTGAGCTTTCTCACATGTCAGAGATTTAAATTTTTTATTTTCAATTACTCTTTAATTATATTATTAAAAAATTTAAAAAATTAATTTTATGAAAGTATTTTAAAAGACTAATCCAATTATATAAATTTTATATTTTTTAAGATAAAAATAATTAATGTGTAGTCAGCATCGATTAAAGTGAATTGGATGAGATAATAAATATTTGGATAATATTTATTAATACATTACTTTTGTCGATTAGTGTATTAGAACTTACCCAGATCGATACTATATTTACTTGTTGATAACGAATCTCAAAGTAATACTTGATGCATCTAAGTGAGTAGTCACCAAAACGTAATGAGCCCTGTTTGTACATAGTGCATATATAAATTTATTTAATTTTGATTAATAATTATTTGAAAATAGATCGACTCACTCAACATTATATGGTAATATGATGGTGAAATCATTACCCATATTCTGTATTGTTTTAGTTATCGTTAGTATCTTTAATTGTGGTAGATATATAGATATATATATTGACTACGCTACCTAAGTTACACTATATCATGCATGAAGCGTAATAAAAAAAATAAACTTCCTCATGTTGAAATCAAAATTAATAGTTATTGGTTTAATTTATTCTAGAGTGCCTTGATTATTATGGCTGGTCAATTCTTAGTTTAGTGAATGTGATTACATCATGAACATTAATCATAGTAATTGTAATTACTAATTAGGGTTCTCTGGTATACCGGGGATTATCTTGAGATTCTTTGAATCTAATATAATCGTTATAATAATAATAATAATTGATTATATTATTATATAGTATTATTATCGAACTTTAGAAAAGATAAATCACTTTGTCGACGTTAGGTTATATGTATGAAATTAAATTGCATTTTGCTAAATTAAAGGTTGATTGTAATGAATATTCTCGATAAAATTTTACATTGATAATGTAAAATATAAATTGAATGAACCCGAATTCATGATAACTAAATCAGTTTAATTAATTTAATAGTTAGTTAATTAGTAACTTGTTACATATTAACAATTAGATTAATATTAGTTTACTTATGGTTTAATTGAATTAAGCAATTAAATATAAATTAAATTATTGATTTGGGATTTAGGTTAACCATATAAACTAAAACATTAGATTTTCATAATACAAAAAAAACTAGCCTCCCTCTTTTCGAAGTGGCGAAAATATCAAGGAAGAATTGAAATTCTTCTCTTGATTTTAAATCAATTCTTTCGTTCACAACGGACGAAGTCGTTAAATATAAAGGTATGGACTAACTAGAGCACTATAATTGGAGTATTCGAAGTTGGATTGTTGATGAAACTTCATTATGAATCTAAGTTTTCCATTATTTATTTAGTTCATGGTTTAATCACCTAATTGATCCTGTACAAAAATATATTTTTAATTAAAGTTTTAAATCAAAATATGGACATTTTTCCAACAATATTTGCATTACTCAAATGAGCATCACATAAGTACCTTTATCCAAAAAATTAAATACAAACATTCTTTATCAACATTAAATCAAGCCACCTTACTGATGCTGGTCATCAAAATTGGCGCGTATTTTGATTTAATAAATATTACTATTGGATTCTAATTTATGAAAATCATCTGATAATTAAGGTTTAGATCACCAAACGAGGAAGAGGCAGCTATAATACAAATGAAATTGCACAGGGCATTCATAAACACATGAGAAAAAGATTTCTAACTTTAAAAAAATACTCAGTAGAAATCCTTTGAAGTTCTCCATAAATCTTGTAAAAAGGTCTAAAACCATCACCAAAATGTCAGAAACACAAAAATCTCCAACCACATAATAATCCTTCAGCTCACCAACGAAGGTGGAATTCTTTGGATTCTACATGTATAAAGTTATAAACTAATCGGATACGAATCGGGAATCACCCATGGATTATACAAAAGCAATAAATACGGCTCTGAGAGTGTCTGGAATGCTAGCACAGATGTTAGTATAGGCGGAAAAAACGATGAGCTCGGCATCTCGAGTATGAACACCAATAAATTACTCGAGAAACCTCACGTGCGTTTTCTTAGAGCGATTAAAGCGGCAAGCAATAAAATATTTTTACTAAAAGGGAGGGGGTCATTCGAACCTAGGGTGGAAAGGAGAGAATTTTTTTTACTTCAAAAAGTCCAGAGAAGTTTTGTAAAAATTATGAGAGGGGTTGACTCGTTTATATAGACTTTCTATCATGAATTGGCATAAACTCAAAAGCCAACCCAAGCCCTCTCCATAAACCCTAGCCGCCCCAAAGTCTTCAAAATAAGACTTTGGGCCCGAATATTTCTTTCATGTTTCAATTTAGACCGGGGAAGTTATAATACGTTTATTATTATAGTTCGATTCTTGTTTGTGTGTATCTTGAGACTAGGATTTGACAAAGAGTAATATATTAAACAATGATAGCATTATTGATTTAATATATGAATTACGGCGACCTAGTAAACCATCATTAACCCTGACAATAATCGATACCGGTAAAATATATATTTTATTAATTAACAATTCTTTTCTAGTGAACTTATAATTTTGAATGTAAATCAATTTTACAATCAAATTACGTTCAAACTTAGAAATTTATGAGATACTGTTATATCATAGTTCAACTTAATTCTTTGCATAAATATAACATCATGCAAACGTTGATGAAAATTGAACCTTAAAGTTCAAACCTTCAAATCACTACATGAACACTCGTTGCTAAAGCTTTTGTAGTAAATCCTTTTGTTTTCATGCACTTAACTAAAACCCTTCTAGTTAATATAAAGAACATGATCAGGAGTGTGAAGGTCACCGTTGATGGCCAAATAGAGACCCTCTGACTCTTCGATAGGACTGAACTTAAGATTAAACTCTGAGGCTCCTGAACTAGTCATGCATTTGAGGTCAAGTCCTTGGGTCCTCGAAAGATGGCCCATGGAGCACACGAAGCATTAGGAAGGGTGGCCGTCTTGATAGATATGAAGTCTCTACTATGCTCGAGGACAAGACATCACATCCCGGCATCAAAATCGACACATATCAAGGCAAGGGACACTCTATGTCAATGTAAGTCCATTGCCAAATCGAGTCAGGTCCGGCCGCATGGGGTAAGTTCTTGATAAGCTTCCAAAGGCTTCGGCATCTGTTAGTCAAAGATCAAGTCAGAAAGCTCGAACAAGCTATAATGTGGTATTAAATCATTGGAGAAAATTACATTGATAAATGACTTTAATTGTTTGAGAGTAAAATTTCTTTATTACACTTAAGTTTTCCTTAAATTATAATAAAAAATTTTAAACTCTACAATAACATGACTTACTGAAAATATCATTGCGAAATTATGAGAGCAATCCTTCAAATCTCATACCATACAATTCCTCAAAGCATAACATCTACCTTATTTTTTCAAAATGGAGTAATGTTTTATATAGTTTCCTATCTTATGCCCTGAAGGCATGTGATAGTAATGATAAAGACACATTATAAGCATTTAGTGCTCCTAAATTATTGTTAAGAGATATTGAATATATATTGTATTCGCAATTATTATTTGTTAAACCATTCTTTGCTTAGTTACATGACAAGTTGATCGAATCGATTTAATAATAATTCTAGTCTCAACATATATTGAAATTACCATTCATTCTCCCAGCAACATTTTTGCAAGCCAAATATGACGAGACGAGTTTACATGTATTAATTTCCCCAAAGAAAGGTTTAAATTCTTCCTGCCCCATAAATTCTGATGAATTGATCAGTTTGCCACTTGAACTTTTAAAATTGGTCAGTTTATCGTTGACCTACTCAAAATTAACATTTTGGGATTTCATCCACTTTTATTGTTAAAATTGACATATTTTAATTTTTAGTGAAAGACAAATTTAAAATTGTACATATAGGCTTTTGAATTATTTTTAAATAAAAATACTTAGATAAACAAGCATATTTTTTGTTCAACAGTCAACACTTCTAACCGAACCTTCATCACCATCTACCGTCACCATCAACAGTCAACACTTCTAACCGAACCTTCATCACCATCACGATCCCCACCCCCAAACTTTAAATGAAACAATTTCCTTTATACTATCAATCATAAAATACTTAGATAAACAAGCATATTTTTTGTTCTTTGGATAAATTTAGATAAGAAAATTTATAAATATTGAAGTTACTCCATAGTATAATACCCTTCGTATAATTGATAAAAATTGACATTCTTCTCAAGTTCACATACAAAGTTAATGGAAGTAGTAGTTTGATATTTTATCGGTCTCAATTTAAGTGATCATCTAGCAAAAATTTCTATAAGTGATTATTTCTATTATCAATGCAAACTTTTTGCATTGAAGTTTGTTTTGTCTCCTAATATTTTTTATTTATTGGTTGATAACTTTTCTCTTTTCTTAAAAATTATTCAATGAATGATTTTCTTAATAAAATAATTTTCTTTTAAACAATCATATAAATTGAGTTCGAGGGAGTACAATTTTGAACAAGAGTGATTAGATATAAACTATACATGATGGAACTAATAAATATTAAGTAAATGAAAGTTGAGTGATATCCGTGCATTCACCAAATTATAAATACTCTTTCCGTTTTTAATTGTCATACTAGTTATTTTTCACTTGATTAAAATTTATTAAGAATGAATAACATTTTACATATATATTCTAATTAATAGATCAAACAACAATTTAACGAATGTATTGATATTAGAAGCTTTTACTACATATACATTAAATAGAAGCTTAAAAGGAAAAATCAAGCAAATATTGCATTGGAATTTCAAAGAGATAAATATTTTAAAACAAATTTTTTTGATAGTACGACAACTAAAAAATCGGAGGGAGTATTGAAGTGAATACGTAGTAGGGAATTGACGGTTCGGTTCGGTTGAGTTCGGGTTTGAGGCAGAAACTAGAGGCCGAACCTGGCCTAATCAAGTTCCTCTCAAATGCCAGGCTTAAATCAGTTCGAGGTTCCGTTAAGTTCCACCGGTTCGGTTCGGTTTGAAGGATAATTTTTTAGCATATCGTTTTGAACTCAAAATTAAGTCATAAACTAAATTTAATCAGTAATTTGGTCCTTTTTAAGATTATTCTATTTAACTTAAATACATCATTTCTTTTTATATATATTTGTATTACATATTATTATTAGTTTTAGAAAGATTTATATATAGATTTTATTTCATTCACAGCGATAATGAGCAATGTTAAATCTCGATTCTCGCTTAAAATATCTGCTTTGTCTGAATGTCTGAATCTTTGAAAAGGATAATAAATGAAGATTGAGAAAAATCTACATAAAATTTAGAAATCGGTTCAATTGGGTTCGGTTCGGTTATTTCAAAGGTCGACACAAGTGGATTCGATTCTATAAAACGTCGAGCACAAATCGGTTCGGTTTCGATCGGTCAAAATTTTTAGTTATTTTTCGGTTGGTTCGATTAGGTTTCGGTTTTGTTGGAAGCCCGAGTCTCTAGTATAAATAAAGTGGTCTCTGAGCAAATGTTCCTTCTCCGTCATCCTCGCAACTGATCGAGAGAGAGAGAGAGAAGCCCAAAGCAAGAAGCTCTCTTGGTCTGTTTTAGGGTTTACTTATTTCTAAATCTCTCTCTCTCTCTTTCCAAATTCAGTAAGGATTTATTTATCTTTATTTCATTTCTATTTACATCTGATCTTCATTATATATTTTCATCTTCTTCTTTTTTTCGATATCATCGATCTGGGTTTTTTTCTAATCCCAAAGAAGCTAGAGTTTATAATAAATTATCCTACATAGCAGTGGCGGAGCTAAGAAGAGATCGGGGCAAGGGCCCTGAATTTTGAAAATGGTAGAGCTTATTATTCAAATATAAGTAATTTTAGATAAAATATAACAGTTGGACCCCCATAAACAATGAAAGAAACCCCTCTAAATAAATTTAATGTTAGTGCCTCCTAAATTTCGGTTCAAGCTCCGCCACTGCTTTGAATGGTGACGTTGTATTTATATAAGTGACCCGACTTACCATTGCAAGGCTTGGTTTGGTTTATTGTTTTTAATTGCTATGTTATGTTTTGTTGTTGATAAGAAATGAGTACTCATTAAGTCTCACCAAGTGTGTATTATGGTGGGCAGTGATAGGGGATTTTAATAATTCTTTTGTTGCAGATAATTTATCAGTAGAATGGTCTTCTGGGTTTTTGGCTATGGTTCATTGGTATGGAACCCCGGATTCGACTATGATGACAAAATGATTGGTTTCATTACTGATTATAGGCGTGTTTTCGACCTAGGTAGATTGAAGTTATTGTTTTTCTTGTGTTTGTGTGTACCTTTTGGATTATTCTTTTTTTTTTTGCAATAATAAGAACTTTCATGAATGTGGCAGCTTGCATCGATCACAGAGGCACGCCTGACCATCCTGCCAGAACTTGCACGTTGGAGAAATATCAGGGCGCTATTTGTGTGAGTATCGTACATTTGTTAGATATCCTCCATAAATGAATTTAGACCATGAGATACTTTTTGGTTTTTAATTTTCCTTTCTTTTTGTGAATTCATACTTACGCTATTCTTAACATTGGGTCAATAATGTGAGTGAAAGAGCTTGAGCATATGTTTTATGCCATTGTAACTAAAATTCCAGTTTATATTTATTTTATGTTGCTCGTATTTTGGCTGCAGTGGGGTACTGCTTATTGTGTTCGAGGAGGCCCAGAAAAAGAGAAGGCTGCAATGGAGGTAGGTTATGCTCTTAAATGAGTACAAAAACAATCTGCGGGAGTTGTTAGTTGATTGATAATTCTGTTACTGATATTCTCCTTAGCTCTGCAGTATTTGGAACGAAGAGAATGTGAATATGATAAAAAGAGCTTGGTTGAGTTCTTTAAGGTGAGTATCAATCGGGTTGTGGTAGGATTTCTAAATGGGAGTGATGACTTTTTCTTTCTTTCCTTGTAATGTGAAATCAATGAATTATCTTCAACCTTCGCGTGTAGGATGAAGATGATGTACAACCAACTTTAACTGGGGTCATAGTGTAAGTTTTCTACTCCCTCTTTGACTGCTCTCGTTCTCTCTCTTTCTGAGTGCATGTAACTGTGTATATTTGGTGTGCATTACTTGGAGGGTTTTTTTTGGGAAAAATATCACGTCTCATATTCTTTATGTACTGTACTTGTCGCAGGTTTACATCGACTCCGGACAAGGTATCAAATAAATACTATCTAGGGCCTGCCCCATTGGAGGATATGGCCAGGTAAATCTTTTTTGTTTCTTCGACACCTCAGTAATTCATTTTTCTTTTCCCGCCTCTTATGTAGCATCTCCCTCCGCTAATCTTTATTTACAAACTAGGCAAATCGCAACTGCTCATGGCCCATGTGGAAACAACAGAGAGTACCTTTTCTCATTGGAAAAGGCTATGTTCGACATTGGTGAGCCCTAAGTCATTGAATGCTGGTGAAAATGTTAACATTTACATTGTTAGATGTAGATATCTAATCAATAAGGGAACTGTAAACAGGGCACGAAGAAGACTATATTATAGAGCTGGCAAATGAAGTAAGGAAGGTTCTTGAAATTAAGGGTGCAGGGAGAGAAAAGAGGTTGATTAGGCCTGTCCACACTCCTGAAAAGGGGTTGATTAGGCCTGTCCACACTCCTCTTAAGTCTCATATATCACCTCTCAAAATACATCCACTAGTAGAAGCTGTCGCGGGGGATTCATAATTTTGACAAGCAGCTGGAAACCAAAACACCGGAGTTGGCCTCAAATTAGGACGCGAGAGATTGTCTACTCTGTTGAGAATCAAATGGAACCCTTAGGCTTTCCTTATTAACTAGCAGTAACATGTAGGTATACTTTATTCTTCACCTAAGCTAATTGTAAGCGTCTTATCTCCACGTTGCCTACTTTGCTGTTTGAATTTTTTGTTTTTCAGGCATTTATTGTATTACCTCAATCAGTTCAATGAAATAAATCTCTTGTTCAATATCTTATCCCAAGCGCTGCCTTCCCCCATCATGTATTATTGCTCTTTCCTTGGAAGTTTCTAATGATCATTTTTTGCAAGTTGTTCCAAGCAAATTAGAACACAAAAGAGCAAATGAATACTCAGAATGATATTCCTTCATTCTTTACTGACATGTACAAACTCAACAAAAGCCTAGGAGAACTGTTTGAGCTTTGTGATACCTGGACTTTTCTACCCGAAAAAATTGGCACAAAGGACTTGGAAAAGCTAGCTTTTCGATATCTGTTTCAGCACAAGTTGCACAACTTTAGTGTAAACGAACTTCTCCTTTGAACATCTATGGCTAGTTAAGTAATTGACGCAACATATTTGGTCAACTTGTGGAGCTATCGAACCCTGAGCGACCCTGTGTTGAGTAGCTGAACTCATCCTGAACAGAATCATTGAATAGCATATTACTTCATAAAAAACACAGATGTTGGAGAGTAAGTCCAAATCACCTGAAGCTGCATCAACATTTAGAATGTTGAGGGAATTGACGTACTTGGGACATCGAAAATCCACTATGATGAGGGAGAGGGACTTGGGTAGAACGGTGTGGAGCCCGCCTATCTTTCCTCTGACACAGCTCGCAACCTTTCTAATACTGGCATAACAACCTTCCCTAGATCTGGTCTATCTTTCCTTCTTAGCTCAGAGCACTGCAGACCTAGCTTAGCTAAAAGTAAAGCATCTTCAACAGGCCAATCAGGAATAGCTGGATCAAGAATTTGAGCAAAAGCTCCACTCTCTATTGCCCTTAACATTTGGTGAGTCAACCCCATAGGTGGCCTTGAAGTTAATATTTGTAAGAATATTATTCCCAAGGAATATACGTCAGATTTAACACCAAGCATTCCTGTCTGTTGATACTCGGGGTCAATATAACAGAAAGTCCCTGCAGTGGATGTCATTCTATATTGAGTCATAGTATCTGCAACAGATGGAGGGACAAGCCTAGCCAAGCCAACATCACTTATTTTGCTAACTAAATTTCTGTCAAGAAGGATGTTTCCGGGCTTTAGATCACGATGCACTATTGGCTCTGGCTTTGAGTGATGAAGGAAAAGTAAGCCTGTTGTAATCTCAGCAGCAATCCGAAACCTGTGTTGCCAAGGTAATGGTGGATTCTTTCCATGCTGCATTAGACAATCATCCAGGCTCCCATAAGGCATGTATTCATAGACTAAGCACCCATACTCGGGGCAGGCACCCAGTAGCAACACCATGTTAGGATGTCGTATACAACTTAATACTTGAACCTGACAGAAAGCAAATACTCACTGTTATACAATAGTATATAAGTATTATGCCAACTAGTTTATCTGATAATGCATGCATTTCTCCTACTGAGAATATAATGGAAGCATGGTCAAATTCCTACAACCCCAAAGTAAAAAAATGTCCATATTTAAACTTCGGTTTCTTACCATCATCTTTAAAATTAACCCGTATCTTCTGATATGTGATGTAAAGCTATAAGGTCCACTCTGTTAGTTGATCCAGTTTCTTTCTAGAACTCATGAATTAAAAGGAACCCACCCATTATGTTTAAGTTCTTACGTATTATCAGCACTGTATTAAGATAAATACCTCTTGCTGAAATTGAGATCTCCCCTGAGCGGCATCTGGGCGAAGGACCTTAACTGCAACAGGAGTGTGGTCCAGGTGACACTTATAAACTGGACCATAACCGCCTTCTCCAATCTTTCGAGATTGTGAAAAATAGTCAGTTGCTTCCTCAATTTCTTCAATTGTGTATCTCCTATATCCTAAATTTGATGTGGAAAACTTATTTTCTTCTACTTCTAAAAGTGCTTTCATCTCAGAATCAACTCTCCTCCGAGAATCTAATTCAGCAATCCTCCAAGCTGCCTCAGCATGCTCCGTAGCTGCCCTTGGTTTGGTCCTTTCTTGTTCAACATTTGTTTGTGCAGATTCTTCAGATTGTCTTGTTTCTTCAAGCTTTCTTTGCTCTTCCATTTTCCAGTTTTGAAGCTCCAATGCCTAGAACTCAATAATAAGTCACGGATTCATAAAAAAAAGCTTGTTTAGAAATGATTTATTATACCTTCTGTTTTGCTGTGAGTGCTTCTTTGCAAGCTACACCATACATCTCCATTGTTTTCTTAAGCTCCTGCTTAAGTCGTTGCATTTCTGAGTCATCTTCGTCCTAAAAGTGAATAAGACAGACTGAGAAATGATTTGTATTCTATTCTACTATGCTAGTGATAATTACATATACCAAAAATCACAGTACTTAAATAATACATTAAATGTGTGTCAGCAAGAAAATTATTTGCAAGTTGCAACAAGTTAGGAATCAAGCGATGGTATTCTAAAATGAAAATTTTGAATTATTAAAATGTAGATTTCAGTAATTAGAAAAGCAATATATCCATCCGTAGAACTGATGTATGTGTTGCACCTACCCCATTTTGAGACGTGGATGAATCATTTTCAGCTGAGTAATACGATGAGATGTCTGAGTGAGTCGATGGATACACTGATTTATGAACAAGATTTGTTGGCTCAACGCTCATACTATCTAGCTCAGATAAGCCTGAAAGCCTCTGAGAATCATCTTCAAAGCTATCAGTAAACGAAGGAAATAAGTTCTCAGCACATGGTTTTGCAGAACTGACAAAGGATATGTCCGACTCTGGAGCAGGCAAGTACTCATGTGGTTTTCCATTTGCGCCTTTTCTGTGCGTGAATGGCGATCTGATTGTATAAAACATGAATTAGCTTTGAACAGTGAACAACATCTGACTGACAGAATAATAAAACAACTATTTGGTGTTACAACTCACATAAGTGTGGCAGTATAAGTAGCCAGCTAACAATCAATACAATCAATCCAAGAATAATTATATAAGAAGTAAAAATTTATTTGTACGAAGCAAAGAAATTTAACATTCGTCTTCATTTTTAGTCACCAAAATGACTGCTTCTGTAAATGGTCTTCTGCACCTAGTAAAAGAACATATTATTCAACGGAACTCTCCAAGTTCCAAGGACATACCTCATCGGAGTAGACTCACCGAATTTGGTTGGAGTTTGACCGTATCTGGGCGGAGTTTCAAACGGTGTCCTTGGACTCCCTAAAACATATTCACAATGATTCATATTAAATTTGGAGCTGATGAGGATCAACCAGTTCTAAAACTTAGTGAAAGTTCTACTATAAAACTGACCTCTAGAACTGGTGGAGGAAACTGAAGTTTGAGATACACTTGACCTACTGTTGGATGGATGCAGTATCTGATTTCGAAATGAATTAATACGCGGAGCTGAACGGGATGCAGGTTTGGAGGTTGAAATCTTTCCTTTTGATATGACATACACAGAACAAAAATCCGGAGCTCCTCTCAGGACGCTTCCTGGTGTGTCTTTTAATTTAAATCTAGTAGGCACATAAGCGACAAAGTTTAGGAGATGGAGTTTTACCAATGAATCAACATATTATATAAGAAAATTCTATTAATAAACCTCCTCATTTTTCAGGCAACATGTAAAGTTCTAAAACTTCTACCATCATTGAATAGAATGAGCTAATTCCTAATGCATAAATGCAAGTTCTGTACTATTACCAAAGATATTCTGATAAGCCAATGCCGTCAAAATAATACAACGAATAATATTCAAAGTTAAAAATGGGCTCAGAAAGCAAAAGCTAGGCAATGATTGTGTGTAGAAGATGGTCAGAATTGGATGTTCGGTTATCAGACTTGATTTCAGTCTTAGCTCTTATTACATGAAAATAGAAATTCATCTTTAACTATCATATTTAAGTTGAGGTTGTAATGATCCATGGGGAATTGCATACCTGAACATACTTTTCGCTGTAGCACCAAGAACGCAAACCTCGATTGCAGATAACTTAACAAATTCAATTAATGCTCTGGCAATGTCTACATCTTCCAACACAATCTCCTGACTGTGTATCTAGATACCATTGATACACATTGAGTATCAGATAACAGAAGTGTGATATATGTTTTCCTCTAAGAGAAGCTAAGTGTTGATGAGTAATTGTACACCAAATATATTTCTTTTTCAATGTTTTTTCCAAATTTAATTATGTCCTATATAATCGAAAATTTTCACTTACATCTTTGCGGGAGCAAAGAACACGGAAAGGAAGGAGCAAATCCCTTGTTTCTGCATCTAATTTATCAAAGGCATTGTGGTGTTTGGAAATTTCATTGAGCTCTGCAAGGAAAAAATAAAAGATGGGGATAAGTTCCCTCTTATTGAAGCTCATGAGAAAAAAAATATGGAAGGAAAAATCTTAATGGTAGATGGAACAAAACAAAAATCGTGTTCGAAAAACCATCAAACAATCAAGCACATTGACATGAACAATTCTTGAATTCTTTTAAACCCTTAAGGTCAAACCTTTAAAGGCAAACTCAATTATCTTGCATGCAACTTTCAGCACATCCACATATGCATGTCATTAACACAACAATAATTTGTGCATGAACCCATAATAAATACAAATATGCATGATCTATATTGATTGAATTTCCAAAAAAGGGAAAAAGAAAATGAATGAGGGACACAGATTAACTTGGTTGAGGAGCTATAGTTGTTCCTTGTGGTCTGACTTTGACATGAATCAAAAGAAGCTTTTGTCCCTTTTGACAAATTGTTTCAATAGCCCATTTCAATGCTGCTTGGCTCCCTTTATCTTTGTCTACTGCTACAGCAACCAACTTTAGGCTTGCTCGAGGAGATGACATCATTTATATTTTATTTCATCAACTCCTCTCTTTCCTTCCTATAATTTTGTTTCAAAATACTTGTAAACATTGTTTCTGAATTCTCTCAACATCTTCTTTTCATAAATGTTTGATCAATTTACACAAAATGGGGATTATCTTTATGATTTTCTCCCTAACTAATTTACATTTTGTGCATGTTTTTCCTACTTGAGCATTCAATAAGATGAGAGGCTCTTCCTTCCTAAAATGATGTGTAGGGAGTTCCACCTTTGACGGATATGGAATTTTATTTGAATGGTCATTCTAGTTGTGATTTGTCATCTACTTCTTAGTCACACCTAGTGTCTAGTGACATTAGTATTTTGGTCTGACCTCCTTCAGGCTCAACCCCAGCCTAAATTAATCATCAATCAATTTTATTCAAGTAGAAGAACTAAATTATAATGCTATTTATATTAATAATATCTTTAAGTCCCATTTTAGTTGTAAGATATATGAAAATTAGTATTTCAAGACCAAATACATACGGAGTATTTTTGAACGAGATATTAAATTATCACTTATGTTTCTCATTTTATTGAGATGAAACATTTGTACCATATAAATGTAAATTTATAATTACAATGTTTAATTGACTTGCATACAAGATATCTGATTCCAAGTCTTTTTGTAAACATGTTGTCTAATAATCGAAAACTCTATATGAGTTCTTACAATAACTTATTTATAATAATTTAATCATTCAATTATCTTCTAGAGTTTCAATAAAGTATAATTTATTTTTCTAAATATCATATTACTGTATTTCAATCCACATAAATCACTAACATATATAAAAGTGTGAATAAGGTTATGTGTTTCTTCCGTTTCTTCCATTTTTCACACTATTAATGACTAAATTACCCTTCTATCTAAAACTTAGGCAAAAATATAGTTTGATGAGATATATTATGAAAAGAATACTAATACTCCTATTAAACTAATATTTAACACATTTTTCTTCATATATGCCCTATTTAAGCGTATTAATATTCATAATTTTTCTTCGTAGACATAAATAAATAATATTAAATTAATATTAGTAGACATAATTTTCTTAAGTATATGTCCTATTTAATAAATATTAATCATTAAATGTTCTTCATAAAATAAGCCGGATAATATTAATTAATATTAATCATTAGACTCTCTTCCTTATATGCCACTACCCCAATTTCTTAAATATACTATATACTATTTTAGGTAAAAAAATAATTACTGTCCTCTCACGTTAATAATACTCATGGCCATCCTGGCCTCCTCACGTTAAACAACGATACTTTCCGTAGCTAAAAAGCTACCCAACTGTCCTCCTCTTCACATTAATGTTTCTTTTCTTTTTTATTATTATTTCTTTTGTCCTCGCTGTGCTACTTATTATTATATATATAATACATTATTCATTTGTTTCCTCTTATATAAATTTCTATTCTTTTTTTAAGTAAGAATATTAAGAAACATCCAAACATATCATATTTCAATAAAAATATTGCCATCAAATAAGCATCCCCTTTAATATTGTCATTAAACTATACTTCTCTAAAAATATTATACAATATATATATATATATATATATATATATATATATAATAATTGTGTTCAAAATTAAAATAGTCAATAATCAAATGTCAAATTAAAACAATATTTTTCATATAAAGCGAGTAATAATATTACACCACTATTTCTTGGAAAATTATTTTTAGCGAGCTTTTTCATTATTTAAGATGTAGGGAAGTGATAATGGAGTTCAACTATAACAAACGAGGGCCAAACAAAAATCATCAATTAGGTTTCAAATTTTGTTATTGTAAAATTTGACGCCACCCAGTACGATAAAAGATTGATCCTTTGTATCGAAGAAATATTTTACGAGATCATGATGGATACATATTTAATAAATATTTTTATTAAATTAGTTTAATAAGTATTTATTTAAACTTATCAAATAATTATTTTTATTAATCTCATTAAATAAAAAACAGTGAAGTACAATGTAATGAAAATACATTTCTTGTTTTACTAAAATATCAAGAATTTTCATGACAACATTGCTTTAGTGTTATGCGGCGCGTGTGTATTGTTATTGAAAGTGAGCGTTTGATTTGGAGATCACCAGGATCGAGGCAGCCAGACCCGGGGTCTCGATGCTAAATGGGCAGTGCAGCGCAGGCCCCATCGAGACCACGAGGTCCGATGGGGTCGGTCACAATACAAGTGGAGGCGATGCATTGTATAGCATTCGAGAGAGGCCTTGAGGCCATCCCGAGACCCGTCATCGGGCAGGGGTCTCGATAGTCTCGATCGATGGCGATTCGGCGAGAATAAATGGGGATTAGGTCGGCATTTATTCAATTATCAAAATATTAGATTCTATACAAATTCACTTTTTGTTTCCAAATTCAATAAGTTGTTCTCTACTTGATTTGTATTATCTGTATATCATTTAAGCTAATCTAGAGTGTATATTTGTGGGTGAGAATACTAAATTATAAAGTATTCTTTCGGTGGAGAAAACTAGTTTGATAGGACGTTGTAACAATCGTTGAGAGTTAACTTTCTGGTTGATTTGCGGCGGCCAGCAGGACGTACCTTGAGGGAGGCACGTATAAAGATACGGTGTTATTTACTTTAGGTATTTTCAATTATTGTGCATTCGATTACGTAGAATATTACGCTCGGAGGAGTTTGGGTGTTGATATATACTTGTTTAGTTATATCGTTCGTTACGACAATTGGTATCGAGGCTTGGTTGGCTTGAGTCTAGATATAGTTTATCACACGAAATTCAAATGGCAAATCACGAGAAAGGTGTATCGACATATGCTGTAGATAAATTCGATGGGTTGATTTCGCCCATTGGAAGATGAACATGGAAGATTATTTGTATGGGAAGAAGCTTCATAAGCCTTTAGGCGAGAAGCCCGCAAATATGGAGGTGAAGAAGAGTAGAGCGAGCTAGATGGAGCAAGTCTTGGTATAGTCCTTGAGACCGTCTTGTCACAGAAAGCGTTGTTGCCAATGTAGCGAAGAGACTTCCCGCGACAAAGGGCTTGATGATAGCTTTGTCGGGTTATATAACCATCCTCCCAACGATAAGGTACGGTTGATGAAGCAAGCATTTCACTTGAGAATGTCAATGAACACTCCGATTGCTAGGCACCTTGGCCAATTTCAATAGTTTGATAAATCAGTTGTCTCGCATTGAGGAGTTAACCGAGATGAATTACAAGCATTGATACTATTGGCATCTCTTTGCGGATAGTTGGGAGCGATGAGAAATTGCTGTGAGTAATTCAGTCGGGAGAAATGAAGTTGGCAGCTTAAGGTAATTGTTCGAAGGAAAGGTAATACATCCGAGAAGAAGTTCGGAAGAGTGATGGGGTTGACAAAGGTTCTGCATTGAATGTAGAAAGGGGTAGGAACTATGACAAAGGAAGCGTCAAGAATAAATGGAGGTCAAAGTCAAAGAGGAAAAGGTAAGTCAAAGTTTGGAGGACGTACTCTTAGTCTTTGAGGATGTGAGACTAGTCACGTATTTGCGGCCCGATCACGAGGCATCGGTAGTCGTGAGGGCGCCGTTTGATTATGCGGATGCTCTACTCTTGTCTATTGATTGCTCTAGAAATTCTTGGATTCTTGATTCGGGGAGCATCGTTTCATACTCGCCCGCTCGGGATATAATGTTGAATTATAGTGGAGATTATGGAGTCAATTCATCTTCTAACGGTGAGCACTAAAGATTGAAGAAGGTATGGGAGATCACGAACTTGAAGTTGTTAGATAGTTCTACTGAGATTGACTAAAGTGAGGCATGTACCGAAGTTGGTGAAGAGCTTGATTTCTGTGAGTCAGCTGGATGAGGATGGTTGCGAACTACGTTTGAGTGAAGGCAAGCTGAAGGTAGCTCGAGAGTCACCCGATGGCCCCTTGGCAGGAGTGCGAATACTTTGTACCTTACTGGGAGTTCTCAAATGACTATAGCTGTTGTTGATAGTTCTGAGAAGACGATGTTGTGGCCGCTGACCGATTGGGCCACATGGCTGAAAGGTATGGCTTCCTTGTTTCAAATAATGTGATACACGAGCTCAAATACATTTGATAAATCATGTCTACTTGAGTTGTGTTCTAGGGAAGCTGAGAAAGAAGTCGGTTTGCTAAGCGGGCGTTGAGCCTAAATCGAGGGCTTGAGTTAGTTCACCGCAGAGATGTTTGGGGACCGGCTGTTGAAGTTGTGGGAGGTTCATCGTGTTATGTAACCTTCATTGATGATGCACGACGAAGGATTTGGGTTTATTTCTTTTGAAAATAAATCCGAGAGTTTGTGTCTTCAGAAATGGAGAGCTATGGTTGAGAATGAGGCAATTTGAGAGTGAAGTGTTTGAGATCCGTGATAAGGGGTGAATACGGTATGGATTTCGAGCAATATTGTGCCGAGAATGGAATAAGGAATCTGAGAAGACTATTCGGGGAACACTGACGAGCGAATAGGCGAGAGAGGAGATGAGCAGGGCTGAATGAGCGTGCCGAAGTATGAGGTTACAGCGTAGGCACCAAGCGTTACAGGCGGGCCGCAATCAATCTGCTTGCGCTTCTTGATAAGCGAGAGGACCTTGATCCTCTGAATTTCGAGAATTCCGAAGAGAAGTGGAGTTCTAAGAAGGTAAATTACTCTTTCCTGAAAGTATTTTAGTTGTTTAGCGTGTTCATGTTGATGCAAATGCTAGAAATAAGCTTGAAGCAAAATCTAACATTTGCTACTTTATTGGTTATGGCGACGCTGAGATGGGATACAGGTTCTATGATTTGAAGAACCGGAAGATCATTCGAAGCAAGAATGTGGTCTTGATGAGCAGTGTTATCACCGAGAGCCAGACAGAAAGTGTTAGAGAGAGAAAGTGGAAGGAGAAGTCACAAGCGAAATACCGAAGAAGTCAAATGCGCGGGGAGAAGGCGTGACTCGGTTCTTCCAAATGGCATGTCTTAGATCATACTTGCTCTGAATCAACACGAAGATCCTTTTTCTTTGATATACGCTGCAGAGAGATGGAGTTCGGATGGAGGGGAGGCGGCGAGTCGATGACAACATTTCTGTCAACGATCAACAGGTAGAGATTGTACCTGATAGTGATGAAGATGTAGAGACACCTGGTCTCAGAAGAAGTATCCGTGCCAGAAGACCAACTCAGAGGTATTCTCCTTCTGCTAACTTTCTGCTGTTAACTGACAGAGGCGAGCCTGTTAGTTATGTCGAAGCAGTACATTGTGATGATGCGATCAAGTGGGGAGTTAGTGAAGAGGAGATGGAGTCATTGTTGACAAACATGGCGTGGGGAGTTAATTATTAAAGGCCGGACGAGAGAAGAATATTGCGGGAATAAATGGGTCTACCGAATCAAGGAGGAGCAGGATGGTAGCAAGCCCTTCTGGCTTCGTTTGGTTGTCAAGGGATTCAACGAGAGGGAAGGGTGACCGACTACGAAATATTCTCACCCGTAGTCAAGCTTGTGACAATCAGGCGTGCAGGAATTGGTAGCGAGAGATGATGCGCACCTTCATCGAGATGGATGTAAGCTGCGTTTTCATGGTGATCTAGATGAAGAGTTATTAAATGAAAGGCGATGGAAATACTATGGATATATGAGTATAAATACAAATCCATAATTCCAGGGATCTTAAAGTGCATACTACATTATTTAAAACATATATATTTACAATATATAAATAAGCAGAGTACTTACATTGCAGCGGAGTAAATTCCACTAAAGTTCCGCGCAGCTTAGAATTCCTGACATGAATTTGACTTCCTTCATTTCCTTTGTTGTAATATCAATCGTATGATATCTCTAGTTGGTCCACACCGGGAGGGTTGAATCAAAACGATTTATGCTAGTAAACAAGGATGAACAAAACCCAGGAAAAACCCCCAAAATTCTTGGAGAATTTCGGCCGGTACTTTAGGATTTTGAAATAAAAATTTTCTCAAAAACTATTATGGAAAAAACCTAAAGTTTGCTTATGTAGGGCTAGAGTTAAGAATGGCAGATAAGCAACTCCCGTTAAATGTGCTTGACTCGTTAACTCTATTAGTTCATTAAGACACTAATGAGTTGCTAATGAGATTGAACTATTTGAGTAAGCCAATTAAATAGTAATGAGTAAATATCAATAATCTTTCAAGTTATCGATAAATACTAAAATTACTCGAATCAATTAAATAACTATTTAATTGATTCTATTTATTCAATCGATATTCTACATAAAATGTAGAGACGCCTTAATTGAGAAATACATTTCTCAATTATATAGTTCTCTTAATTTCATACATGAAATATAACTTCCATGTCATGTATGTGTGTGACCTTGAAGCTCGAGATAATAGTAAGTTGTATAATAATGATAATTGACCAATTACTATTATTATAACGATTAATGAAGTAAGATCTAGCAAATCGCTCATAACCTTAAATTATCATGAGAACCCACACTAGTAATATCTGATTACTAAGTTGAACACTAGGATTCGATAATCGCGTTTAACTTGGTAAATGAATTGATACACAATTATGCTTAGCGGGCACAATAAATGGAATCAATTCTCATTGATTTCCAACACTCCCACTTTTGCCCAGCAGGCGATTATCTTAAAATTCCTTTATCCACTTGCGATCTCTAGTATTGATAACCATAAGAATTATTAATGGTGGCTTATGACTTTCTTTTCAGTATAGGCCGAATAAGCATTTTATGGTCCCGTAAACCAATCGAGTACCAAGCGTGGCAAGGAAGGCTGAGATCTTCCTTGTATATCAGGGCGGATGAATCCCTCCCAATATATCAACATCTATCGCTACACTCCTTTGTGTGACCAAGCATATGCCGTTATAATCCCCATTTCAAGCGGACGTTTAGTCATAATTCAATCTGAGCTTGTATAGCCACGGATAGTTATATATGGTAGGTCTAAGAATTGTGAACCTAAAATTCTAAACAAAATGTCATAGGACACGAGATATACATATCTTCTATGAATTCGTTTCGGTCCTTATTACCCGACTCAGTCACGGACCGGAAGCCAGTATTGATCCCCAGTCTGCCATTGCCCGGTAGTCAATCTTGATCACTAATCAAACACCATGTTAGTCATATGATGTTTGTCGCCTTTCTAACTATCGACATCGACCAAGGCCTTTTGGCTATCCTATGTTTCTAGGCTTGAAGAGGTGTAATCAACGGTTCGTATTTGCCTGCAGAAACATAGACTAACACAGGGATTTAACCTTTTAAACAAATGAGGGATCTGTTCACGTGTATATTGTATGAATTTAAACATATAGACTGAAAACAAATATATTAAAATATAAACTTAATAATATTCAAATATTTGTTCACATAACACAATAGATACATCTTGACTCCCAGCTTAACCCTACTTGCCCGCTCTGACATCTGTCTAAGACTATGTTCATTTGCGTCTTCCGTAAATGCTTTTGCGACTTCTTGGTTTAGTAAAGGGTCGGCGAATTAACCCTCTGTTTCTACTTTACATACTTTGACATCACCACTATGAAAGCGTATCTCTAATCGGTGATACTTTACAGTGGGTATGGATTTGTGATAATGCTTTCCGAGGAATTCACTTAGTTTGGTATTGCCCGTGTGTCACAGCGACTCATTTGGTCCTGTGCTAGGTACTACACCGAGCTCAGATCCTGAGGCCCTAGCCAATCGACATGCTTAACACTTAACGGCTTTGGAAAGCGGCTGCGATGTACTCGGATGCGTGGTAGAATCGAAGCAGCGGTACTGCGTTTTGGAACTCCTCGAATCTTGCTCCGCGTTGAGACAAAATACATACGGTGGGAGCGATGGTCGTCTGCGTCGGTTTGGCTTGAAGGTCGGCGTGCCACATCGCGCTAACTGTCTCCACCATATACCAAAGAAAAGCATCTTTAGTTCTTCTCGGATACTTGAATGCACTTCGCTGCTTGATACAGTGGCTTTACTTTGGATTAGGCAGTATCTTGGTTACACTTAGTCATAGACACATCGGTCTAGTGCTTGTGACATGGCATACATGATGGATCCTATAGCCGGCGTAAGGTATGTCCTTCATTACGTTCATCTCGGCACTAGTAGTGGGATGCATGCTCTGTGAGTGCAGTTGAACTCCATTATGCCGTGGGTGATTGCCACTTCTTGGAATTACTCATGTTGAACCAACGTTACCTTATTCACATAAGTATCGACAAGGATTCGATCGGCCTCTGGCTCGATCTCGGTGGATCTTTATTCCAAGTATATATTGTGCTTCGCCTAAATTTCATTGAGAAACATTTGCCTGACGATCGCAGGCGAGTTTAGTAACTCTACGTTATTTCAATGATAAGTATATCGTCGACATGCAAGGACTATAGATGATACATAACTCCCACTTACCTTCTTGTATACACAAGATTCTTCGTTCTTGATGAAACCAAACTCTTTGATTTAGGATTCATCAAAAGCGTAGATCAGCTAACGGATACTTTCTTAAGACCATAAATGGACTTTTCTGACTTAGAAATGCACTTCTTGGGTCCTTTTTAGGACATGTAAAGCACAGAGGTTGTACCGTAGCACATCTTCCTCTAAATTTCCATTGAGGAAGAGGTCTTTACATCCATTGCCATATTTCATAGTCATGAAATGCGTGATAGCTAAGATTATCGGATAGTTTAAGCGTAGCATTTAGCGAGAGTAAAGTTTAAATCGTAGTCACGACTCCGTGAACTTGTTTGAAACCTTTCGCTACAAGTCTAGCTTTGAAAACATCAACGTTTCCGTCTTTATCATGTTTCTTCTTAAATACCCATTTACATTCAATAGGGCGAGCCTTGTTTTGGTACATAGAATCCATCTCAGATTGCATGACTATTTGCCATTTGTCAGCATCCTTGTTATTCATTGCTTCTTTGTAAGAAGTGGGCTCGTCACTTTCAATGATGAAAGCTTCACCATACCGGTAGCTGCGGTTGATGGCGATCACGTTGGATCTCACAGGGTTGAATTCTTCAGGTTTCACGTGGATCGAGCTTGGGTGTCTCTATGAAAGAAGGTTCCAATTCTTGTGGTGTGTCAGATGCCTCTGCATTAGATGCATCGACATTGACTTCATCAGCTTGAGCTTCATCAAGATGAACACCATTACTTCTAGTCCTTCTGGACAAATATTCCTTTTCAAGGAATACTCCTGTTCTAGCAATGAAGATTTTATTCTCCTGCTTCAGGTAGAAGTAGTAACCAAGCCCCATTTTCACTTGGATATCCTATGAAATAGCATTTATAGTTGGGCGCAAGTTTATCTTTTGTTAATCTCTTAACATAAAAACTACGGCTTCCAAATCTTTAGAAAACCCAACTTAGGGAACTTCCCCGAACCCCGCGGTGCTAAGGGAGTTTTATCTGTGACTTGGTTGGACGCTCACATTTTAAGGTAAGTGCCGGCAGCTTAAGTCGCCTCCCAGTGGCGGTAGATCGAGATAGGCTCATCATAGATCGAACCATATCCAGAAGGGTTCGATTTCTCCTTCCGGACACGCCGTTATCTTGGCGTTCTGAGTGAAGTTGTGAAACAATACCCGCGCTCTACAAGATGGTATTGAACTTCGTGACTCAAATATTCTCCACCTACATCAGGACGAATCTTTATTACATCTTGTTCAATTGGTTTTGTACTTCATTTGGAACTCCTTGAATTTCTCAAAGGACTCGTGTTTGTATCATCAGATACACAAAACCGTATCTCTGTAATCAAATCGATAAATGTAATGAAGTAGTTATAGCACTCACTTCTTTGCGGTGTGTTCGTTGGTCGCATTACATCAAATTAATGTATGATCCCCCAATAAATCACTTGCCACTTTCATTTAAGCTAGTAGAAGAAGGCATTTTGGTCATTTGCCCCGGAGAGCCAAGGGCTAAAACCTTCGTATGATTCATAATCGAAACCTTGATATTCCACGGAGTGGAGTTTAACGATTCGGTTCACCGTTAATGTGACCTAGAAATACGCATCGTATAATTCATATTCGAAACCTTCAAGTATTCCACGGGTGAGTTTTCTTGATTGGTTCTCGTTAATGTGACCTGATGCTGCAATGCCATAGAGTATGTTTGGTTTAAGTCGTTTTGCTTATTCCTTTTTAAGTTTATGTTATATGACTCATTAATCATGTCTAAAGCATTATGAACCGTTCGAAGGGAGGAAGCGGTACCAAAATCTTGCCCGTTCCACCGTCCTAAAATTCATCGGGATCTATTGAAAATGAAAAACCATCATTATTCAAAACGAGAAATAGAAATAATATTCACACCCTTGCAGTGCATAGTAAACCGGAGATAAGTTCAAGAAAACAGGCCCGTGGGCAAATTTAAACTAATGGATCTACTTGAGGGGACGCTGACATGGCAATTTCCCTTGCTTAGCAGATCCATTTCCCTACCAGTCTTCTACATGACGAGTTCACACGCATATTCGACAAATGAGAACCACAACCGATTATACAGCACCCACGAAGTAGAATTAAGTTGTACAAACTTCAATAACATAGATACACATGGGCGGTCGTGAGACATTCTTCACCATCATGCAGCGAACTTCTATGAGAATTAGAGCTTCCCGATTCTAGGTTTTCCTTGATAATGACACTTGTCATCGCCCTGGCTCCTCCTTTCCGGCAACAGGATTACTCGAACCCTTGGCCTTGCCGGTAACTTCTTCTTCTTCTTGAATTTCTTCTTGTTTTGGACCACCAAAACAGAAGGAGTAGAGATTTTAGTACTACCAGTTAAATGCCGGCATTGTGATCATCTTGTCTGCAGTTCGTTTAGAGATAACTCAAACTTGTGCATATTGAAGTTCATGACAAGCGAGAGAATTTAATGCAGAAGAGACTTCGAGGATGAGATCCGCAGCCCGATTCTTTGGAGACAGCGGTGCCTAGGCGTTGGTCGTCGGCCGAGCCAATCATTTTAATAAATATGAGGGCTTGCGGCTGTCCGTTCCCAACTGGCGTCACGAGAGCTGAGGCGGTGGTGTCATATCTCTAGATTTCTAGCTTCCTTTGAATAATTCCTCAAGTTGCCGGTATATGTCATATCTTACCTTTTTCATATTGAATTTGGAGCGAGGTTCCGTATTAGCAACATGAGACATTGGACATCCTAGCATCCAGACTTGTGCTTTGGGATCCCTTTTCTCGATGGGAGGCACTATCATTAGGTTTCGCAGGAACCTTATTGTTAAATACGATAATTGATCCTCTCTTTGCTTGAGAATGATTCTCAAGTTTCGAGACCACTCGTCGAAATTCGAGTTATTCAGCTTGCACTTTTCAAGTCTTTGGCAGCTTGATTCTTAGGAAGTAGCAATAGTGGTAGCCATATTAATTCTACAGAATCAGTAAATAAAATACTTGAGACTTCGATGAAACTATCATGCTAAAAACACAAATAAATTGTAAAGTAAATACTAATACTTCAAATCTCACGAAATATATTAGTATCGAGACCTATTACACTTAAATTCAAGCGGCATAACTACTTACATTTTGAATCAGTTATAATAATGAGTTGTCAACCAATTACTTAAAACTTCATGCTCTTGTGTCTAGCATCTCTTACAAGATGCTACCCAACATTGTATCTCCGAAAACCGGTTAAGCGTACCAATTAAACCAAAGTATTTGCCCAGATTGATCATCAAAGAAAGCCCTGACGTTAGTGGAAATCACTTAGCATGATCGTTGTCATATGAAATGCAACATTAAGCTTACCCGCCGTCACGGTGTGCCCAATTGATGCAATTGATTACAACACTTTAAAATTGACGATACTTTGTAAAATTTTAATTGGTGAATTATTATTCATTGTTTTCATTTTACTCATGCATCTTAGCACATAATCAAGCGATACATGCAACATGAAAAAAAAAGTAATGCACATTCGAGAGATATACGACCCATGGCCCACTAGAACCTATTACAAGTATTTATCAAATACTAACATAAGTCTAATTCTTGTATCTTGTACTTGGATCCGTCCGAAGGTCCACGAAGTACCGCCGCATGAAATGATGTTAGGTATCTTCGGCATTCTGGCCAATGCGGTTAGAACCGGAAAAATAAATAAATGGGCCATATCATATACTCGCCATTACAAAATATAGGCACTTTATTAAATCATATAAATGAACTTAATAAATATTTTTAAATAGCATTGGAAGCATGTTTGTAGTATCAAATTAATTAATCCATTGTAATTACACATATTAAAATTAATTAATATAAACTCAATTATCATACACGTGTCAATTAATAATTGTGCAATAATTATTAACCATATACATATCATAAGAAATGCTTATCACAAATATATTCTAAAATACATTAAGTAGTGAAATTGTTACCATAATTGTTATATCAACTTTTAAATTAATTTAAAAGATATAATATAAAGGAAATTAATTAATTATAAATCACATAATTAATTACAATTAGTGGAGTGATTAAAATGACAAATAATCAATAAAAACAGTAACTAGTCCCATAATTTTAGGAAACCCAAATAAGGAATAAATTCGGAATTAGGGTTTTATAAAATTAGAACTGCGTCATAATGGGCTCGGGCGGTGGGCTACGGCGGTCGGCCATCGACACGTGGCACCACCGTGTAGGTTGTCGTCCGACCGTCATTTGGTACCAAAATCGCCCGATCCGACACGGGCCGCCCGTAAGTCGCGGAAGTCGATCGGCCCGATTTATGGTAATATCTGCATATTGCTTCGGTTTTGATTTAATTTAATTCGTTTGTAAAATAGTTTTGGAGGTTTTAAAATTTTTCAAAATTTGTGAAATTCAAACACGTTAAACTTCATAATTTTCTTGAACAAATCCCACTGGTCGTTCATTAAAATAAATTTTTCATATTTAATTATTAATTAAATCAGAAATCTCAAAATTGTTTTGAGGCACTTAGAAAAATCCAAAAATGATGAAATTGTGGAATCGCTACATTTCATGGGGTTCCAAGAAAAAATTAGGTTTTAATTTTACAAAAATTGTACACTCCTCAAACGTTTTACAAAACTATTTTGAAACAAAAACCAATTAAATCGTCCCTTTTAATTTATGAAACAAAATTTATGTTAACAAAATATGATAAATACATCATCATAGCTTGTAACACATGTGTAAATCAATAATCAAAGAACATGGTGATTTGTTTACTCATCATATATTTATCAATTAATAACCTTGAGGAGTAATAAAAAAATGTAAATGTAAAGCAACTTTAATTTGGCTCATGATGCAGTGGAAATACCGCGGATATATAGTATAAATACAATCCATAATTCCACCCAAGGATCTTAAAATTTGCATACTACATTATTAAACAAAACATATTTACAATAGCAAAATAAGCAGTACTTACATTCTGTGAGGTAGATTCCACTAAGTTCCACACGCTTCAAATTCACAACGTGAATTTGACTTCCCTCGGCTCCTTCTTGTTGTAATATCAATCGTATGATATCTCTAGTTGGTCCCTTTGAGGAGAGGTTGAATCAAGAAGAACACTAATTTATGCTAGTAAACAGGATGACAAAACGGAAAAACCCCAAAATTCTTGGGAGAATTTGGGCCGGGGGGGTGGCTACTTTTGGGATTTTGTGATAAAATTTCTCAAAACTTATTATGGAAAAAACCTAAAGTTTGCTTATGAGGGCTAGGTTAAAACGAGCCAGATAAGCGACCCGTTAAAATATTAGCTTGACTCGTTAACTCACATTAGTTCGTTAAGACACTAATGAGTTGCTAATGAGATTGAACTATTTAATTAAGCCAATTAAATAGTAATGAGTCAACTTATCATGTCTTTCAAGTTATCGATAAATACTAAAATTACTCAAATCAATTAAATAACTATTTAATTGATTCTATTCAATACGATATTCTACATAAAATGTAGAACGCTTGTAATTGAGAAATACATTTCTCAATTGCTATAGTTCTCTTTAATTTCATACATGAAATATAACTCAAATCACTTGTATGTGTCTTGTGACCTTCTAGGCTTTCGAGATAATAGTAAGTTGTATAACAAAAGATAATTGACCAATTACTATTGGCCCATAACGATTAATGAGTAAGATCTAGCAATCGCTCATAGCCCCTTAAATTATCATGAGAACCCTTTAGTAATATACAATTGCTAAGTTGAACACTAAGTTCTGATAATCACATTTAACCCAACTGGTAAATGAATTGATACACAATTGTTGCAACGGGCATAATAAATGGAATCAATTGTCATTTGATTTCAAACGAAGCAACCTCGAGCTTTGAGGTTAGAGAAAGATTTGGTCTGCCTTGAAACGGGAGAACATGCGAGCACAGGGGAAACAAAGGCTCGAGAGGCGATGGAATATTACCTTTGATAATAACTTTATCAAAAGGTTTGAAGTTTGTAAGTTGTGGGGGCGGCCATTTTGCTTTGTTACATAAAATTTTTCAAAAGATTATGTTATCTTACTTCTTTATGTTGATGATATATTGATTGTGGGAGCTAATTTGCAAAAGGTTAACATGTTAAAGAAAGAGTTGTCGATTAGGTTTGCGTGAAAGACCAAGGTAGAGGCGAAGCAAGTGCAGGGATGAGAATAATCGAGGAGATGGGGATTCTCGAAGTTGACACAAAGAAGAATACGAAGAAGGTGTCAGCGATTGACATCTTTGGATGCAAAGCACATGAAAGTACCAGATTAGTTGCTCATTTTCAATTATCGGTCTGACATTCACACGAGGCGAAGATGATTTAGAGTATGGATAAGGTGCCTTATAAGCCTGCGTTAGGTAGTCTTATGTAATGCTATAGTGTGCACTAGACGTGTGCGCATCTTTGTGGGAAGTTGTCGGTAGATGTAATAATACAACCAGGGGAAAGAACATTGGGAAGGCGTAAGTGGATTTTGAGATACGAATAGTAGTCTTGAAAATCCTTGTGTTTCCGTAAATCTAGTGCGGGGTTAGTGGGATATGTAGATCTTCGCGGTGGTGATGTTGATAGTAGAAAGTCTACTTAGTGGATATGTATTCACGTTTGAGTCTTTGCTATTAGGCTTGGAGATCGAAGTTGCAACCAATAGTAGAATTGTCTAGTTTGAGGCGAGGAATATGTTGCTATGGCGGGCGGATGAAAGAGATGATGCAGTTGAGACTTTCTTGAAAGAGCGAGATCTTGAGCATGGATGTAACACCTTATCTTTATGGAAGTAGTCGAGTCATTTATACGGCTGAAAATCCCGTCTTCGTGCGGACAAAGCACATAGGGCCGAGGTTCCGGCTATACGTTACGTATTGGAGAATGGGGTCTGAAGCGACAAGATTCTAGGAGATCGAAATCCAGCTGATATGTTTACAAAGGTTGTAAGCAAGGAAAAGCTGAAGTTGTGTTCGACTTGATTAACTTATCGAGGCAGTAGCTCGAGAAGGTCTTCTTCTTGAGTGGAAGTCTTGAAGACGTTGATTTGAAAAAGCTTCAAGTGGGAGATTGTTGAGTTTGAAGGCATTTTTTCAAGTTTGGAGATGCGGGGGATCGAGGCACGTGAGACGGGGTCTCGATGAAGTGCCGATGCACAAATGGAGGCTGAGTACGTATGGAGCCCGTCGAGACCACGAGGTGCGATGGGGTCTCAGTGGAGGCAGTCGTGTATGGCTATTCGAGGGCCTTCGAGGCCATTCGAGACCCGTCATCGGGCCGAGGGGTCTCGATGAGGTCTCGATCAGAGGCGGTTCAGCTGAATAAATGGGGATTAGGTCACATTTATTCAATATCCTAAAATATTCCATTTTCTCTCTAGAATTCCTTTTGTTCGAATTGATAGAGTTGTTACCTACTTGATTTGTATCATCTGTATATCATTTTTAAGCTAAATCTAGAGTGTATATTTGTCATTGAGAATACTAAATTATAAAGTATTACTCAATTGGAGAAAACTTAGTTTGATAGGACTTTGTAGCGATCATTGAGAGTTAACAGTTGATTTTACGACAACGGGGCGTACCTTGAGGGAACGTATAAAGATGCAGTGTTTATTTACTTTTCGGTATTTTCAATTGTTAATGCATTCAGTTACGTAGAGATATTAGACTCGGAGGTTTGGGTGTTAATATATACGTTTGAGTTATATCGTTAGTTAAATAGTGTGAGCTAATTCTTCAAGATTGAAAGAGTATAGAGGAGCCTGAAGCATGGACACAAAGAGAGGAGATCACGAGTTGATAGAACTTATGGGGGGAAGAGTTTTAAGCGTATCAAGCGAGGTTGCTTTTGCTGATGCCGGTTGTAATGATCTAGGAGGAGAGAAATGTAAGATGTTTCAAAAATATCGATAGAGAACCGGATAGATTGGTGCAAAGAGTGGTGGGGGCTGTCTAGAATCGAGCTAGTTCCTGAAAACAAGTAAAGAAGACTAAAGAAAATTGATTGATTAGCTTAGATTGGGGAGTTGACCCTTGTATTTTTAAGGCTTAGTTGTTGATTATTTCCTTTTTTGCTCATGTCTTTTGTTTATGGTTTAGTAGGGGTTGGTGAAGCCAAGGATACTTCCTTGGGCTTTCTTGTGTAAAACTCTTTTCAATATTCAATAAAAAAGCTAATTCTGAAAAAAAAAAATCGAAAATTTAAGTGAAAATCCCTTATTGACCTCTTTGAAAAAGAATAAAGAATACAAAATTATAGTAATAATATATCAACCATACATAAACAATAAAATTTTATTTTCATAAGAATATATAAAACCATATCAACAATAACCTATTATACTATATATAATTTAAAAAGTAACAACAAAACGAAATTGTCAAAAAATTAATTATATGGATTTGAAAAATACAACTCAAAATAATTGTTAGGATTGAATATTAAATTTAAAAGTAGTTATACCAATCTAGGTCAGTTCATTTTAACAATATATTGCACTTTTAATGATACATGCTTTTTGATCGGTTCGGGTTGCTTAAAATTCTTTATGATATTATCGCCCAGAAATTTACAATATAAATAAAATAGTTGAATATAAATCTTTCTACAACATGATAAATAAAATTGTGATAGTTCTATATTAAATTAGTTATTAAATTGAGTCATAATTGTATTCTTAAGGCGATATTAAATTGTGAAATATATATAATAAGGATTTCGTATTTTAATGACCTTTCACTACAAATAAAGTTTCATTATCAACACTGGAGTACCAAAATTATTTCATTAATATTATCATTATAAATAATGTGTTTGTTGAAACTAATTACCACTTTCTCAAGTGCAATTATATTTGATTGATTATTTAAATAATGTAATTTTGAATGTTAATCTTATTATTAAATTTATATGTTTTACTAAAAAGTGTTATTACATGATTGACATATAATATTTAAGTTTATAAAAATTATTATTTTTTGTTGAATATGTATTAAGAATATATATTAATAATTTAAGTAATATTACTAATAAAATTATACTTGAAATAAAATGTACTAAAAAAGAAAACATTTATTATCCACAAAAAAGGAATCCAGTCGTGCTATAAAATTGATACTATTAATTTTATAAAAGAAATTTACATGTCATCGTGATACATTGTAATTTTCGCTTAGTATATTCAAAAGGTTAGTCATTGTCCAATATATTGAAAATAAAACATTAATAAAAAAATATAGGTCAAGTTTACACGATTTTCGAATGATTTCGAAATTAAACATAAAAAATATCTAAAACATTTGAGACGTAATTGTAGAATCGTATGAAGTAAACTCTTAATAACTCAAATATTTCAATCCACATTAATAACAAACAAATTCACCATATAATCACATAGAACATAATAAAAATGCAAAGTTAAATATGTATGTCATACTATTGATAAAATTATATACTCATGTAATACTGAATAAAAAAATAATGCATAAAATGTCTAATAATGTAGTTCAAACTTATAATCCATCATCCGGATGGCTTGAATATATTCAAATATTTCTTCTGTTAACTCAACTGAATTAAGTTCCCGAAAATATAGATATCTGCTACAAGCATCATAAATCTTCCGACATACTTTCATATATACAATGGATTCAGCCGTGAACTTGGATAGCGAGACGACCTCCAATTAGTTCAACACTAAAACTTCCTATTTAACAAGAAAAATGTCTCACCAAGAATGTTGTGATAAAAGCCAGTATTTATTTACTACGTCGAAGCACCATCTTCAATCGGAGGCCATACTTTGTTCAAAGATACGAGTCCCTGCAAGAACGAAAATCGATATAAGATGTACTACTTGGATTCAAAGGTTTCATGGAACCTTGAATTTATGGCATTGCCTGTCAGGAAAAGAAAATTCATTAAGAAAGCAACACAGGGAATGATGACACTGATGTAGTAAAAAACCAAAACTACAAATTAAATGGTTTTGATCTTTCATTTCATGGCAAAGACCAACATTAGTGCCATGTTCCAAGTTCCTCATATTTTTTTAGTTGACACCACTAACCAGAGAATAGGTATCTTAAGATTGGTAAAAATAATAATTTGTGATGTGTGTGTTTTTAGATGACATCTTTACACAATTGTTCAAATTTGTGAGTTTTTTTTATAAACGACTTACTGTGGAAGTGAAATAGGCAAACCATGTTTGGTGCTAGCTGGTTTATTCAACTGGATGCAATAAGAAACACCCAAAAGAACATATCGGAAAACTCGAGGTTTAAGGATGGTATTTACACATTTTATACACCTAGGTTATGACTTGAGGACAGCTCCCTCAACAATTTTCCATCCTGATTTCCCACAGGTCATCTCATATCTGGTAGTGTATGCTGTATTATACGAGTCATTGTGTTCTGGATGCACCACATCAGTTAGTTGAGCTGACTCTTCGAGAGTTGCTTCCACAACAGCACGCCGGCCATCGAGGGAGACAGTTACACTATCAATGTTGAGGGTTGCTAGGGTGTAATTCCAATACCAACCATGAGCTGCAATTTCAGCAGCACGATCAGTCCAGACTTTTAGCATCTGACCATCCAACACCTGGTATGATGATGTATTCTATATAGTGTCAAGTATCAATGGCAATAACGAATGCTATTTCTAGATTACATTCTAACAATGATCAAAACAACTCAAGGGCTCAAAACAAAAGAAAAAACTTAACGGCACATTGATAATCACATTCTGCTAAACCCAACAAATAAATGTTTTAGAAGTACAAATCTGCAAAGCGAACTCTTGTTATAGCCCATAAAATGCTCGTGATAGTTTTGAATTTTGATTCATAATATGACCAACTAATTATCTGAACGGATCCTCTAATACTTTGATTCCACGATCATATGATTCATATCATCATCCCTTAATTAAAGATGACAACACAGTGCGGCTAGCATATTTTCATCCCTCAATTTATTTAATATTCTCTACTTTTATGTCTTACTAGTAAAGAAGACGTGCGATGCACGACATGCAATTGATTTCTCAAATATTTGATACATTTTTTATGTTTAATTCAAAATTATTCTAAAATTGTGTAAACTTACACTCCTTGATTTTTTTAATTAATATTATTTTTTGAGAGGATATTTTGATCACGAATAACTCTTTAAATATAAGATGAAAATGCGATAAAATCTGATGATTAAATATTTTTAGATCAGTAGTATCAATTTTATATACGACATGTTACTTTTGTGGATAATATTTGTTTGTTTTCTAGTACATTTTATTTCAAGTATAATTTTATTAGTAATAATATTTAAATTATTAATGTATTATTATTAATACATATTCAAAATAATAATAAGTTTTTATAAACTTAAATAATACTCCCTCCGTTTTTTTGGCGTTTTGAATATCGAGTTGGAGCTTTGTATCGATTGTGCTTAAACTATATGTTCAAAAATTAAAAAACATAATATTATGGTATTTGTAAGGCGAATCTAATGATATAAATTTTATATTTATTAAAATAATAGTAAATTATCTTTCAAAGTTTTCAGCTCGATATCTGAAAATGTCAAATAAAAAAAAAAGCGAAGGTAGTATATGTCAGTAGTATGTAGTAATATTTTTTTAGTAAAACATTAGTAATATATTAACATCAAAATTACATTATTCGAATAATAATCAATCAAATACAGTACTAACTTGACGAATATATAATTAGTTTAGTGAAAGATCTTGATTTAAACGTCTGATATTTCTTTTACATCAGCCCAAGAAAATATTTTTTAAATGACACATTAATCGTAATGCGTATTTAAAACCTTCGATTGCCGTCAATAACGGGAACACGTTATTTATAATGATAATATTAAGGAAATGATTTGTTATTCCCACTTGTATGTTTATACATGATTTTGTTACATAAAGTTAGAAAATCACGAGAAAATTTCAGCTACGGCATGGAAAGCTATACCGAATAGTTTGGGGGTATTCGGTATCTTCGATTTTATACATGGGCAGCGAAAATAATTTATTGAGATCCTAATACTAGTATATGACTTTGTCATTTATTTGTTAGCGAAGCTAAAATTATTAGTTGTTGACATCTGTTATGATTCAAAGTGCGTGATAATAATAATAATAATAATAATAATAATAATAATAATAATATGATAATTCTTCCCAGCATATAAAAGATATCTTTACGTATTAATTGTAAATACGCAAATTGTGTGAATATCGTAAATATGACATTTGTAATCATTCACGATGATATACCTGTCGGGATTGAAAAAGATATATATCAGTATCTGCAGTGAGATGTCGTAGAGAGATAAAAATATTCTTTAATGTCGATGTTTTAAATTTTTATGGATCTCTGATATATAAAATTTATATCTATAAGAATTCAAGTAATAATAATAATAATAATAATAATAGTAATAATAATAATAATAATATCATAAACATATAATTATTTAACTATTACATATTATAATAATAATAACAATAGTTCTACATAATAATAAATAATAATAATAATAATTTTACACAAAGCATATGATTATTTAACTAATAGCTATTATAATAATAATAACAATAGGTCTACATAAAATATATTATTATTTGTAGTAGTTAATTAGCATTAGAACTTCGTGAGTTATCAATTAAAGAGGTAGAATTATTAATTAAAAAGACAATATTTTTGCTTAACTTAGATTTTTAGAGAGAAGAGTAATTTAGTTATTAATAGTATGAAAAGGGAAAGCAAGGAAGAAAGCAGCCTTATTGACAACATATATATATATTAGTTAAATAATCATATGCTTGGTGTATATATATGTATTAGTTAAATAGCCGTTAATAGTATGAAAGAGAAAGTAATGCTTCTCGAAAGCTTCTGAAGCACTAAAAGTGAGGAAGAAATACTTTACCTCTGACAATTTGTCAAGATTGTGGTCAGGTCCAAGGGCTTCAGACTTGATATTCTGCCACTTGCGAACAACACTCTCTGCAAATCTAGCATCCATTTTTACCATCTCCTCACTATTATCAATTATCGAGTCCCCAGCTGCATAAAAAAAAATTACATGGAAGGACTGGAGAGGGAAGTAAAGTTTTGCCTTTTGAGGGAAATCTTTTAAGTAGGAGGGCAAGCCATAACAATAAGTAAAATAAATTTGCCCGACTGAAATAAGAACATGTAAAGTAAAATAGAAGTTCAAGACAACATAGCATGGTCAAGACTGTTGCATGAACATCCACACATCCAAATAAAGCAAATCACAAGAGAAATATTAAAACATTTTGTGGACTATTTCTAAAAAAAATCATTTTAGATCACGATAAAGAATTACAAATAAGTTAAAACAGAGCTATGAGGAGCATATCTGGAGGATGAATCATTGTACAGCTCAAACCCAATAGAGTGCATGTGTTCGTGCTTTTAGTGGGAACATTAGAGGAGTAACATTATCAGAGTAGACTAAAATGCCATCCCAACAGATGAACCTTATAAGAGGATGATGATGCATCAACATTCTAATTCTCGGTTCTCAATGCTTCTCATTTCTGAATGCATTGCTATTTTAAATGAACATCCTAATCCACAATACATATTATTACCACATACAAAAAATAAATTTCGACTCATACCCATGCTGCTTATGTCCGAAGCCATAGCTGAACCAACATCTTTATGCATATCAGACTTACTCCTAGCGGGCAAAAACCTTAGGCCAGCTAATGCCAGCAACCCAACTGCCACCCCACCAAACATAATTTTGATAGATGCAGCTTTTATTTTGCTAGTGATATTTTCCTCAGGCAGATCATTAGAATAATTCGACCAAGCAACCTGACCCTGCTTGGAAATGTCATCAAATGCAACACTTCGTTCGGAAACCGCACTGTCCACTGAAATTTCAAGACTGTCCTTAACATATTGAGAATCACGTTTCAAAGTTCCCTCTGCATCACCCAGAGGAAAGACCTTCCGCAATGCCCAAAAGGCCGTATCTTTCACACCATCAAGCACAGCAGTTGCTTCAGCCCCAATTCTTACTATGGCTGCTGCTACCTCTAATGGTGAACCATTACCTCCCTCCAACCTTTCCAAATATCTTAACACTGTAGGATCATCATAATAATCACCAAGTCTAAAGTTAATCTCTTGAGACTCTCTGAATTTAGGAAATACCACATCCATCAGCCAAGTTTCCAACAGTTTGCAGAGACCAGGAAGGAGGTCATTTTCTTCATCATCCTTTGAATGTTCCATAATAAATGTCAAGATTTCTGGATCCCTATAAGGCGAGTTCAAATCATCCAAACCCAACCATGTACGACATTCATCAACCTCACCCACCAGCAGAGAACAAAGCCCTCTCTCCAATGCAAAGTCAACTTCTCGGTTCTCCCTAACAGGGTAAACAGAGATGGCACTCTGAAGAGTGACAGCCTTGGTATGTTGAAGCTGCTGAAAAAGATTATCTGCGTCTTGGATAAGATGAGGCTTTTTCCCAGTAAAGGCTTGAGCAACAAGAGCAAGGGCCACTCCATACACCTCAAATTTCTCAGCAGGTATATTAGTTGGTGTTGCAGCAAATAAATCAACCTTCAATACACAGAAGAGAAGCTCAGAGGGACAAATCAATAACAAGCAAAGAAATAAACCTTGAAGATATAACATGCACCCAAATGAAACTTTCAATGCAAGAATGATACCTGTTCAGCTGCTGTCATACGCAAGAAAGCCTCATTCATGAAATCTTCACGAGTAAATCCCCCAGCAATAGCAGCAGCACCTCCTCCTCCAACAGACCAAAGTATATTGCGTAAACCTTGAAGACCCTCTGCCCTTTTTCTATGATACTCGTCGCCTAGGGGCAGAGCCAAAAGCTCAAGAACACAGCATGGGTTGATTTCTTCTAGCGTTTCATCGATTTGTGCCTGTAAATCTCGTGCAAGGCTACTTGCACCTTCTTCCTGCACCAAAATACATATACATGTGGATATGAAACTTCAAATAGTTGTCCTTTTGATAAGTTTAAAAACATAGACATGTCAACTACATCACAGAGGATGACAGTTTATCATAAAACTAAGCAGGGTCGAAAGCAATCTCACGAAAAGGGACTAAGTAGAAACTAGTCAAGTTGTAACACACACCTACTGGACATCCTGCTGTCAGCTAAAATACCTCCATCAATAAAATCTTGTCCATTTTTTTCCAATGGACAAAATTAAGAAACTTTGTGATGTTAAGTGGCACACATAACTTTGATTTTAATACAAAATTTTCATGGAAATAGTAAAGTTTAAAATAACATCAACATGCCCCATGCCTTTGAAGAGGATTGTGCCTAAGCGGGGTAAGAGGGGGGGGGGGTGTCCGATAGTACGCATAACCCTGTGGAAAACAGGGAGGCTGTTTCACAAACATTATACAACATATACAAAAATATTTGTGTTCAAAACTTAACCATCAAATTCAGAGCTGGACAATCTTTTAGGATGGAGGGAGTATATTAAAATTTCTATAACATACAAATACTAGCAATCCATGTACAAATGATGAGTCCAGCTCGTCTAAACAGCTAATTAGCGTGGCATAGCTAGAATAGGAACAGTTCCAAAGAGTAAGTGTAAAAGCAATAGAGAATGTCATGGCATTAATTAATGACAGTGTAGGTAGGTGGTGGTACACTGAGTCTTCTGTTGAAGGGAAAAATGTATGGATGTAACAGACTTAAGCAGAGAGTATTCTTGGAGCCTTAGGTGATTAAGAACCTTTCCTTCAACATATCGAATCTTTTGTTCCATCTGACAATCAGATAGCCTGAGTACATGAAGCTCCTTCGGTATAGACTTGCAACTTCTAATTAGAATAAGTAAAACACGTGCACAACCTCTTTTTCTGACTTCTTGAGGAGAATATAAAGACCATAGCGACGAAGATGAGGCAATAACAACATGCAAACGTGGAATGAAACTTACCAACAGCTTTTCACAAATGTCCCTATCTTATAAGCATCATTCTCTTATAATTATCACAATACATGTATGTTTGAATGTAATTAGATGAAATATTGGCACGAATTAATGCATAAAGCATTTCAAGAATTATCTGTGAACATAAAATAACATAAACAACATGAAGCTAAATAATTGCACCTGCAACAACTTTAGCGCCCGCTCGAGAACCTCACAACCACAAATAAAATCAGGAGGTGACATCGCCATAGCATTCCTTGACAAGTCAACATATGCCAGTGCCACTGCCAAAACAACATCTTGCTTAAATGACTTTGACAACCTTTCTTTCAGCAAACCCTCTCCAATCTGGACCACCACTTCTGCTTCCCCTGCCTCTTGTAGCACACATAATGCCCCAGGGATCTGTAATTTGCACGAAGAAGCCCAAGACATTTTTAAATATTCTTAGACATATCAACCATTACACTTTTACAAGATATGAGACTGAAGAAAACAAGTAGGTAAATAAACTAAAGAAGTATGAATTATAATGCATGCCCCATAAAATTATATGCTGAAATCTGAAAATCCTGAAATGGCTACATAATGGAGAACAGCCAGCTTCATTGTCTTTTACAAAGTTCGAAATTCTGGCCACAGTAAAGAAAAACAAAACTGTAAATTTCAGTAAACCTAGAATTTATAACATCAATCCTCTTACATTATACAACTAAAACAAACACAAAAATCATAATGCCTTGCGGAACAATAACAGAACATTAGGTACTTTCCAACAAACAAACCAGCATAATAGGGAAAAATAAAAATAAACTTGTTTTATTATAAAAATAATATTTGTTATACAGTTATAAAACATAACATTCCAACTCAAAATTGATTTTAAAACTTTGTCGGTAAAGTAACATGTAGAATCAAATGCATATAAAATAACAGTAAACATGATGTTATGACCTTATCCCAAGGGACTTGAGTGAGAACAGTATCGAAGTCGTCATTGGCAAGGCCTTCATTGTACTCTTGGCGTGAGCTAGCATGTGCTAAGGTCTCACAAGCGGCTTGAAGGATCTGCCTTCGGCTAATCAATGCATCATCGCTAAACCCATACTGAGGTGGCTTGGTGACCTTAGCTTCATAAGCACGTTTTACACCATCTCCGAGAAAATGTGGCTCTGCTCCAAGGATTCTGTAATAGTCAAGGGGTATGGACAGGTGACGCTCCGGTGGCACAAGTGGAGGAGGAGAAAATTGAGTGGAAGTGGAGGAAGAAGGGAGGAATTGGAAGTCAGGTAGGAGACGGTCGGCCCATTTGCTGGCGGCGTTTGCAGGGATGTTGTTGCTGGCAGCAATTTTGTGGGGTTTCCTGGTGATTGTGGTGGGTGGAGTTAGGTGAGGAGCCAGTATTGAAAAAGTGGGCTGTCCCATAACCGTTCACCTGCCACAATATACCAAAAAACAGCGATGAGATATCAAGATAACGTCTAACGATTAGGGCATATGGATATACATTTAGTTGTATTGTGCAAATAAACAATTAGCATCTACTTATATATCAATCATCGCAAATCAATAAAGTACACGTACTGTTGAAGAAGATATTTTAATTATTATGACATTTTGTTTTTTTCATTATCACCGGTCGGGTATAAAAATGATTGCCAACAAAACTCATTAATAAATACAATGAATAGAGAGAATTTGTAACAGAGGTCTAATATTATTCCAAATGCAGTGAATTCAATAATAAATCAAACAGGATTTACCTGAATAATTAATCTTCAAGGTGGCAGCAGAGGCGGCGGATTCAAGAGAAGCTAAAAAAGCTTCAAACTTAACAAGTCTACTGTTTGTTTTGTTGATGTTCCTGTTCTTTTCTGCTAATAATAATAAGGCACTCTATCTTGTCGATGCGTTCATATCTTTACTCAAATATCGATTTATTTGGTCAGGTCTGTCTATTTAAAGTTTCGGTATTGTGATCGCATAATATATTTATCGTTTGGAAACTCTTTCCTTCCACGATTTTTTATAGCAAAAATAGATTTTCGATTACTGAAATGAGCTGCTTTTATTACGACGCTAAACCCAAACTATAGGGCGCGACATATAATTAAAATAGAAAGCCATGAGCTTTTGATAACTTTCTTGTCTGCACTCACACATTTCACCCTCCATACAAACTTTCTACAGACTTTATCTGACTTTTCATGTATCATTGTTGTGCTTGCTACATACAAGCTGTACGCAGCTTTGTATCAACTATTTGCCTCACCGAACTGCGCAACTTTTGACATACCCGTACTATCCACATCGCCCAAAGTGGGGAGGGGTTGGGATAAGGGATGGGGAGTGGGGGTGTGTCAAGAAAAGTGTGATTGATGAAAGTTCGAGGGGTAAGTGCCCCAGTGAGGAAAAGAGGTGGGATGAGGACCAGGTGAAGTGATAATAAATAAATGATAGTTGAGGTAAATGACGAAACCGGCGGAAAGTTTAGAGAAGGAAACAGAGGAAAGGGGTAAAATGGTGTTAAAAAGGAATAAAAGTGTGAGATTTTCGGCCCTGGTATGTAAATATGTGTCTAGTTTGGTGTTGGAACAAAGTCATTATACCCGAAAAAACATTTTTCTTTATCAAACAAGTGAAAATTCGACTAAGAAAGATAAATAGATTAGGGATCGGTACGAAACTCTTAATAGTTCGGGGCCTTAGAAACGTCTTAGCGATGATATACGGGCAAAATGCTAATTGGCTAATAATAATTGACTTTGGTTCAATAAGAGAATTGAAAGCATATGACCCACTAAACTTGAAATGTATACAAAACGAACTTGAAATAAAACCACACAAAATAAGACCCTAGGAATTTTTTATTTTTTTATAAATAATGCATATATTAATTAGAAATATCCATTACAAATGTTTTAGCGCTATCAAGTACACAATCCATCGAATTGAAAGAGCGCGCTAATTGAAATATCAAGCAAGTTTGCAAAACAACCGATGTCGGATGGAAACCAAAATAACTTGCAAAGCGTCCTTGAGATGTCTTCTTTAACTTGAGGATTTTCAATCTTAAGCTCTTTTTTAGATCTTTGGAAAGTGTCTCGTCCAAATATGCGTCCTTAAAATTATCGATATTAAAATAAAGACCATGATTACTATTGTATTTTCCGCGTGGCCAAAGTTGGCATGGCGAAAGTTCGATATCGAGGTAGGTCTTGTTGCTTGTAAAAACGTTCATTCCTTCGATGGTTTTCCTAGATCCTCTATGGTACATATTAATCAACCAAATCGAGTTCATGTCGGAGGAGATGCCAATACAAATCTTGGCATCTTGCCTTTTGCAAGTTCTTGAGCATTGATTGATTTTAATTAGGTGAACTTCTTTGAAGACATGATGATGCCTTTTATTGTGGGGATTGGTCTTTTGGTAGAAAGCAACATTCAGTATGAATCTCTGCCAGTTTTGAGACATTTCTTTGAACATTGAACTTCACCGTTGAAAATGAGTTTACAGTTGTGAATGGTCCAAAGAATACTACAAAACTTGTGGGAGCTAGCCAAATCATTCTTTGAGTTGATAATCGAAGAAACGATATCAAAAATGTTATAATTTTGCCTTTGATTTTTAGAACTAAAGTTGTGCTGGTTCCAAGTGAAGCTGGCAAATGGACAAAGAAGAAAAAGGTGGTTAATTGATTCCGTTTTTTCAGTACAAAAGACACATTTAGTGGTGATATATTGTTTGATTTCCTGGATAAATTATCTTGGGTTGGTAGACGATTTAAAATCAATTTACAAATGAAGTTAATTTTTGTGGGATCTTGAGCTTCGAATATTTTTCAAGACTTTTTGAGAATTTCTGAAGTTTGAAGGGATTTTGAGATGTCAATGGAATTTTGATTGATTTTTTTATAAATATCTTTTGTTTTGAAGGTGGGAAAAGGCCAAGTGGGTTCATCATTATTTCATGTAGGTTTGATCGTGAGGATAATGTTAACAACATCTTGTGAGAAGAGTTGTTTGAGGAAGGGGGTGTTCCAATATTGTCCGTTAATTAGGATATCGCCCCAATTTTAGATTGGAGTTAGGCGTGAGAGGGGTTGTGGGTTATGAATCTAAAATCATTCCAGATGTTAATGTTCAAACCATTACCAATTTTCCAATACATATGATTGTTGATTTGGTCGAAGCCGGATCGAGACTTGCCAAGTCAAAATCGATATTTTCTCTCTTTTGATTTTTGTATAGGGGAGTTATTTGGATTTTAAAAGAGTATTCATTGGGGAGTCCGGCTAACCGAAGAGTCGCCAACCAGTTCTTGCGAGAAGTGCAAGGTTGACGTGATGCAGGTGCTTGAATCCCAATCCTCCATCTTCTTTATTAAGGCATAAAAAATTGCAATTGATCTAGTGGATTTTGTTCATTTGCGAACCACCCCAAAGGAAATTGGCTAAAAGTTTGTCAATTTCAGTGAGGGTAGCTAGCGGAAATTTATAAATCTGCATTGGGTAAACCAAGATCGATTGAAAAATTGACATAATGAGAGTGACTCTTCCAACAAAATTAAGAAATTTTGTTTTTCAACTTAAAATTCTATTTTTTATTTTATCAATTAATTGGAGAAGAAAAGTTTTTCTTTTACATTTAGTGTCAAGAAAAATACCCAAGTAACTACCAAAACTATCATAAGGGTTTATTTTTAAATTATTTAGAATTGATTTTTTATTATTTGAGGGGGTGGAAGGACAAAATGAATAAAATCAAAGTAGAATTGAATAAAATTGATAACAACGAAATAAAACAAAATAGAATCGAATTGATTCGAAAAAAAAACACAAATAAAATCAAAATAAACCCGAGTTTACAAGGAAAAGTACTATTCTATTCAACCGAGTTTCGATCAATGTTGCTAACTAAAGATTGATTTGAATGATAAAACGAAATTTTCAATTTCGATTTATTGAACATAAGTAACCCAATGCATGGTAGGTTAGCCCTCATGGTTCATAACAACTAGGTCAACCTATTATAGATCATGTTATTGTTGGAATTATGAGATTATTGAATCTTATAAATGTGATCCTTGAACAATTGTATTGTACAATCTAATTTCATATTTAAATTTATGTTTGCACATATATTAATTGTTTGGCGATTCATATATTAGGATTTTCGAGTATCAGCGCTAGGCTTATGATGGATTATTGAGGTCCACTCATAATATATATTAAGATAATATTATGTTAATATTTATTAATACATTTCTTTTGTCGATCGGGTTTAAGAGGGCACACATTTACAACGACATTAAACTAATATTTGATTATTAAAATTTTTCGACTTTAATCTATAACTATAAGGAAATTATTAGGGAAAAAATTCAATCAAGGATTTTTACCCTTAAGGACCTCATGAGATGATTTGTACTCCCAAGGACTCTCCACTTGAATTAGATAATTTAATTATTTAACTCATAAATTAGCCTTTTCAATTATCACTATTCACTTCTAAGTTTTCAAATTAGATAAAACACTCTAAAAAAGCAAAACCCTCCTCGCCTCCCGACGATTCGGTTTTTCTTTCTTGATAAATTTTATACTTTAAAACGTTCTAGTAGACGTATAAAAGGGTTCAAATCATCATTGGTGTGGATTATATCTTAGAGGGATTCGTTTTGATTGATAAAAAATATGAAAACTACTTATGTCTTGGTTGGAATCGTAACAACATCATATTACCGCCCGATAGCGTCGTTGGCATCGGCCTAGTTGATTTCAATATGACGTCAGTCAACGTTTTGAACGAGTTGACTCGTTGTCCCGACTTGGTGACCCGTTTCGCTTTTACCGGTAGTTTTGACTGGGCTAGGATGCAGGGTGATTCGATGACATTAGGTTCCACGTCAATTGATGATGTAAGCATGCCATGTCACTACCACGTCACTTGATGGCGTAAGGGGTGACGTCGACCAACTTGTGTGTATGCTTGAACAACTTCAAATGTGTCTTATATACCTACTGCGTGAGGGCGGGGGGGAGGGGGGCGTGCCCATTACGCATTGGGTGTCCCCAGAGCCGGATCGGGCCTAGCTCGGTCAAACTTGGTTTTGTTTATGTTTGGACATCAATTAAAATTATTTTAAAAACATTCAAGTTTTAAATTGTTTTTATCAATTTAATTAAGTAGTTTAAACTAGTTCTAATTGGATTATAAGTAGTTTTAATTGATATTTAGAATATAATTTAAGATTATTGATTAATAAATTTTAATCTTGTATGATATATATTATTTTATATATTGATGAATTAATGAGAGCACTAGTGATGCTGGCCTAGATGTATTTTAAAAGAAATATATCCTTCAAGATGTCTTATTTTATATTAAGACGGTTTTTGCTTTATTTTTCATAGACTAGTGTTAGACCTATGTGTCAACTTATTACTATTTAGCATAAATATAATTAGTCGAGAATGGGTACCTATCAGAGGAGTTAGGTGGATGATAGAGATAATTCAGCATTGATGGAGATCATTCAAGGCATGACTTGCTCATATTGATAGATGTGTTATCTACGGGATGCACTCAGTAGGATGCCAAAATAATTCTCTACTATGTTGAGCGTAAAGTTTCATGTATCCAATCTAATTCTGAATCGGTAGATTTGGTTACTTAAACGGTGATTTACAAAGTTAGGCGTGGGCTCGTTGACAAGCGAGGTCACTAGCGAGAACCCATCATCATGCATTGTTAGCGTCCAGCTCTTTTTTGTTGACTTAAATTGGCCAGTATCATCACGTCGCCCGTGCCTCCGGTATATGTGGTGGAGGTGGTCTCTCAATTCGATGATTTCTAGCTCTACTATGTGCATCGTCCTCTACATTTGGTATGCGAGTGTGACAAGACTGCTGTGTTGTTCGTTCACGCTCTAATGGAGTTAACTCTTCCATTGAATTTACCTTGAGTTCTTATTATTTGTAGTAGAGGCTGATGTCGTACATTTGTGGCCTTGGATATGAGTACGATATTGTTCATATGTATGTCGTGAATGAGAGGAATCTTTCCGAACATATTTGTGGGATCAACGTAATATGATTTTCAATCCCCTTGTGAGGCAGCCCCTTGATTGATGTCAACTGGTTTGGATATGTGCGGACTTTTCTGCGGCTTGAGTACTCTGAGTTGAAATGGTTAAGCCTTGGAATTAATTACGTTTTGTGGTCTTAAAAGCTTTGCTTGGGCAAGACAAGGAATTGATTAAGCTAGTTATTGATGCTTTGATTCCTTGTTCACGATTGGTCCTCCAAGTTAACAATAGGAATCTTCATAGAGCTAACTTTGTGGCACACACAGAAAATGTAATTGATATGCGACAACAGACACTCCGATGCCAAAGTCAATTATCAGAATAAGTGTTGCATTAAGAACTTAGAAAGAATATAATAATCGAGCTTATGGGTGTGCTGGGCATTTATAGGGATGTGAAAGGTTGCTTTAAATGGGGTGGTAGAGCACATTCCAATCCCCGCCTGACGACCCCAATGATGAGACATGATTTTTTAGTTATCCTGTTGATGACGTGTATCTAATGATATGGCCATGGAGGTTGATACTTGTGGTTCACCCATGGGCGATCCACCTTTTCCTCTTGGAGCTTGCCCGGTCCAAAGAGAACTAGGAAAACAAAGGAGGGGCACAACCCAAAATTCTAGCATGTAGTTATTAGCATAAAGCTCTCCGTATGTAGTTTCTAGTGGTAAACAATTTGGCCTTATATTCTACATGTATCCAACCCGAAATTATGGTGGTTCATCCGGGTTTCGTATCCATATTTTTATGTTATATCACTTATTAGTAAAAAAAAAAAAACACTTTGTGTCGACTTAACAGAGTGTACAGAATGTCACTCGAAGTATAACGATTTAAGGAGGTTTAGATGGTATGAATCGGGTTACAATTTAGGGTTACTTTTGAATTTGGCTACTGGTATTTTCATCCCGCCAAGTTGCTCGTGGTACCATTAAATTTGTAAGTAGAACCATTAAATTAGTTAAGAATCCCAATGATTGAATTTCTATGTTTATTATGATCGTTAATGAATAAAATATCATAGTAAATAATTTTGGGTCATTGTGGAGTTATCTCAGTCATCAAGAAAGGTCCCTTGTTCAACTGCCTCTGAATACCACTTTAAAGGATGCTATTGCTTTAAAGGTACCTAGTTCAAGAAGGCAGACATCTAAGTTTATGAGGCTAGTTACAATTCTGTAGTAGGTTTCCTTCAACGATGGGAAGGATGAATGGATTTGGGAAGGTGATCCTAGTGGGTCCTTTACTCAACATAGTTTGTGGTAGATGATCCGTCCTAGAGAAGCTAAGGTTTCATGGACAAAATGGTTGTGGAGCCGACATAGAGTTCCTAGGCATAGTTTTATTACATGGGTTCGTTTCCAAGGGAATCTAAGTACCAAATATAGATTGATTTACTGGGGTATGCAATCAAGTCCTAGTTGTGTGTTCAGTTAAGGTCTAGATAGCCAAGACCACTATTTTTTGTATATCCATTCTTAGCCCAGATTTGAAGAATGGTACTTATAAAATTGCAGGCATACAGGGGTACATTTGCTTGGAAAAAAAAAGATGGAATGGAGTGTGAGAAATATGAGGAGGAAATCTTTGAAGAAGTTGATTAGAGATACTTTTATGAGTACAGTTTATTCGATTTGGCATGAAATAAATGATAGAATCTTTGATGGTACTTCGAATTCTGCAAAAATTCTGTATTACAAGGTTATCTTCAAAGTCCATGATAGAGCTTGTGCTTGGAGAAGAGTGAAGAAAACAAAAGAGAACTGATCACTTTAGTCTTGATTGGGGCATTGATGATTGTGTATTTAGATGGTCTTCCTTAGTTCCTTGTTATATTTCATCTCATAGCTGTTCAGGATAGTTTCTCTAGTTGTCCATCAGATTGTTTTCGGCCTCTCACTTTCAGAGAGCCTTATTTGCTTCATGGAACGCCCTTGTTGAATGGTTGTAAAACTTTTATTCAATAAAACAATCATTTCGGAAAAAAAGTAAGTAAGTTTGGATCGAAAAACTATTCATCGATTCTATTTTTATGTAAACAAAACAAAGGCAGGCATAAAAACTCTATCAAAGGTGGTCGTTTTATTTTTTAATAAGGTTAAGAATAAGAAGAAGTTAGAATGTGGATGTTGGCTAAATAAATAAATGGAAAATCTCGGCCATATTGAAAATACTAGTGAAAGTGAATATCTGAATCTAAAATATAGGGTAAAAAACCTTCATAGCTGGTAAGGTCGTACCAATTCTAGTTCAAGCCATCTTGATTTATTTTTCGGCATGCATTTGTCAACTGCAATCCAAACATCTATAGAATAGATTCTTGTGCTTTTATAAAGTACTAGTAAAGGAGACGTACGATGCACGACATGCAATTGATTTTTTAAATATTTGATACATTTTTATGTTTAATTAGTAATCATTCTAAAACTATGTAAAAACTTACACTCCTTCAAATTTTTTTCCAATTAATATTTTTATGTTTTCAAGGGATACTTTAATAACCTCTTTAAATATAAGATAAAAAATTATAATAAAATATGATGTCCATATAGATATACTATACCAAACTGAGATGTACATAGATATATACAAAAATTACTTTAACAACTTGATGTCCTCTGATTAAATATATTGACTAATTAATTATCAATATAGTATCATCGAATTATTTTCAACATGTCGATTAAATTGGTATGTGAGTATCATCTAGGCTTGAAGTACATATGTGATTATGATTCCACTTCCAATTTAATAATCTCTTACGTATGTGCAAGTATAAGGATGATAAATATTTTATAGTAGTTAATTCCTATAAGAACTCATGAGTTATCAATTAAGAGATGAAATATTTTTTTTTAAAATCGATAATTGATATTCATTCATAAATTGTAGAATTACTACAAATACAATTGAATTAGGGATAAAACACCGTCAAGCGAGTGATTCATCCCGAGAAATAACTAATCGGATTATAGATTTGATAGATTACAAATCGAAATTCTACCAAAAAGAAAGCTGTCTGAGACAATTATAATCTAAGTTTATTGATCGATTAAATGCATGCTTGAGTCTCAAATGTCTTTGATATTTGACCGAATATTCCTTGACAACCACTTTCTTGTAAATGTCAGTTTGCATAGTAGAGGTAAATTATCCATAAAGTATGTTTCAATTGGATGAAGAAATCGAAGAACAAATACCAATCTTATTAAAGAAATGAGAAAAAATATTACACAAAAATGTGTAAAGAAAATTACATAAAAATGTGTAAAGAGAATTAAAAATAAAACAAAAAAAGGTTAAGAATAACTACTAAAATGGAGGCTATCCTACCCTAGAAGCTTATTTTGAGGAAGAAAATGGAGGTTAGGGTTTCAGAGGGAGTTGTGTGTTAAGAGATGGAATTATTAATTAAAAATATAATGTTTTTGCCTAACTTTTAGATTTTTAGAGAGAATTGTAATTTAGTAATGTGAAAGAAACACAACCTTTATTCGGACTTTTATACTATATATATATTAGTGATAGTGACGGTGAGAACTTCACTTCAAATGGCAACGATTAAAACTTTGTAAATGTTATCTTCATTTCAATTGCTTGTGAAGGTTTAACTTTTCAATTAAAAATATATAACTTCGAGTCTTAAGTAATCTTATTTAAAGGTTTATAAATTAGTACTCCCTCCGTTCCTTTTTACTTATCTTTTTAGCTTTAATTTTTTATTTCAAAATAGTTGTCCTTCTAACATAGAAAATTATATTTTCACATTTTTAATGTACTTTTTGACTACTTTTTATTATTAAATTATCAATCAACAAATGAGATAATCTCAATTAATTGATAATTTTACTGTTTTAAATATACTTTTTAGTTAATTTTATTTTCTTAATCTATGTGCAAATAATCGAGAACAAGTAAAAGAAATGAGGAGTATGAAACATGAAGTAGCATAGAGGCGCGTATAGTCGCAAGCGATATATGGGTGCAAACTATACAAACTCTCCACATCAGCAGCACACCTCAACCCCCTCTATTAGACACATCATCAACACACCTCAGTCCCCTCAATTAAGGTAGCATTTATTAATTAAAAAATCAGACAATTATTAACACCATTTACGTTTACACACAATACACACAAAACATACACCTTTCACTCTCTAACTCTCCCTCACACACTCTCGACTCTCTCTCTTTCTCTAAAAGGAAATTACACTAGAGGAACTTTCAAAAACATCAAATTGAAGCACAAATAGGCACATAAATTGGAAATCGCCATTTTGACCAATTTCGAGGAAGTTGAAAAAGGTAAATTCAAAAAATTCAGAATTTTTGAAGTATTTTAGTATCGATTTTGTTCAAAATTGTGATTGTTGTCAGATTTTTGTATATTCAGAATTTGCATGTTAGTATTATAAACTTGAATTGTGTATTTAGTAACAATTTTGTCTAGATTTGTGTAAATTTATTTGTAAAATCAATAAATTAATAGATGTACATGATTTGAATTATTAAATGCATGTTAGTATTCTGATTTAGAAAAATGTTTTTGTGATTTTAAATGACAATATAGTATATGGAGTACATATTTACACTAGGAATACAGGATTCAGTATTAAAATACTCTAAATATGTGAGTTCTAGGTTTGAATTCTGAATATCTGGCAATCAGAGTAGATCTGCACACTATTCTGTTAGATTAATGTACTTGAGTAGATAAAAACTACAAAATTGGACATTTGAGTATATACATACTGAAATAATACTAAGTTGAAGAAACTAAAAGTGTTTAAATTTATTGAAAGTATATCTATACTCAAAATATGTGTTTATTGAATTAATATGTGTCCAAAGTATATATGTACTCAAAGATACTTGACATTGAGTATATATATACTACGAGAATAATTTGTTGTATGTATACAATGTGTTTGAAGGTATTCAGAGTACACATGCTGTACTCCATGTTATACAAATTGAGCTCATATATACTTTGAAAAATTGTATTCAATGGATGCATATTTGTTTAAAGTATAAATGTACTCAAATTCATTTGACATTGAGTACATATATACTCTTAAAATACTTTATAATGAATGTGTTCAAAAGTAATCAGAGTACACATGTACTACATTCACTAAAATTTGAGTACTTATATACTATAAGAAATTGTTAGATATATTAAGTTGATGTGTGTGTTATATTTAGATTACATATCTAATACAAGAAGATATAATAGAGTAGTTGTATACTTTAAAAATATAATCGATTTTTTTATATTGACTCATGTCGCTGATATACTTCACTATTGATTTGATTTTGTAGAGACAAATATGTCGAAAATAAAAAGTGGAAAAGAAAGGAAATTGGGGTGACTCCCAACTTTTGAGCTGTTGTCGTAGAACACTAGGGATAAATTTAATAAGAATGATATGGCAGGACATAGTGAGACTTTGGAGAAGGATGAGATGGCAGGACATAGTGAGACTTTGGAGAAGGATGAGATGGCATGACCTAGTGCGGGTTTGGAGAAGGATGAGATGGTAGGACCTAGTGAGAGTTTGGAGAAGGAGGCTGTTGCTTGTAAAAAAACAAAGTGTAAGGAAAAAAAATATACTAGAGAGGTTTACAATAGGTGTTATCCAAACTTGCTAATATAGCAGTTCAAAAGGATGAAAGAGGATGGACAAATTGAGAGAACGAACAAACCGAAGACTGTTGGATTTTATCCAATCACACAATTGAAGGTAAACAAGACACATATAGACTTCATGATATGGTTCCGTGAGAAATTTAGTTCATCACAACTGAAAATAACATTAGAAAGGGGGAAGTTTCTATATATTAGTGAGGAGGATGTTGAAAGAGTGTATAAGCTGCCTAGGGGTCCTAGAAGCATAGCGTCATCCAAAAGTACTAAAGAAGAGATATATGCATTAAGAGAAGATCCGAAACTTGAGAAAGATACCAATCAGCTAGTTAAACTAAGTGATATTAACAACAAGCTTACACATTATGAAAGTGATAATACATTATAGAAGACCATCCTGTTATGCATTATTGGGTACTTATTGTGCCCCTCCAAGAATTGCTTCATTAGTCTTAGCTATGCATGTTGTTTGAGCAACCTCGAGGAGGTGTGCCAATACAACTAGTGCGAGCATTTGCTACAACATTTGTAAAGAAATATCAAAGAAGGAACTTCCTACCCAAATGGTGCTATACATTTTTTAATGGTATGACATTTATAGAAAATAAAAGTCTTAATGATAGGATAATGGTAAACTGATATGTTTCGTATGATTTTTGTAAGTTCATGTTATAGATCAAAACACAAATCTAACATGTATGAACTGGACTAAGAATGAAATATTTAAAAAGTTTGACAAGATTGCAGAAGGAAAAGGATTTGGCCATGCAGTTGCTCAGACAATTAAAAAGAAGAATGTGAATGCTTAGAAAGTTCCAATGCTACAAAGCAATCAGACTATCATTTAGGCCTTGGAAATGTGATGGAAATGCAGGCAACTACTTCGTACAGGACGATAGAACATGTAACTATTAATAGTGTCATATAATTAAATGTTACGAGTATATAAGTACTAACATTAAAAATAATTGCTGACAGTGCCGTCAATACATCGACTACTACAAATATAACATACAAGAATGGTCAAACTACATGAAAGAGTTGGAAGAAAAGGAAAAGGAACTTGAAGTAGATAGTGTTGGATAAAGACTAAGAAAGAGGAAGGCAAGATTAGTGTACATATCCTATATAGAGTACAAATGAACTCACATAATGTGTCTGATGAGTAGATATGTACTCTACAAATTTCCTGACATTTAGTTGAATAGAACAAATGAACTCAAATAAAGTGTCTGATAAGTAAATGTGTACTCTGTATAGCTTCACTCGAAGCGACACTGAGAAGGAGAAGTTGAGGAAGGTTGAGTTTGCAACAAAGGTAAAAAATTCTAATAGAAAGAGTCCTAAAGGCAAGGTGGTGGAAGATGCTTGCATGTCAGAGATGGAAGATGCAGTTCCATATTTGAAAAATCTCAACAAGCTTCTGGATGAATGTGATATTCAAAATGATAGATATTCAAAAAGGTTGAAGAGAAGAATGCAGATTTGAACCTCGTTGATGAAAGAAGGTGTTCGAAGAGAGATAAAAAAAATCAAGGTTTGAAATGACACCATATTGAAAGGTCAAAATTTACATACTGGAGATATCTGGAATAGACAAAATGTTGTTGGATTATGCATTCGATAAAAATGGTAAGATGTAAGCCATCATTACATGCACACTGTTGGAAATCAGAGTATATTGATTTCTTTAATTATGTCTGTTGCGACAATTGTTGTAACAATTCATTTACTCGTTTTAGTAAATGAGATTACTCATACTAAGGGTTCAATAAATAGTAATTGTAAATTACTAAATAGGAACTCACGATAATATCAAGGGTTATGCCAGATTGCAGATCCAATGCATAATTGTTATAATAATACTAATGATCAATTATATTATTATACAACTAATATTATCTAAGCCCAAAAGGTCACACACATAGAGTGACGTTGAATCTTATTTCATGTATGAAATTAAATCGTGATTGCTAAATTGGAAATTGATTAAAATCAACGAGATACCCAATCGAGAGTTTTACATTGATAATGTAAAATACAAATTGGACGAGAGCCGGATCGATTAACTTCTTGATTCGATTGGCGATTTAACAAGAAAGCTCATTAGGGACATTGGTTACTCGCTCGTTAGCATTCAATTAGTTAACGGTTTTAACGAGTTGGCTCATTGGTTGACGAGTCGAGCTATTCGGTTTGAAAAGGAAAAGGCTATATAAGGAGAACACAAGATGGAAAAACCTAAGTTTTAATCCTCTTCTCACCGCTAAAGCCAGCGACCCTCCCTATTCCATAGCATCGCGTGGTTCAACCGCTCCTCATGTGGACTAGCTGGGCATCTACCTTTTATTGGTGCTAAAAGCTAAGGAATTCAAAGGAGGCTTCGTGAGAGAATAGTTGGTGATTTCCGCTGCGTTGTAAGTACTCAATTTATACACATATATGTATATATGTATTTAATTATTGTAATTCGATTTTATACATTTATTCGATCTTGGTTGCATTTGTTTATGTTTTAAATATGAACAAGTTGCATATTTTTCAACAGTGGCATCATGAGCATGTTTAAATTGTATATTTTCGATTACATTTTATAAAATTTATTGTATGAACACATTTTATACCAATTTTCATGTTTATATATTCTTGACTATGAATATATGTTATGAAAATTGATCCATGGATTTATATGTGTATTATACATTATTTAAGTTCATCATGTTGTTAATTTTGATGATTTAAAATTAGATTTGTGTTTCATGAATTGAAAAGGTTTTAGAAACATGTTTTGATTGAAATCAAAATGTTTTTATTGGATTTGAGGCATTTAATATGTTTTGATGATGCTATGAAGACTAATATGTTATATTGTCTCTTAGCCACCATATAAGTTTTAAATAATTGGTTTAATCTCTTTTATAACCCAATCGAAAAAATTATTGGATGATCTCGAATGTTGTGTATCTACATTCCAAGACATATCATTGGTATTTAGGTTTAAATCGACAGACAGACTCGGTTGTGAAGTCTTATGAAATATAAGCTTGTGGTTTATAACGGATAAACAATATTGTCATAGTTTGTACATCACTTGTAAAGTTAGTGCACAAAAGAATTGTAATTTGAAGTTAATGGTAATTTCATTAGCTAAATATTAGGCCTGAAAGTTATTTAGTAACAATTGAGAAATAGAAAGAGAGGTTTGATTAAAACCTCACATCTCAAATGATTTGTTATAAAAAATCATAATGTCGTTATAGCTAAACTACCAGTGTCTTAGACATTGTTTTGACTCACATGATTTTAGATCATGATCATGAGCCAAGTATAGTAGTAGCCAGGAGACGAGGTACAAAGAAAGATTATTGAGCTCTTGTGTAATGTTAGGTGACTACATTATAAGGGCCCACAGTTTAAATCATCCATGAATGGTTGAAACTTCAAACTGTTTTCTTTGAACCTATATCTCTTATGGGAGATATGATATTTTGAATAACATCTGATTGAGTAATACTTGTGGTAATGGCTTTGACGGACTTGAGTTTAATCTTCTGAGATGAACTAAGTCGACTACAAATTAAAGTTAGTGGGAGGAATTCGTTGATCTTGATTTAGTTTGTATATTCGCATACAAGTCAATCAGGATATATATCGAGAATTGATAAGAGTATGGGAGGACCATATAAATACTATCAAGTTACGAATTAAGTGTCATCGACATGGGTGATATATTTTCCGAGGAATGAAACATCATTACCAAATGCTTAAGCGTCACTTGATAAGATCACGTAAGTAGATTGTGTTTAATGTATTTAAAACACAATGGATGAAATCTTTCAATTTTGTATACCAAAGTAATTTTTCATTCTACCTAAGATGTGTTTCTAGTTGAGTGATAAAGTAAAATTGTGTTCAATGTAGTTGAAACCACCGATGAATGGGCTTCAGGCCATATCAAAGTTGTTACTTACCTTTAAACTAAATTTATTCATACTGTTGTGAGACAACTCAAGAGTTATGTTTGACAAACAGACTTTGAAACGTCTCAAATGGACAAGTTATGTTTGTGTCACTGAAATAGACATAATAATTTAGCCACGAGTCCCAATGTTGAGATTTTGTCACCATGTACATAATTAGAAGGAAACTGGTATTTATTTCCATCTAGTATAGGATTACAATTTATTGTATGTATCGTATCTTCTCATGAAGTATACAAGGTTGAAATAAATATATGACTTGAATGCATTCAAGTGGCTCCTTAGGAGATAACAATCGATGTTAGAATCAGCCCGGTTATACTCCGAGAGGAATGTTGTGTGATAATTCTTGATGCATTGCTAATGTCCCAATACAAAAGATACATGATGTTATAAATAAATCATACTCATAGATGACTTGAGGTCATTTAGGTGAAATAAAATTAGAATACACAGTCGAGGTATATAACTCACTCTATTTATCTTCTAGATGGTGATTCATGAGAAGTAAGAAACATGTTTCCATTAAATGAACATATAGTCATAAATGAATCAAACTTTTGGTTTCGACCAAGTTGAATGTATCGACCAAGTTGAATGTATTTATTGGTTGACTATACTCATATCTAATTTCGAACTCATTCCTTATTGATTGCACGTGTTAACATGTGTGTTTAAGTGAGTAATCAAAGAGATATTCCTAAGTAATTATCGATGATCGATTTTCTTGGATCATGGACCTAGTAAGTCTAATTAATCTTATGGGCTATTAGTTTGCATAAGCGAGGAGGCGGTTGACATTGCAAAAATCATAGAAGATATGTATATCTGTGTCCTATGAATTTTGATTAGAACTGTTGAAGTTTAGCCATTCTTAGATCTGCGTATATAACTATCTATGTTATATGAGTTGTGTGCCTTGACTATCGAATGTCTTCCTTAAGCGAAGGACCATGCTGCCCAGCATATGTTAGGTGACACAGTAAGTATACTTGATGAATGTTGATATATTATAAGGGATTTGTCCATCCTTGATATACAAGGTAGATCTCAGGCCTCTCGGAGAATCATGGCTGATTATGTGCACCCGACGTTGTCAGTTTATCAGTATGGTTTCATTGTTCGAGTAAAGAAAGTCATGGGTGTTTCATGACACACTTCTTATGGTTAGCCTGTGACTAGAGATCGCGAGACAAAGGTAGCAAAATAATCGTCAAATGACAAGTAAGTGTTGGAAATCAATAGTTATTGGTTTCATTAATTATGCCCGTTGTGACAATTATTGTGACAATTCATTTACTATGATAGTTAAATGTGATTACATAAAAGGAACATTCAATCATAGTAATTGTAATTACTAGTCGGGTTCTCATGATAATACCGGGGATTATACCAGATTGCTAGATCCTATGCATAATTGTTATAATAATAATAATAATGGTCAATTATATTATTGTCACGACAGCTATTATCTGGCGTAGAAAGGTCATGTGCATACAATGACATTGAGTTATATGTATGAAATTAAACTACATTTTTCTAAATTGAGAGTTGATTGTTCGAATATTCTCAATCGGGAATTTTACATTGATAATGTAAAATATAAATTGGATGAATCGAATTAATTAACTAGCAAGTTTAATTAATTTAATGATTTAGATTGAGCTCGTTAGTAACTTATTTAGTTATATATTAATAACTTCGTTAATATTTTAATTTACTTAACGGTTTAATTAGATTAAACAATCGGCTGTCAATCTGACGATGAATCTCTTAATGAATTAGTTATTTGTAGTGGAAGATTGTAGCAACTGATTTTTATATTTGCATCAACAGTCATCCATTGCACCTAATACCAAATAAATTTGGATATAAAGATGCGTTAAAGGATAGGCGTATTTGGATGGTTTGTAGAAATGATTGACCAACCAACTTATAATTATATGAAGTTGGACTACTTCATTAGAAGATAATGAATCTGTTTTTGTCTACAGATTTTTTTGCCAGTAAGCTACAAAAATCACTTCTCTGTGTTTGTAATCAACTTGAAGGAAGACAAATTTCAGTACTTGAACAGTTTGAAAGATATCAAGTTGGACAACGTCTTGGAGAAAGATGCCACATATGTTGCCACATCAATCGTTTGCTATCTTAAAACGGCTTGAGGACAAAAACATACTTGGAAAATGGAATGGTGTTTGGAGACAGTCTTAGTGCCTCAATAACCTAATCATAGCAATCGATGTGGCTGGTTTGTTAAGACGTTTATTGAAGAATGGAATGGTGGAGCATATGAAATGCCTACGTCAAGATTTGAATCAGAATCAAATGAACCAAATAGTGAAATTCGGACGTGATAACATGTGCATGGGGATACTCAGAAGTGTAGAAAATGACTACTTTCAGAATGTGATGAATGCATCTACAGGTGGAGGCATTGGGGAAAGCAGCAAGACTGAAATGAAGAACAAAGTATGCATTCACGAGAAAGAAGTTCACATTCAGGACAGTCCCAATATTAAGGCAACAAAAAAGCACAAGAAAAAAAGAAGCCAACAAAAAAGAAGAAAGAAGTTGATGAAATTGAGGACAACCCCAAGTTTGATGTGAGAAAAAAGGTGCAGGAAAAGAAGAACGCAACAAAGAAGAAGAAATGAACACTAACATAACAATTGTAGTGAATTTACATTGCTTATGATTTTGCTAGTGGAATAGGTTTCAGTTTGTTCTGAATGTTTAACTTTAGAATTACAAATGATAGAATGTCTTAATATGATAGTATGTGTGACTCTTGAATAAACAGATGAAATGACTTGTTGCTACTTTTAATTTTAAATTCTAATTTCAAATATAATGTGTTCAGAAATTGAATGGCTGGATGCAAATATAATCTATAGAAACATGTCAAATACTATGATGAAAGTATATCTATACTGAAAATATGTGTGTTCATTGAATGATTATGTATTAAAAATATATATGTAAAAAATATACTTGACATTGAGTACATATATACTCTGAAAATACTTTGAAGTACAAAAGTACTCTCCAATACAAATATTAAAGTACAAAGGTACTCCAATATATAAATGACGTTTGAACACTAACATATTTAGAGTACTCCAACCAAGAGATATAAAGTATAAAACAACTCTGAAAAGATATCATAATGTATAATATTAGAACAAACAAATGAATTTGTATGTATTAAGGTCAGTTGCAAATTACAATGAAAACAAAGAAAAGAAAAACATAACAAGGATAATTTAAATTATCGGTCCTCATCAACTACAGAATTTGAACACTTCGGAACTGATTTATCTTTCATCACTTTACTCCGATTAGCTTTCAACCTTTCATTGGCAAGCTCTCTTTCTGGTTTCAACCTACGTTTGAATTTGTTTGCATTATTCCACTTCTTGATACCTTTAGCCCGAATTTGCGAGATGAAATTGCACATCAAGATCATTTTATACGCCACAAAAATATAGTAAGTATGTCACTGACAAACAACAACTCAAGGGAAAATATTAACATATACTCTAAGAACTTAAGCTACTTGTAGACATGGATCCAATAGAAACAAGATCAGCGGCATGTGAAGTTGAATTCACACGTTCCTCAACACGTTTTAGTACATCATTCACTTCTTTCATAAAATAACAATAGACATCATCATCTACACAAATAAGACTAGAAATCTGAATCATTGAAGCACAATAGGCTTGATGACGAAGTGCAAATGTCGAAGAACTGCTGCGATCATTCTGGATAAACTCCAAGCACCTATGTCTCCTCTTGCATTCTTTATCCACCTCTTATGAATATATTTTTCTGAAATTGACCTCAAATCTGAATCACAAACTAAAGAGCCAAATATGTCTATAGCCTTGATATAACAAACGACAAAGACACCCCGATTACAAACCATTTGCTCCCTGAAGTCAGTTAAACCAGCAAGATCAATTTCTACTAGACGCTCGTCAAGTTTGACAGATGGATTACAAGGATCATTCTTGAAAACATGACATATTTTCTTCATTGAACCACCACTCGCTTCATCAATATGAACAAAATACTCCGGTATAAGAGAGTACTGGTCTTGAAACAAGTTAAAAATAGGAGGAGTGTATACTTGAGATGTTTGCTTAACGACGGCAGAATGGTTAAAGCGAATGAGAGGCAAATATTGAATACTTTCATACACACTCTTGTTAAGCTTTCACGCATATGATCAAGCATGAGGTTGAAATTGTGAAAAAACCGAGGTAAGGAATAACTTACACTAACATAATCACGGAGGAATGGATTGAATGACTTCAGCTCGCTTGAGTGATGTTGTTTCAGTAGTGAAATGAGACTGCCCAATGCGCTTGACCACTTAGGATGCCTAAATAGATAAATGAACTGCAACCAGCTATGGGGAACTCCATTGAAACACTCATCAATCATCAAATTCCAGTTAAACTCAAAATCATCCTCATCGTCAACATCCCTTATCAAAAAGTTGAAATGTGTGAAGAACTCTTTCGTAGCCAAACTGCCAAGTCGTCTAGTAGCATTCTCACAAATATGCCAAGAGCATAAACCGTGAAAACAGTCAGGTAGAACGATATTGATGGCTTTCCTCATGGCAGCATCTTGGTGTGAACAAACTAACTAGTCTTTTACGCCCCATACATTTCAGAAAAACATGTAGAAGCCACTCAAACGTTTCGCTCGTTTGATCATGAAGCAAGGCAGCACCGAAATACAACTTTGCCGATGGTGGCTAAAGCCAAGGAAAGCAGTTTCAAAAAACACATGAAAATGAAATATGAGTAATGAAAAAAAAGGTGCAAATGTACTCGGGAAATCTAAATAAAAGTGCAAATGAGACATATAAGTGCGAAGAAGTACCTAAAGGAAAGTACTCTTTATTTGTTCTAAAAATAGTATCCAACCTGACGACGTCTCCAAAACATGAATAATCATGTTGTATCATGCCATCAGGCCAGAAAATATTCGTGATCAACGAATCCTCATCCAGTTGTATGTCGTAGAAAAACGACGGCTTTGTTCTAGATTCATAGTTCAAGAATTGCAACAGAATACTTAAATGTCGCCCATGTGGTCTGACTCCGGCTTCCTGTAAGGAAGTCTTCATACAGTCTTGAGGAAACACAACGAGACTTAATATCCCCAATGACTTGACTAAATGAGTTCATATGAAGACTTGTGCAAAGAGAGCCCTGCTAACTGTGTAGCAATCAATTGTCCATACAGTTTACTAATGGACCTATTTGACCTAATATGGTGAGATAATTCAGGGGGTTGCAGCTCGTGGTTATGATCATCCGCCCAAAAGGAAATAACATAAGTTGAATCAAAATCAACATACTTAAAATGGATCCTCGCTAAACAACCAGTTCTCTCTTCTTTTACGACACGTTGTTTTTTCCTAGATGCTTCCAATGTTTTCTCAACATCTTTCCCATAAGCTGGATCATTTAGACTGTTTACTTTAAATCCTTCCTTGCTACAGTAGTAATACATGTATTTAACCACTTTTAAATCACTATTCGCAATACTACGCATTGCTTGACAACCAATCCTAACAGAGAAGCCTCGACGATGGGCATGTTTTTGATAAAAATCAAGCGCATCACCAACACTACTAAAATGCAACAACTTCCATCTATCGCTAAGCAACATTGAGTATAAATCAGCGATGTAAATCTTTGATAAACTAATAGCACATTAGTCTTAAGTACACATAAAGCATGCATGATATGTATTAAATAGTGCAAACATACTCTAAAATCAAATATGAGTAATGAAACAAAGAGTGCAAAGGTACTCTGGCAAAAATAAATACAAACTACTGCAACAATACAAAGCTAGTCAATACTTTTGAATTGAAAATGATGAAAAACTACATTAATTCTCAAACCTCAATATAAATACATATTCAAAAAACAATATCGAACTAGTTGAATTGTCTGAAGCAACAATTGCCGAATTCATAGAAGTTTGAGAAGGATCCTTATTAACAATAAAACCTCCTACATCGAAGCTCGAACCGCAGCTGGCTGCGAAACAAGAATAAATAAAAAAAGAGGTAGTAGATCTGAAACCGCAAAATCATAAAACAACAAGTCAAACAAAATTAAGCATATTAGCAATGAAAACAAACATGTGCATATGCATGTATTGATTTTGGACGAATTCAACAAAAATTGATTAAAAAATGTTCAAAACAACTACCGAAAATGGAATTGATGAGTAGCAACGTAAGAAGATTTGATGATTTAGAACCGAATTGATGAATAATTTTGCAAAATTGATAAAGGTATGTCTAATATCCGGATATTTGTAGTAACTAATTAAATGAATTTTGGAAATTTAAGGCCTTGACATGGATTGTAGTTGAGATTATATTACTATGGGGTTAGTTATTATAATAGAGAATGAAATTAAGGTCTTATGAATAAAATATAAAAGTTTGGGGGTAAAAGTACAATTTTCAAAAAGCTTAAGGATAAAAACAATCAATCTACCCTACACCATCCCCCAACCCCGTGAACCCATTCCCTGATTCCCTGAAACCAAACCAGGGTTAACCCAACCCCAAATCATTTTTCATTTCCTCCTTATTCTACGACGTGCAACAAATCCGCCTCTATTATTGAAGATTAATCAAAGAGCTAGGGTAAGCTTTAATTTTAATTTTAATCGATTATATTTTTGCGGTTTAGTCTTAAGCTTTGTTGACTAGATTAGTAAATTAGGTGAATTTTTACGAGTATATCATTCGTTACTAGTTATATGGGTTTAAATTATAGGATTGAATGATTGGAGTTTGAGGATTTAGATTTTATTCTTGGCTATTAATTATGTGAGTTAAATTATAAGTATTGATTATTAAATTATAAGATATGGGATAGTAGATGACAATATTGAGATTAGATTATAGGTTACAAGACTTTTGGATAATAAAGAACATTTGGGTTGAGAGGAAACGATTTAAAGTATTGATTAGAATCGTTATAGAATCGAATATTTACCACGTTTTATTGTTGTTATTGCTTAGAATTTGAGGAATTGGTTTGTGACCGGATTGGAGGATCTTGACTAGTAAGTTTTGCAAATCGAGGTGAGTGGTTGTACTGTGTCTAGTTATTTTGATACTTAAAAATATATATTTATAAAATTATGTTGTCAAACTATTTTTGGAAAGAAATGACAGTTTTGGAAAACATAGTTTGAGTTATGAAATCTTCTTTTAACTAGTGCTATTATGTATATTTTCTAAATTGGTCAAGCATGAAAATGATTTACGAAATGGGCACTTCGGTGCAATATATTGAATTGTGTGTGTGATATGGGCACATTGATGCGGGTGATTTGAGTTGTTTTATAGACTTGATATCGGCACATTGATGTGATACTTTGAACTGTTTTTATATACTTGATATGGGCACATGTATGCGATGTTTTCAATTATGTTTTGTAGAGATTATTTTAATATGATTTTTCCTTGATTATTATGAGACCCATTGTCGTGGGACATCGAGGGATACCCAGAGGTGTTGTTCTGAAACTTCAAAGGCAGTCGCGATCACAGGTGAAAGTGTGATCAATGCCTCATTCTAGGGAGGGAGTCTAGTTGTCCCTTTGGTAGGGAGAAAATCCTACCACGAGACCCAGACTGTCTATATTTTTAAATGGTGATTTCGAGATAGGCAGGTTATGTTTGAATAAAGTAAACATGTTTTTGGAAGTTTCTACAAGCTTAAGTGTGGTTTAAATATGTGTTTTGATGAGGCTATTTTGTGAGCTTGTAAAACATTTTTAGCATAAATGTTTGTAAATGGTTTGATTACATTACTTGATGTTTTAATTTTGTATAAATGGTTTGAGAAAGTATTGTATAACCATGTGTCTTGGCCCGGTCGAGATATCTTGAGTATTATGTGTCTGTTGGTCAAGATATGGGATAGTAGATGACAATATTGAGATTAGATTATAGGTTATAGGACTTTTGGATAATAAAGAACATTTGGGTTGAGATGAAGCGATTTAAAGTATTGATTAGACTCGTTATAGAATCGAATATTTACCATGTTGTATTGTTGTTATTGTTTAGAATTTGAGGAATTGGTTTGAGACGGGATTGGAGGATCTTGACTAGTAAGTTTTGCGAATCGAGGTGAGTGGTTGTACCGTGTCTACCTAAGATGTGTTGCTAGTTGAGTGATATTTAAGTAGACTTTATGGCGTTAACACGGTGTGTATTACGAGTTACACTTTAAGGATTTGGAGTTGTAGCTGCGGATGTTGCCTCGGAGCACTGAGTATTATGTTTTTCAGAGATATCTTGGTATTTTGGGTATGTATTTGTTAGCTAAATATAACCTTAGAGGGTGAATAAGGTTAAGAGCTCGATCCTTACGGTTTGCACTAAAGTGAGCTTTATGTTAAGTTTACATCTTTTTCGAGTTTTAATTTAATAAAGGGAATTAACAAACTATATGAATATAAATTAATTCGATAGACCCGACTACTACGGCACAAAGAGCGATTAGTCAAGAAATAAACAACTAAAAAAACCATGATTAACTAAAATAACCATGTACTTGAAAGTAAAGATAAGGTAGAGACAATACACCGCGATTTTACGGGCCGGTTCCCCAATGCTCGACGGCTTTTCAACCTCGGGATTTTGGTAAGGATAACTAGCTCTTGAAAGAATTATTTGATTACACCTGAAACAACTTCTCTGTGACTAATATCAAACACAGCCTACAACCAAGTGACCCCAGGCTCCACGCTAAGGATTTGACACCTAATCTACGAGACTAGGAACCCCAGACTTCACTCTTAGGATTTCCTTAACTACTCCAACTAAGAATAGCAAACCTTAACTCGCGCGCAAGGATTTTCCACCTAATCACAATTAAGGATGAGTAAAATAATAAGCACACAATTATGGAAACTCTCTACTAAAGATGATGAAGATTAAATGTGAGAGCTTTAACTTTTGCCTTTTTGAATTTAAGAGAATTAAATGCTTGAAAGATGGATCAAAAAGGTTGGGGTTTTAAAATAGAAAGAGACTTATATAGTGCACAAAAATAGAGGAATTTTGAAAATGGGCTGCGCGCCGAGACCCATCGAGACTAGGGGTTTCGATGGGCCCTCGATAGGCGAGGTACGGCTATAAGCCCGGCCACAATATAGACTCTGTCGAGGTCAGTCTCGATCGCCGGACCTATCGAGACCTACCCTCGATGGGGTCGATGCATCAGCGACCGATCTAAAGCCTGACCCTCTCGATGGGGTCTCGATGGTCTGCGGTTTCTCCTCCAAGATAAGGATCGTTTCAAGCCAATTCTCGAAACTAAATGACACACAATCATTTGTATGAGCCTTAACAATGAATCAATCTATACTTAGGATTAGAAGCTACGATTTATCGATTTAAAGCGGGTCGAGATTAAAACCACAAGTCATACTCATACTTAAAACAACACTAAAGTGCTTAAGAGTTTCGCACAAGCGCCTATAGCGATAAAAACCACGATCTCCTTGATTAGCTTGGCGTTTGTTTGGCTTCAATGGCCTCGAACATCGATCGACCACTTTAAGCACTTGAACTTCTTAAAGAAGAAACCTAATAACAAGTTTCACTTGAAAGGAATTAGTTAGTTTAAAGAATTTGTTATCTTGAAAAAAGGTTTGAATCGAATTCCATTATTCAACGATTATTGTGTATGGATATTCACGACTATTGGGTTAGATGTTCTATTTTGTTATATTGGCATTACGTGTATAGTGTACGTCACGGGTTGAAATACACGTAACGCCTTTGCGGCGATGTGACAGCTTAAGGTTCGGACTGTTACAGTATGAAGATTTGAAGATTTATTAGAGATATTTAAATTTCAGTTGATAATTAATGTAAGAAAATATAATTAATATGTCCAAATGTATGTTATTTAATTAATGAGTTGCATAATTGGGCCAGATATATATGGGCAACTGTATTAATCGTTATTGGGCTATGCGAATGGGCCGAATTTGCACAATTTACACCAAATATTGTTTGCCTCAGATCCGCGCAGTAAGATTACAGGTATTATTTTATGGATCATATAAGATTGTAATTTTGTAATCATACTATACGCATACATTAATCTCAAGAGGTCTGATTAATAACTTTCAACAACAAAATTCTAGACCATGATTTTCGCGAAGTGTTCCCTAAACTTTGTAAACATTGGAACCATACCCCAAGACTCCAGAATAACCTCTTATTGTGTTGCTTAATAATTAATAACCCATACTAGTCGTTTGAGCACAGTCTAGCATGTGCTAGTCATTTGAGCATAGTTTAACCTGTGCTATTTATTTATTTGTAGTCAGTCGCAAAACATAAAATTTATATGAAAAAAAGAAGCAAATAACTCTAAATTCAAACATGAAAATATAATCATATACCATATTGTACAAACAAAATATTATATAATTCAACAGTGATCTAGAATAAATGGAACATGTTGAAACAAAAAATCAGAAAAATGATATTTTTACATAGTTTCCACCCACACCACTTTTAGGCATAATATATAACAAAACATGTAGTTAGTTACATGGAAGTTACCATTTCAAAGAGATCATGGGGCTTCATGTTGATAGATGTAGAAGAATGAAAAGTAATATAAATGATATATTAGACGATTAAATATAAATTCTGATAATGTGTACATTTATAGAGGAGGTAAATCTTTTCAAGACACTAAACATAAATCTAATAATAATATATATGGCTGTCATTAGATCGGACTCGTGGGCTTAACTACCACTCGTCCATTACTCTATCAATAGAACATGAGGCTTCAATATTACGGCTAATTCTCCCCTTGGTGTATTATATATGGGGTAGATATTGGCCTTCAATAAGCTTGTAAGCAATAGAATAGGCAAGATAGGCGAGGTTCGAGTTGTTCGTTCGGATTAAAAAGAAGATTGGCTCGGCGAATATCAATTTTGATATTCGGCTCGAGTTCGAGGTCAATTTTTGCAATAATATTCGGCTCGTTTTTTGAAGCTATTCGAGAAAAGCTGAGTTTGAAATCTTTTTTTTTTTTTTTTTTAATTTATTGAGGCTTTAGATTTATGCTTCTTTAAGAAAAAGTCCAAAGAGGCCATGGTTGCAAACAACAGATGCCGTACGAATCGTCTTGAATCGATTTCTCAATTTTATAATCCCAACCTTAAAATAACCTGGCTTGTGCAAACCAAATCGAACTGAATGAGATTATCAAAACTCAAGTAAAGTCAAACTCATTAGCAGAATCGAATTACCTTGATTGACTGAGAAAGTTTAGATTATAACCTAACATCATCGTCTATGATAAATAACAAATGGTAAGAAGCTTCGTCAACTGATGAGTTTGAGATGAGATGAGAGATTGAAGCTTGACAGAAAAATGAGGAACAAATGAAAACAATTATCTAATATTATCATAGGTGGGGGCTTATATATTTATGTTTTGGGATTTGGACGGCCCATTTGGGCTAATGGACTACTACATAAAAGAGGGGGAAGAGATATTAATGAATTTATGATGATCATTTGAATCGAGATTTTTAGGCAGATTCGGTTCGGTTTTGGCGAATAACACATTTTTAAGGTTCGAACCTGCGTTTGAGCATAGAACCGAGCTATTCGGCGGAATAGTCAGAATCTAATCGGCTTTCGGGTTCGTTTACGATGCTTGGCAATATAAGCTATAGACGAGCAGGTACGGACTTAAATATGAATGATCAGCAATGGCAATCGGCAAAAAGCCACAATAATTAGTGAAGATAAACTTTGTTATCCAACACCTTCAAGACAATACGGGCGATTTGGTGTTTTCTATGTGTAAACCCAGCCAATCCCCAATTTCCGTATTTTATGAAGGCCTGCAGACAATATCAAGAGTTTTCTAAGACAAGAGAGCTAGTTATGGACTTATGGTGGAGTAGGAAATATTCTTCCAAAGACATCACTTGTAGTCTCACTTTTTCAACTACTCCCTCAAACTAAAGATGAAATTAGGCCACAGGACAAACGTTGAGAAGTATGATCTATATGACTTTTGTTCTGTTGTTGTGGGAGCTTGGTCTTCACTTCTTGTTGCACTATACATGTCATGTAATTTTATTGTTACTCCGTACATCTTTTTAAGCTAATGTGGATGATTACTCAATTCCACATATAAGCATATAGCATAAGATCTAATCGAATTTTTTATGGTGAAAATCTGGAAATCAATCTCGTTATCGGTTTTAAAATCTTTTATGTCAATTAATACTATAGTGTTGCAATTTAGAAATTTTAATAAAACGTAACTTTTGTGTAAAGATTAGGTGAATCTTATTGGCACAAACAAGAACTGAATCTCATTTATTCCCCGTTTGTCATTATTCAATTACACAATCTTATTTGCCTAAAGGGTGAGTTGTTCGCTTTTTACATTCTGAATCTTTATATTGTGCCCATTATAATATATTTATTAATGAAAAAAATATGCTTTTAAAATTTTAAAAAGGACTTTTATAACAATTCGATAATTAGTAGGTTCTAAATTTTTCTTAAAAAATTATCGCAATTCAAATATAGTTGGAATTATCTACTCTCTTTATAATATGTGCAAAAGTTTTCTGTTTTAAATGCGTATCTTTAATTCTGCTCGTTCATTATCGACATCTTCGTCTAATTATATAAAAAATATAATATCTTTACCAACGTATAAAAATATTTGATATAATAATGATTTGATTTTTTAATTTTAACATAACTAATAATAAAATTCCATTTTAATGCAATGAATTAGTCTACTCATCTTGAATTTTTTGTATGATAATTATTCAATTATAAATTGAAAAATAATATTTCTAATCCAAAAATTAATATTTAGAATATATATCTAAATTATTATGTAATATTTTTATATTACACTTGACAAGCGAAATAAAAGTGTCAAGTTACATATTTAATACTCCCTCCATCTCCAATAGATTGTCAAAGTTTAAATTTGGATTTTTCACAGATTAAATGTTAAATTTAATTCTTTTTGGTATAATATTTGGTGAAAATTATAATAATAATATTTTTAATGTACTTTAATATTGACATTAAATTTTATTCAAAATAAAAATTATGATTATCGATGAAGTTGTAAAAGTTTATCAATTTGGAGCACTTAAATCAAGCATGATAATCATTTAGTATGGAGGGAGTAAAAGATTTGGATATTTTATTTCAGAAATTTAATTTTTTTTATTATAATATATAAGATATTACTTTTTGCTTAAATAGAAATATGTTATCTATAAACTATAGATCTGATAATTAATTAGAGTTGAATTCAATATATGAAAGAAAATTAAAAAAATTCAATCTTCACTATTTAATATTGATTATTAATTAGTAACTAAATAAGAGTATATTATCTTAATAATACTTATATTAGTTTTTACTCTATATGAAATATAATTCATCGATATTATGGTCTAAAAAATACATGCCTGAATATGTATATTATAGACATATAATACACTTTATTGATGAATATTAGATGTACAAATATGCATTCTGTCTTACATTTGAATGAGCTTAAGACCTTGCCTTTTATATTACTCCGAGAAATTTGTTATTTTACTTATTTATAACAAAATTTTAAAAGTTCCCAAAAATATCGAAGTAATGTCAGCATATATATTATTGAGGTTTAACTTTATATTAAAAAAATTATTGCAAAAGATATAGTTTTTAAAAGAGGCATGTCATATTCATTTCATTGATTTTCAATATAATTCATTTGGAATATTTCATATTCGAACAAGGACATCTAATGTGTGGTCTCTTTAGTTGTTTTGCGTGGCTAAAATTGAGAGAATTTCATAAAAAAGTCTTGATATTATTTAGTTTTGTGCAAATATTATTGAGTCAATCATCAATTAAAATATGTTAAAATGAATACATAAAAAAATTGAATAGTGGAATTATGAATAGTTTTATACTCTGTCAATTGAAAAGTGATGTTTTCTAACAATAAATAAAATAACATAAGGTGAATTTTTATTAAAAGAGAAAAGTGATATTTTCTAATAATAAATAAAATTACATAATGTGCATTTTTTATTAAATCTTGAAAATGAAGAGTAGTATGGTCAACAAACTTTTAAATCTATTATTAAAAAATTGTAACGAATCATATAACTATGAACAAAATGAATTATAATATAAATTAAAAGTATAATTTATAAATTTACTTAAATAATTGATTACCTTATTTATTATATCACTTTAAATATTTAAAGTATAATACTTATATGAAACGAAAGTACATTTTACTACTACCCATAAAGACCAAAGAGCTAAGCTCACCAAAGTTGATAATGAATATTTTATAGATTTTACATTGAGACATTGTGTAAAGTGACAAAAGAAGATACTAAAACAATGTGTATACCAAAGATTAGGCACCAAATACTCTATTTAGTCGAGTGGTTGGAGTAGTTAGTAAAGAAATCATCATGCCCTCGTTTTCAATTCCATTTCGCAAAATTCGAACGGTTCACGGTACTAATGCGGTCTTGATAGAATCTTAATAGAATTTGTTAACTTTTAAGATATAGATCACTATGGCTGAAATATGTGATTGAGTATATTAATATCTGAATACTCATAGTGAAATATATCCTTGAGTATCTTAAGATCATGTGTCGCAAATCTTTAAAAACTTTATAATCTTGATAATATAAAATTACAATTATAATAATATATATATTCTTTATAGTTTGACCCCTAAGAACTTAAAAATAACTAAACAAGTTCATAAAAATTTAAAAGTTACAAAATAAATCATTTAAACATGATAATAGCCTTGTATCTTTAAGCTTCCTAACTAACAGCCATGAGTCACAAGCCTAACTTCTTTAATGTTAAAATCGATAATGCATACACTCATGAGTCATGTATGCTACTTCCAATATATAAAAGTGTATGCTACTTCCTATATATATTTTCCAACCTGATCAACTTCATTACTTAATCATCTAAATCATACAAACACAAAAAATGAAAGAATCACCAAAGGCTTGGAGACCCTTTACAACAAATTGCTGTTCAACAGAGGATCAAACATTTATAGGCAACTTTAGCAAGTGCAAACCTTCGTCTAAGTCGGAGATGTCCAAGACAATAGGTCCATTGCCATCATTTAGAAGGCTGTCTTTCTCTGATCTTAGTCGTTCGTCTTCGACTCGAATCGCGGAAGATCTTGCACAAACTTTCGGACCCGACTTATTTGATTTTCAATTGAGCGAGTTACGAGCCATAACGCAGAATTTTTCGAGCCATTACTTGTTGGGACAAGGTGGTTTTGGGACAGTGCATAAAGGCTATGTTGATGATAGTTTAAAGTCTGGTATTAAAGCTCAAGCTGTTGCGGTTAAGCTCCTTGATATTGAAGGCCTACAAGGCCATCGTGAATGGCTGGTAAGAACACTGACTGTCTCAATTAGTTATTTGACTAACTTGTGGATTAATGATTTAATTGATCAATAGGAATCGTATAAGTCTTACCTCAAATTTTAATCCGTTATGGTTTGTTTGTTTTGGGGAGGATGAGGGAGGATTAAGGAGAATTTAATTTTTTTTCTTGTTTGAAAACTTAAAAATGAGTTTCTCCTAGGAAATAATTTTACCCCTCATTCACCCCCATTTCCTCTCATTCTCCCTAAAATCATTACCCTCCAAATTGAGGGAGAATGATAAATACAACACAATTTTAATATGTTCTCCCTCATTCTCCCTCTCCAAAATGATTGTATCCAAAAAATAATTTAATTTATTCTCCCTCGTTATCCTGATTCTCTTCTCCAGGATAATTTTAAATATTTTCCCTCTTCTAAATTTATCCCGATCCAAACATAGCATTAGTTTCTTAGGAGTTGGGAGGTATATTTGATATTCTTTACTCAAAATTAAATAAGTCCGACCAGTCATAAGAACAATATGAGAAATTGGACTGGTATTTTATTTGGACAATAATATTTGTAGACAGTGAAAATTTGTTAAAAAGATAATTAAAATGACTAAGTCGATTTAATCAAATAAATTAAATCAAGCTACTAAAGAAATGCCACGTGGCTAGGGTTATCGATCGAACCCTAAATTTAATGTAAAACTCTCGTTCGAATAAGGGTTTTCGAGAAAATAGCCCCAATTAAATGTATATTAAATTTAGGGTTCGAGGTTAAAAATTCATAATTTTATCTAATTAAAATCGACCATATGGCCTAACATTTAAGTTACGAGTTGTGGGGTTCAAAATGAACACTCCAAAAGTCGTGGGGTTCAAAGTAGGCACTCTAAAAATCATGAAGTCGATATGAAAATTGTGTTTTTATAGAAAAACAATCCGAGCTTCTTTTTTATTCAAAATAGGCGCCCCGTAATGTTATTCTTTCTTGTAGGCCAAAGTAATTCTTAAATTTTCAACGAGTCCGAATGCTTACCCATCTCAAAATTCGATGGTTAGAATCTTGATCCACAAAACTAAACCAATCAATACGAAGAAACAAGTATTCAAAGACCAAAGGTCTATAAATACCCCTATATTTCAAAATTCAATCCGGAAAAGATCGGAAAATCATCAAGAAATCATTCGGAAAATACGAAAAACATCGTTTGAAACAATCGATGAAATCATGGATTCTGGCAGCTTGAATATTCAGGAATAAGCTAAATAGCCCTTGATTATTCATAAATCTTGCATGAACACCTGAAAAATCTCAGGTTTGATTCATCAAGTTCCAAATATAGGAATACACTGAACATTCAATCCCTATAGTTGGATTCCAAGCAGGAAACACGCTGCTAAGGCCCCTGTCTGAGTGATCAGTATTATCAACAAGGTTGGGACAATCCACATTCATACTGATCATCATTACAATAATAAGCTGCTAAGGCTAGTGTAGTACAAGCTAGAAATGTACATTGCTTCACAACTTAATCAAATTCCAATGAGTCCAAATCTCACTAAGCCCCATCCTACGGCAACACGCTGTTAAAACCGTTGTAGTACAAGCAAGAAGCGACACTGCTTCAACAACTTGCTTGATATCCCTTCATACAACTTACGAGCTCGGAGTCAAGTCCCATCAAAGACAAGTAACATATCAAGCTACTAAGTTCCACCAAAAAAGGTGAAGTCCCAACACTTGCAGTAAGTCCATCCAGTTTGAAATAGACCAGAGATCATGTCCAACACAGTCAATATGGAAATACGCTGCTAAGGTTCGCCGGCTCGGACCATATCCAAATCCGGACCATATCCAAATCCAGACCAATCTCAAGTCCATTAAAACTAGGACACATATCCAGCCATCATCATAGAACTCCTATCTAAATCTAATCAAGTCAAATCAAGCTCAAGTCAAGCCAAGCTCATACCAAGCTCCTATCAACACCATGTCAAGTCAAGCAAGCCAGACATCTTACAAATCGTCACCAAACGCTTAGGGATCCATAGTTTAGACCGTCGATCCTGTTCGATTTGATAAAACCTGTACACTGAGGAATTTTTCCCTATAGTGAATTTTATTTTATACCCCTTTTAATAAATAATTAAAATTGTTCTTTATATTACAATATTGTCATTTTTTAAGTTTTATATATCCAAAAAAATTAATGAAGAGTAACTTTCCACCATATTGGAATTTCATGATTGTCTAAAAGATTAGTGCGGACGTACCCCACACAACGAATTGTTTGACTTGCTGACACTAACAATATCTTTTTTGGTCCATTATTATTGAAGGCTGAAGTGATATTTCTTGGGCAGCTACGTCACAAAAACTTGGTCCGATTAATTGGGTATTGCTGTGAGGAAGAACAAAGACTCCTAGTCTATGAATTCATGCCCAGAGGCAGTTTAGAAAATCATCTATTCAAAAGTAATAATTGTCTTTTTCTTATCAACATATTATCAAAATTATGAGACTACATTCATTTTAAGCTTGTTTACTTTCAAGATTATGATTTATTATTTCGGTTTTTTCAGGATTGTCAGTCTCATTGCCATGGAACACAAGGTTAAAAATTGCTATAGGTGCAGCAAAGGGTCTTGCTTTCTTGCATGGAGCTGAAAAGCCTGTTATATACCGTGATTTCAAAACATCCAACATCTTACTTGACTCGGTATCCACTTTGGCTCATTATCACGATCTATCAAATTCTTTTTAATTAGTATTTTCTTATTAAATGGTGTGAAGATGAATAACTTTTTAATTTCTAGTAATATGAGTGTACATGAAATCTTATGCAAATTCTACCTAGCTAAGAATTAAAGATCCGTATTTCTCTTCCTTTTGTCGTAGGAATTCAATGCAAAACTATCAGATTTTGGATTAGCAACCATGGGGCCTGAAGGATCAAACACTCATGTCACCACTAGAGTTATGGGAACTTATGGATACGCCGCCCCTGAATATGTGAGCACAGGTAGTGCATGAGTTTAAACATATATGCCACCCCTGAATACGATGTATAATTTGTAGTATGAGTTTAAGCATATACGGAGTGTAAGTATAATTTAAATTTTAATATGAATCTTTTAATGGTCGATAATGCAGGGCACCTGACAACTAAAAGTGATATTTACAGTTTCGGAGTCGTACTGCTAGAGTTATTGACCGGGAGAAGAGCCGTCGACAAAATGAGGACAAAAAGTGAACAAAACCTTGTTGATTGGACAAGGCCGTACTTAGGTAGCAGTAGGAGACTCCGCTACATTATGGACCCAAGGCTTGCAGGGCAATACTCTGTTAGAGGTGCAAAAGAGATGGCACTTCTAGCATCAAAATGTGTGAGTATGAACCCAAAAGATAGGTCTAGAATGCCTGAATTAATTGAGACTCTTGAAAGCTTGCAACAACTAAAAGATATGGCAATTGCTAGTGGACATTGGCCAGCAACCTCGCAAAAAATAATCAACATTAAGGTAAAGAATGGATCAAATGTTTATTCTCCTCAGGGGAATAAGGAAAATAGGGGGAATGGAATGGTGAAGAAAAACTCACCCAATGCTCATGGTCGCAAAGCTCGATGATCAGTTTGTGGTGTTTGCTATATATAGATGGGATTATATATTATCCTAGGCTTGTAAAGAAACAATTGTAAATCAAGATATTGGGCTACGAAATGTTGAATGCTTGTTGATAATGGACGTACTATAAATGTGTAACTGTGTACTCCTTGTAGTTTTAACGCTTTAGTTGTTTATAATAATCTCTACTTATTCAGTTTCCTCGATCGACAACTTTGAATTAAATGGTCGATCTTGCTCATGATCGGATCGTTGAGAATAACTATTCTTGTGCTTGGAAAACAAATGAACGTCTAATGTAGCAGAAACACTTGGACGCTTTAAGCTCCTTCAACATTGCACTCGGAACATAATTAATGGGTATTAATGAACCCAACAACTAGTTTTGCAGGGATAGTATTGTTTGTGCCATTTACTTGGACTCCTTTAATTGACTAGTTCGTTGTTTCTACTCCCTCATCACAAAGATTGTATATTTTTTATTTTATAGTTATAGCATTGGCTTTGATCTTAAATATATTTGTTTGTGTTGTATAATATTTTATAAAAAATATATCGATGGAAAGAGTTTGAAATGTATTTTAAATTTGATATAATTTTAAATCAGTATTATCTGATAAAAATAAAAATATATAAGGTGTCCCAGTCTGAGAAATATAATAATCGAAGTGAATAATTTTATAAGATGAAAGGAGTATTATTTTATATTAAGCTTAGCGGATTATCATGATGGGATTCAAGGATCGAACATTCAGGTTAGTTATATACTAATAGCGTCAGAGGCGCATTGTTAGGTCTTCAGCAGAGTAATAGTATCACAATTCATCTGAGAATCCCAGTATCAAAACTCAAACATAGTTAAAAGGAATTCTTGTCATTTCTGACAAGTGTCTATATATTAATTCTGTCTGCTCATTATTGTTTCAAATAAGTCTCTATTAGTCTACTCATACTAAATTTTTTGTATGATAATCATTTAATTATGAATTGAAAATAATTTTTCAATCAAGAGTACTATTAAAAAATATATATTTAAATTATTACATGTGATATTTTGTTACATTTAACTATATAATTCCAAGGTTGAAATTAAAAAGTGTCAAAAATACATATCTAATACTCATAATCCCAATGAAGCTATGAAGGTTTAAATTTGGATGCTTGGCTGATTAAATGTTAAATTCAAATATTTTTTATTTTGTTGTATCATATTTGGTGAAAACTATCAAATAATAATATTTTCAATCTATTTTTAATATTGACAAATTTTTTTATTTAAATGAAATTATTTTTATCGATGAAGGGATAAAAAGTTTGTCGATTTTGAGCTTAACTTTAAATCAAGTTTGACAATCATTTAGAGTGGATGGAGTAGAGATTTGAATACATTTCGAGGAAATTTAATTTTTTTATTATAATATATATAGCAATGTTAGTTTTATGCTTAAATAAAATATCTTTATCTATAAACTATAGAGGCAATAATTCATTATAGTTGAATTCAATATATGAAAGAAAATTAAAAAAAATTCAATCTTCACTATTTAATATTGATTAGTAAACTAAATAAGAGTATATTGTCATAATAATACTTACACGTTAGTTTTTCATTTCCATATGAAATAAGATTCATCGATATTATGATCTTATAAATACATACATGAATATATGTATATTATAGGTATATAATTCATTTCATTGATAGCATTTGATGTTCAAATCGATACCTAAACTTATTTGAATATTTAGTGACCTTTTATATTAAAGTTGTTATTTATGTCAAAATTTTAAAAATTTCCATATCAAGTAATATTAATCACATATATACTATTGTGGTTTAATTTTTATTAAAAAATTCATTGCACGAGATATACTTTTTAAAAGAGGTATGCCGTCACTTATTCACCATTTTAATATAATTCATTTGGAATATTTCACATTCGAACAAGGACATCTAATGTGTGGCCTCTTTGGCTATTTTGTGTGGCTAAAATTGAGATAATTTCATAAAAAGATCTTGATATTATTCAGTTTTGTGCAAATATTATTGAGACAATCATCAATTAAAATATATGTTGTTGAAATGAATCGTAAAATAAAAATTGAATAGTAAAATTATTAATAATTTATACTATTAATCAGTGAGAAGTGGTATTTTCTAACAATAGATAAAATAACATAATGTGATTTTTTATTAAAAGAGAAAAATGATGTTTTCACAACAATAAACAAAATAACTTCTGAGGGGCGTCTTTTTGTACACATTGAAAATGAAGAGTAGTATAGTAACGACACTTTTAAATCTATTATTAGAAAATTGTAGGGATCATATAAGTATATAACTATGAACAAAATGAATTATAATATAAATCAAAAGTATAATTTATAAATTTACATAAATAGTTAATTATTTTATTTATTATCTCAATTTAAATGTTCGAAATATATAAATAGTTACGTAGAATGCTGCCTTTACTTGTATTATAAGTGAAACACTTGAAATCAAAACCTTCTTAATACTCATGAAATTAACAATAAAGAGTGAAAGTAAAACAAATTTTCTACCGACAGATAGTGACACTTTAGACTAACCAAATAGAAAATAAAAATGGAATTCTGTAGAAAGAATTGGGGATTGAATTGCAATCTCGTTGAATTCTATAGTTTTGTCAAACAACTTTGGGTCAAATTTGAATTCCATGGAATTGCATGGGTGGAATTCCATATCAATTCAATTGTGAAAACAAACGCGCCCCTAAGTGAATTTCATTACGCGTACCATGTGATGGTGAATTTATTTATATATTTTCAATCGGTGTCCTTACCGATCCATACTATCCTAATTGTACATTTTGATCTCCAAAGATGAAGAACATGAATGTTGAAGAAGATATTGATAATGTCATTTTGTTAGGGTTGGGGTTAAATATATCTTTTGTTTTATTATAAATTGTGCATCGATAGTTAGTTAAAGAGTATAAATTTATCCCAAAACATTAATATTTAACGATGCCGTCAATTTATGAATCAAATTGCACCTATATGTACATTAACATGGACCAAATATCCTATTGCCACTTACTAAAATTAAGAAGTGGAACGACACATTTATTGAGACCAAATAAAGAAATTAACTTAACATATATCAAGTTGTTGTCCATTAAGACTTTGATTGCATCACTTGATTGTATTGTCCTCTTGTTTAGAATTTAGATGATTTCATCACTTAAAGTCGGCTTTTATGCATTTTGTGTAAGTAGGACTTTGATTAAATCACTTGATTGTATTGTTCTCTTGTTTAGAATTCCAGCGTTAATCACTTTTAACTTGCTTGCCGGAAGCTGGCTTCTCGAGAATTTGTTCGTCAATAAGTATCATAAGAACCTCCACGGTTTGTATAAGTTATATTTTTGTTATATGTAAATGTTGGTTTTTTAAAACAATTTGTTTTTAATGAAAGATGAGACTATGGTTTAAATTTGAGAGAAAGAAGATAGTGGTAGAAGATAAAGGTGGAGGAATTTTTAAAAAAATTAACTAAAAATTAAAATAAATTGTGAGTGGACTAAATTACCAATTCAATTTTCAATCTATTTGAATAATTTTCATTTCAACGGAATGGAAAGAAAGTAGTATAGACATAAAAAATTTATTAAAATAATAATTAGGAAGTGATTAAGACAATTAATCAAATTAATTAAATCAGTTTCCTTCATAAAGAAATGCCACGTGGCTAGGGTTACCGATCAGACACTAGAATTTAATGTAAACCACCGATTAGAACAAGGGGTTTACAAGAAAATAATCCTGAATTAAATATTTATTAAATTTAGGGGTTCGAGGCTAATATTCCTAATTTTATTACATTAAAATTGGCCATAGGGCTTTGAAATGGGATTCGGAAGTCACGTGGCTCGAGAAATGAAGACTACGAAAAGAGCGGGATTCAAAATAAAGACTCGGGGAAGTTTGGGGTTAATATGAGAAAATATATTTGACCTAGAAAAAAAGATTTGGAATCTTCCTACTACAAAAAGAAGACCTCAAATGTGCGCTTAGAGGCAAAGTAACTCTATAAAATTGACTGATGCAGTCTTTGCCTCAAAATTCGGCGGTTAAGATCGTGATCACTTGAGAAAAGCGAACCAACCAATAAGAAGAAAAGAATTGAAAGGGCCGGAGGACTATATAAACCCCCCTATTTCGAAAATCACATCGAAAATATTGAGAAAACACACGAGAAAATACGAGAGAGCGATCTACGGATTTCTCACAAGTTAAAACTTCTAAACCCATGACAAAACACCATGTGGTGGTGGAGAAAACACTTCAGTAGACAAAAGCGCAATAATTTTCAGAAGTTTGAAGTAAAATCTATGAGAATGTTAAGTTCGGAAGAGAAATATAGGTCATTTTAATTTATTTATTAATGAGTCATTACCGGCATAATCTGAATATTGACGTTCTTGAAATATGAGTCGAATTCTCATAGATTTTTACTTCAAACTTGAAAAAATTATTGCGTTTGTTGGAAATAATGACTCATTAATAAATAAATTAAATGAGAGTTTTTAAATTTAATTACATAAAATTAAATTCCCACTTAGTACTTTGTAATGCGGAGGAGCAATGTTAAAGTTCGGAGTTAGTTGTCGAGATAAGTTAAAAGCCGAGGGTATGGGTGATAAAATATTCGGACTTTCACGGTTGGGCCATTGGGCCCCGACCCATTCCTTAATGATCAAATAGAGCCCAAACCCCAAAACCCGTTTCCCACTTTCTTCCTGCGCGTCGCCGTTCTCCTCCACGTTTTTTCTTTTCGATTTTCTCCTTGTTACTCAAGCTTTGGAGCTCAAATTTTCGGAGAGGCACCATAAATCGCCTCGTCGTTTAAGGTAAGAAGGTCAGGTCTTGTTGAATATTTTGGGAGATCGCGAGTTGACTTTTTGTATTTTTGAATTTTATTTCTCCAATTGATTCTTGGATTGTAAAATTAGTTATTATTGAGTTGAAATTCGTGTTTGTGGTGGAATTTCGGATGTTTTTAAAGACGGAGTTGGCGTTTGGGGATATTGGGTTGACTTCGATTTTTAGAAGTGTTATTAAATGTAATTATTGTATAGGCTTAAATTATAACATAGGAATTGATAATGATCGATATTTGGGTAGAAAGTGATGTTATAGTCGAGTTGACTTCAGTGATTTTGGGTTGAATTTCTCTAAATGTGGTCGATAGGTATAAATATGTTATTGGAACATTGTTATGATTATTTTGAAATGAAATTATGAGTTATAAGTGTTGGAAAATGTTGAAGTGGTTAGTAGATTTCAGTGGTAGGACTTGGGATTAGAGGTTGATAGTAACGGCTTAACTAACTTAAAGAGTTGAAGTGGGTTGATTGAAATCGGGTGGGAAATGTTAGTAAGAAGTTAGATAAGGTATTAGCGGATTGTGGGGATTAGTCAGGGTAGTGAGAGTCGTTATCGTAGTGGTTATTGAACATAATTAGCAATCTATCGTAAGTTGTCAAATTGTAATTAAAATGGGTTGAAAAGTTAGAAGCGAATTAGGATAAGGGCCCGAAACTATTACAGTAGTAATTATATTTTAGGATGTTTCTATTCGAGACTCGGGGCGATAGAGAACGGCGTGAGGATCGGATTATTTGCTTGGGCGCAAGTGGTACTAGCCAAGGTGGGGAATTTATGGCTGGATTTGTTAGCTTATTTATGTTTGAGTATGGTATATGGTAAATTGGTTGTGAGAATATATCCATGTTATGAGCGTATTTGTGTATAGTTGTGAAAGCGGGAAATGTTGACTTGTAGGGTGGTTGTGATGCGTTATGATATAGTTATTTGAGGTGTATCGTGTTTGAGTATATTTATGTTTGAATGTAAGTTCTTTGAGTATGTTTATGTTGAGTGTATTAAATGTATGAGTATATTTGTAGTTTGGATGTATACTGTGTATATATTTATGTGGGAGTATAGGTTACATGCGAAATTGTTGCATCGTGTGTATCATGGTTGTTACATTTGAGATTAGCATTGTGATGTTTGTATTTTTGGTATTATATGTGTGAATTGTGAATTGGTTGAATTAAAGAGAATATTTATGATGATGTTGGGTGTTCGAAGGGGTGAGCTTGCCGGAAAAGAATATGTTGGGTGTTCGGCGAGGGTGAGCTTGCCGGGAAAATGATATGGATTGTTGGGTGTTCGAAGGGTGAGCACAGGAAAAGGATGAAATGTTATATGTGATGTTGATGTGTTTTTCCTTTTTTAAGAAAGTTATGTTAGTTTTGTTGTAGTGTGAGCAGCCGTGTTGTGAAATTATCTTTGTTTTACCGGTTGATTATGTGTTATGAGATCTTGAGCATGGCATGTGTGTGAGTTAACGTGCGAATTCTACGTAATGTGCGGTTGTTGAGGGCGGTTAATTGTTTGATGCCTTGGATAATTGACATATTCTGTATTGTGTATATGATTATATATATATATATATATATTTATTTATCACTTTATTGCCACGTCTATTGATTTGCTCGTATACCTCGTTGGATGGGTAAGCTACCATTGGTGATTCGTTTCCACTAAGGCTATTGAGCTTACCCTCCCGCTGCCAGTTGGCAGGTGCATTGTGAGCAGCGGAGTTCGATGCGTGTCTATGGATCACTTAGGTGAGGACAAGTGGCTGGATCTCGGCGATCACCTTTTCTTATTTGATGTACTCGAGTTTTCATATTTGTTTTGGGATGTTGAAACATTGTAAACTATTTTTGTGGAATATTTTGTGAGTTGGTATGTGATGGAATCTTACACTTCCGTTTTTGAGTTAGACGATGCCACGATGGTTAAACTCTGTATTACAACATTTTGAATTTCGAAACTATTTTACTTTTTATCAAAGTATCGTTTACGGTAATTAAGCAGGGTGATTTTCGTGTCAACCATCATATGGTGACTTCGGATATCGGAGTTGATAGCGATTCAGCTTCGAGGCGTGCGACTGAGGCGGGTCGTTCCCATCCCGTCTTCTGGCAGCTTGCCCGGTAAGAATCCGTCAAAGTCCCCAAGTAGACCGAGAGAAGATCAGGGTCCAAAGACCCAAGATCAAATCAAACACAACCCGACACGGGAATGCGCTACTAAAGAGGCTCTCTCGGTACTGGGACCATGTCAAGTCAGGACAGATGCTTAGTCCATCAGTGTGACAAATATCCAAGCTTGTAATAGGCATATCCACTTTCAAATCAAGCGAACTCGCGCGAAGCTCATAGCGAGTTCAAATCAAGCAACAAGCGGGCATTAATCGCCAAATCATCGACAAGCGGCTTAAGTATTCATAGTTTGCACAATAGCCAGAATCACGTCTTTGCCAGAAAGCGCTTACTTGAGTAAGTCGTCAGTCTAAAAAGTAGACCGGAGATCGAGTCCAAGACCAAAGATCGAGTCACCACGCAGCAATACGGAATCTGTTGCTAAGGCTCCCGGCTCGGGACCCCATATCCAAGTCCCGGACAAGTCTTAGTCCATGAGACTAGGACACATATCGACTTGTAATAGAGCACATGCCCACAAATCAAACCCGAACTCATACCAAGCTCGCCCAAGTTCAAATCAGAGCAAGCAAAAGCGAGGCATCTCACCAAATCGTCGGCAAGCAGCTTAGCTATTCATAGATTTGGACGGTCGATCCTCTTCGATTTGATAAAACATGTGCAGCGAGAATTTTCCACATGGTGAGTTTATTTTGTACCCTATTTATAAATAATAAAATTTATTCTTTGGTTAGGACCGTTCACAGTGTCGTTTATGAACATGAGTAATTGATTTGGGTCGAAAGTGATTATGGTGATCGAAATAATTAAATAAATAAAATTTGAATGATTTTCAAAATACATTTTGCCCTAAATTTTAATGTTCATGTCGGTTTATACTTTCAAGTTCAAACCATAAACCTCGTTATTCCTCAAAAGCTTCAACATAATCTCTTGGAAACTTAAGCTGCCTTAGAAAATTTACACCAAAAATGAAAATCAACAAACATATTTGAAACCAACAACAAAAATCAAACCAAAATTTTGAAAATCGGAAATGATACAAATTGAGTGTCCCCTTGATTCCCTCCTTTTTTTCTTCTTCTCCTTTTGGCTTATTTGTACTTCACAAAGAAAGTCTTAATCGGGACTTGATAATTTCACATATTTGTTTAATCATTTCGGTGACTTGAGATGCATGCATAATCACTAGTACATTTTTTGACATAACGTAAACAACGATTTTTAGTATTAAAATGACTATTTTGTCCTTAAATATAATTTCTATAACTACTACACTTTAAAATAGGGGGTAAAATAGTCATTTCACCCCTCGAACAAACCTTCGTTTGGTTGTGTGTATAACAACAGGTAGTTGATCACGGCGCCCTCTACGTTTTGACATTGCGATAAGAATAGAGCTAATACTGACATCGTTCTTTAATGGATTGCGATAAGTGATCTAATGCAGCGAGTGAAGCTTGATTACATTATATGTTAATTTAGTGCAAAAATAGTAATTTCATTATATTTCACTCTAGTTTCCTTATCACGATTACTACGTTTCATAACCATAAAAGACATCGGTTAGTACCACTCCCCACTCCCCCAGCCAGCACACAAAAGACATTAGTTCCTCCGTCGCGCCGCCCCGTACCAGCGCGCCCATAAAAGCCGTTGCGGTGTAATGGTAGGTTTGATTATAAATCATTTTTTTATTAGGTTAACTTAAGGTTTGATCAATTTAAGTGTTCAATTTTTAACATTTTAGTTAATCTTATTTGATTTGTTGTTTGACTTAATAATTGCTCAATAATTTTGTAATTAATTATTTTTTTGACTTAATAATTGCTCCCGATCTATTTTAACATTTATAGTTATTTTATTTAATAATTGTTCAATAATTTTGGGATTACTTAATTGATTTTTATTTGACTTAATAATTTCTCGATCTATTTTAACATTTATAGTTAATGTTATTTAATTAGTATTGTTAACAATTAATTGATTGTAAGCATTATACTATTATTTTAGGATCTTTACACTCTAATTATATGTAAACAACAATACAAGAACATACCTTGATCCATAGTTGAAGCTTGATGAAGATGAACACGAATAGATTCACTTTTACTTTCTCTTTCTTTCGATACTTTTTATTTTGTATTTTTTAGATGGTGTTTTACCCAAATACATAGGCCCCACTTTATAGTGTCTAGGACAACCAAAGGTCTAGAACACTAATGACCTCCTAATTACATTCTTAAATCAATCTTAATGAGGGGATGAAGAGGGGTTGGAATTTAAACCCACTAATTCTTTAACTTTAATATTTTAATAACCATCAACTTAAATCCCTTAATAAAGAATTAGACTTTTCATATTATATGGACCATAATATATTATTAGAATAATATAATAATCTAACAATCTCCCACTTGGTCCATATAATGATTTGATGATTCAAAAGAAATTATAAGTGTGCACCTTTCAATGAATCAACAATTCCATCAACTATAATTTGAACTAAACTAATTGGATCATAGCGGTCACAAGTCATTTAATCGACATGATTCCTTCCATGTATCACAAACCAATTTAATCCAGAATACTTTTATTTGGGAAAGCCGTAAGTTCTCAACTTTTTGAGAAAACATTTCGTGTTGTCTCAATATAACCATTCATGTACATAACCATAATATGAGAAACACTTTATCAAGCAGAAACATAAACTTTAATTGAATTCATAAATGTCACTTTTATTTGAACAAAACCATTCATACATATGTAAATATTCTTTCCAGTTAACAAGGCTTTTCTATAATACCCATCCTTTCTACATGGCCAATGTAAGTCTTAGGTGGTAATCTTGGATTAACGGATCGTATCGTTAAGTTTGGCCCGCAGTATGCTTTCGATGACACCTTTTGTTTCTGCACTTCTTCTTTGACAGATAAGTACTTTAGATCCATATGTTTGGCACCTTTCGAGTACCTATCATTTTTAGAGAAGAAGACAGCTGCAGAATTATCACAATAAATTCTCAACGGCTTGGCTATGCTGTCGACAATTCCAAGTCTTGAGATAAAGTTCCGCAACCACGAAGCTTGAATTGTTGCCTCAAAGCATGCAACGAATTCTGCCTCCATAGTGGAAGTAGCTATAACTGATTGTTTCCCACTTTTCCATGATATAGCTCCTCCGATAATAAAGCATTATAGCCAAATGTGGATTTTCTTGAGTCCAAGCATCCATTAGTACGAATACGTATAACCCGATCACCTCAAAAAAGCTATCCGACCTTTTATAAGTAAGCATGTAGTCCTTGGTGCCTTGTAAATACCTAAGGACCTTCTTTGCAGCTTTCCAGTGGTCCATTCCGGGGTTACTTTGATATCGACCAAGCATACCAACTGCAAAGCTAATATACGACGTACAATAATGCGAGCATACATTAGACTCCCGACGGCGATGCATAGGGAATATCTTTCATTTCTTTCCATTCCAAATCATTTTTAGGACATTGAAACAAACTGAACTTGTCCCCTTTTTGAATTGGAACAATTCTGAAGAGCACTTTTCCATTCTAAACCTCTCTAAAACTTTATTGATGTAGCTTTTACGTGATAAGCCTAGCTATTCCTTGGGATCTATCACGGAATATTTGGCTCTGATCGCGTATGATCTTCGCAGCTATCTTTCATTTTTGAAAGTTATTAGAGCTTCAACATCATGTAATAATCAACATCATTAGCACCAAGAAGAATGTCATCAACATATAGGACTAAAATAATAAACTTACTCAGTGACCTTCATGAAGATGCACCTATCGGCGGTGTTTTCTTAAGCCATATAATGTAATGGTATTTTTAAACTCTAGATACCATTGTCGGGAAGTTTGTTTTAGTCCATATATCGATTTCTTTAGCTTACACACCAACTTTTTCTTGCCAGTGATTATAAAACCATACGGTTGATCCATATAAACTTCTTCTCTGAAGTTCCATTCAAAAGGCGGTTTCGCATCCGTTGGTGAAGCTCCGGATCTGTGAGCCCTTGTGCCAAAACAATTCTTAAAAGAATCCTTCTTGGCGGAGAGAAGGTTTCTTTGTAGTCCTTTACAACCTAACTTTACGAGTGAAAACTTGCTTAACAAGTCGGCATGAATGTTATAATATCGCCTTTTAAGGAGTCGTTTGATCTTGAATCCATTTACAACCAACTAAGTTTTTGAACCTTTAGAAGCGACTTCAACTAAGTCCCAGACTTTGTTGTCATCCATTGATTTCAACTCATCTTTCATAGCATTGAACCATTTTTCTGAATTGTTACATTTCATGGCTTGATTGAAAGAAACTGGTTCTTTATCAATACTTAAGTCACATTCATGTTCAAGTGAATAAACCACATAATCATCCGAAATAGCTGGTCTTTTCTGTCTTGTAGACTTTCTTGATGCTATTTCTTGTGGTTCATTTGACACTAGTTCATTAGTGATTTCATTGATAGGGTCAATATTGATAGGTCCACTATGTGGGACACTATTTTGAGGAGAGACACTTTGATGAGAAACACTAGATGTGTTATCTCCCACTTGTTTCTCTTCAAAATTTACAGTTCGTGGTTCTCACTCCCACTGACATGACCATTCTCAATAAACCGTGCATTACCAGTCTCAACTATCCTCGTACTATGGTTAGGACAATAGAATAATGCTTACTTACTGATAAAATTACGAGGAGATGGTTCTTGAATCGAGCTTCTTTTCATGTGGATTATATATTCTTACTTCTGCCTGACAGCCCCAAACACGTATATACTTTAAACTAGGTTTCCTTTTTTGTCCACAATTCATAAGGAGTTTTGTGAACAGCCTTACTAAAGACCTGGGTAAAGCAAATATCTGACCGGTCTTTAATGAATATGTCACAAAGATAAAGGTACATTACTATTACTTAACATACTCTAACCGTTTCTATTGGAAATGCGATTCCGCCTTTCAGCTACACCATTTTGTTGTGGTGTACCAGGCATAGTATACTGTGCACATATGCCTCGACTTTCAAGAAACTTTGCAAATGGACCAGGACATTGTCCACTTTCATTGTATTTACCATAATATTCTCCACCTCTATCTGATCTCACAACCTTTACTTTTGTATCTAACTGCCTTTCTACCTCATCAATGAATACTTTAAGAATGTTCACTGAATGAGACTTTTCATGCAATAGATATACATATCCATAACGTGAGTAATCATCAATAAAGGTAATGAAATACTTTTCTCCACTCCAAGATGGAGCTTCAAATGGACCACAAATATCGGTGTGTATCAATTCAAGAAGTTTTATTGCTTCTTGTGTTTTACTTTCATTGTATTGTGTTTGGTTTGTTTTGCCTTTAATACTGTCCAACACATACATTTAGGTGGCAAATTCAATTGGAAGGATTTCACTTTTAACCAACCTCGGCTTGTATCCTTTCTTTAGATATATGACCAATCTTTGATGCCACAAGAAAGTAGAGGATTGTATCTTGTGCACTACGTTTACTACCAACAACATGTATTAAACAAAGACTCCACAAAGTTATTATCAAGATTAAAACGTCTGAAGCCATTTATTAATATACTAACCCATGTAGTACTTATTCTTAAACAAAAATATACCATTTTCAACTTGACATCAAACATAGACTCATCCAACTTCCCCATGAAACAAGATTTGGCTGTCAGGAACATAAAGATACTTTTCTAGATCCTAGATGACAACCGATTATCCAAGATCAATTTGTAAGTCCCGATTTCTTGTATTTGTGCGCCCCAATCCACGATTTCCCCGTGAACAAGCCTTTCGGTTCCTTTTATGGGTTGGATTGAAAGGAATCACATGAAAACATGAGTGGTGCACCGAGTCTAACCACGGTATTAACCAAGGAACTTAATGGGTTTGATTCAAAACAAACAGAAACAAAGTAAGTACCTTTCTTTTCGAACCATTCCTTTCTTTTCTGACAATCCTTAACAAGTGTCGATCTTTTTTCAGAAATAACACTTGATCTCCTTTCTGACTTGGCCCTCATTAACTTTCATGATGGTTTTGTCATTCTTTGAGGTTTTGTCCTTCCTTTTATTCTTTTTTCCTGGTTTAGCCACCTTTCTTGGCTCGCTCGTAGACGGTGAGATGGATAGAGTGATCTTTATTTTCTTAACCTTCACTTCCCTCTTGGAACTAACATGGCCTTAATTTCTTGAGAAAGTTCCATTTTTCCTTTAAGTGTTATAGTTCACTTAGGCTGACCAAGTCGGGAGAGTGAGTTGATGATAAAGTGGACCGAAATGTCTCCTTCAGTTCACGTACCATAGTCCTTAACTTTCTTTGCTTTGTTAGACATGTGCATGATCATGAATGGGTTTGAACCAATCAAACTTAATAAATTAAGTTAACTCACTCATGAGACTTCCCATAATGGACTTGCTCGGCCAATGTCCGATTAGAAAATTACTCTTTAGCTTTCATGAGAAAATTCCGCTGCGTTATCGGTTTAGGCATGGATGGCTTAACATTTTCAACCGTAAGGTCGCCATATCAAATTCAGGCGAGCACGTTAGGCGTTTCCCAAGATTCACCAAAGGCCCAGGATTTCATCTCTTGGTACTAATTAATCACCTAATAGAAGAATATGGTCGATACTATTGCACCATCCGGATACATTACTCCCGAGATAAAAATGGTTGTTCGGACCGTTCGTCATAGTTTAGACCATTGATTTTTGATCATGGTATTGCCTAAAGAAAATAAATTTGTAGAAGCTGCAAACATGATTCAAACTTGTATATTAACACTTTGAGTTACTATAATAGATTCAAACTATACAAACTTTAATAACATATATAAGTTCACCTTTGGATAATCCTTAAACATGTAATCTTTCATCATAATAAACATATCAACTAAGTATGTTTATTAATAATTTTAATCATATACAAGAGAAAGTTTACGTAGGCATAATGATAATGAGTTCAAATTTACACGTTAAATATTATCATCATGTACAATCGATAATATGTCTAATTAGCAAATAGCTAGGCGGCTTTTTGGTGGCTAACAAGCTTCGAACATAATGAACATTTTCTTTTCAAATATAATAAGATATAATGTCTATTTAACAATTAGTTTGGCCACTTTGGTGACTAGCAAACAATTTCAATAGACAACTTTAATAATACCTCAAAATATTATTATCCAAAATATTATGCATTAACATGAAATCAATTATCTATTTAATCATTTATCTTGGCCACTTTGGTGACTAACAAGCATTACAAAAAATAGATAATTTTTAATTTACCATAATCTCATATTAGTGTAACTATTAGTGAGATAGAATATTGAATACTCATTAGCTAGGTCACTTTCGACTAACAAACACTAAAATAAATAAATATTTTTAACTATAAATATCTCAATTTGCACAATTATGTAATATGAAATAAAAATAATATTTAGGCATTTTACTTAGCCACTTTGGTGACTAACAAGAAGTTCCTTAAATAATAGATATAAAACAATAATGTTCAAAAGTTTGTGCAATTATGTAATATGAGATAAAATCTATTTACTTTTAGCTTGGCAGCTTTGGTGACTAAAACTACTTTAATAATATATATTAACTTTATATCTCAAGTTATATGTATACCTGAAACCAAACTTTAATATGTTTACATTTTCTTTTTCATTTATATATAAAATTCATAATACTCATTTATAAAAACCATGTAAAATAATGAATATATGTGTATAATATTAGTAACTTTTATCAAATAATTATCCAACATATCGTCCATATATCATATATCGCAATAACACAAAAATATCTGATCCCAAAGAAAAGTATCAAATTCAATTGATAAATGTTAAGCCCGGAAGCATACTCTGATAACATACATACAGAAACATTCAAATGTAAATGTTCATTACATTTCTTGTGCATATATGTTCATTAAACCGACCTTTTCAAATTTTATAGCCACCGAGTCTAAATCCTTGAGCGATATAGTAATATAAATATATATGCTATCATCAATCAAATAAGATTAAACAATAATTCTTCGTTTGATTAGTTTTAGTATATATATATTCGCCCAATACAAACGCAAACACACTAGTGAAGCCTATAATGGCCGGCGAATTTTTAGACTAATTATAAACTTAAACAAGAGGCACTAAGAAATTTGTTCATAATCATGATATATTTCACATATAATCAAGAATATTCAACCATACTATGATACCAATTGTAAGCATTATAATATTATTTTAGGATCACTACGCTCTAATTATATGTAAACAACAATACAGAAACGTACCTTGATCCTGGTTGAAGCTTGAAGAAGATGAACACGAATGATTCCTTTATACTACTGCCGATGCACATGTTGTATTTTTAGATGGTGTTTTTGCAAGAATGCATAGGCCCCCTTTATATAGTGTGTCTAGGACAACCAAAGGTCTAGAACACTAATGGCCTCCTAATTGCATTCTTAAATCAATCTTAATGAGGGAGATGAGAGGGTTGGAATTTAAACCCACTAATTCTTTAACTTTAATATTTTAATAACCATCAACTTAAATCCCTTAATAAAGAATTAGACTTTTCATATTATATGGACCATAATATATTATTAGAATAATATAATAATCTAACATTGATTACTTGATTTAGTGATTAGACTGAATGGTGAAAGTACAGAATATAATTAGAAAATCAAATGGAAGTGATATACTAACTATTATATGAATTGCAGAATATAATTAGTTATATGAATTTAAGTGATTATATGAATTTTTAGAATATAATAGCAATACGTAATA